>CAOKZL010001019.1:0-440585 GCA_948472985.1 Iguana delicatissima
GCCTAAACTACAGTAACACATTTATTTTAGTAGATGCAACATTGACAACCCCCTTTTCCATGGCAGGTAAGAGGAAGGATACTTTGCAGCATTGAAGAAAAAAAGATGGACTCCAGTAGTGCTTTTTCACATCTTTAGATCCCAAACTGAAACTGAATTCAAACAAACGGGACAGCATTATGTTGCTAAGGACAACAGGATGACAATTGCATTTCTACACTTAATTGTGTCTCCAATATTCCTGTTAAACAAACATAGGCTTTCTTAGAAAGAAAGAGAGAGAGAAAGGAAAGTCCACAAAGTGTGCAGGGCAGTTAATACATATTCTTCTCAGATGGAAGTAATTCTAGCTGGAATTCAATTTGAATGCCAGAACACTTTCCTAAGTTCATAAGCACTACAGTCAACCCTCCACATTCATGGGTTTGACATTCACAGATTTGACTTTTTGCAAGTTTCCCCAATCCCTACCACCCCACCTCAAGCCCTTCTTTCTTGAGGGAACATTCCCTCTTGGCAGCTCCAATCAAGCTGCACAGACCTTTTAAAAACATGTCTCTGGTCCTCCTCCGCCTCCTCCATCTGCCACTGCCTGGCCAGCTAAGGATGGTTTGCACCCCAGTTTCTCAGCACTATGAACACTCTCTTAATACACCCAAGAAGGGAGATGGGAGAGAGAGAGGAAGTAAGTCGACCCACTCTTTCCCTGACCTGGTTTGCACCCTGGATGTTTTCTCCACCATGCCTTAGTCCCCTTCCCATAGACATACTCATATACTTTGATAGTTGCAGTTTTTCCACTTTTGTGGAGGTCTTGTGTCCCTAACTCTAGTGAATGTGGAGGGCTGACTGTATTGTGCACCTTACTCCTAATCCCAGCATTCTCCTAATGCCCTTTTTAAATAATATTCCCTAATATAAACATTTTCCAAAAAATACAATATAACACATCTGAATATTATTTTCACAAATAACTGTATTTTGAGAGCCAGTGTGTTGTAGTGGTTTAAGCATTGGACTACACTTTTGGGGACCAGAGTCTGAATCCTTGCTCGGCCATGGAAATCCACTGCATGGCCTTGGGCAAGTCACACTCTCTCAGCCTCAGAGACAGGCAAAGACAACCCCCCTTTAAACAAATCTTGCCAAGAAAACCCTGTTATAGGTTCATCTCAGGATTGCTGTTAAGTCAGAATTTTGAAGGCAAGCAACAACAACAAAATATATGGTATACAAATAATTATAATTACATTGCAAATAATATATTTGTACACTTTTTTGTTTAGAGACCGATAGTGCCAAAGTTAGAGAAGTGCAAATTTTGAAAGAAGTAGCTGAGTTTGGATGGAATCTGAACTAATTTCTCCCTCACTTCTAATGGATAGACAGCTCTGGAGCACATGGAGTAACAATCAAAATTATATGTGCTACATACATGTTAAATAGTAGGCATTGCAGTAAGCCAAATGAAGAGCCTTAAATGGCAAATAGGCCATCCCTTGCTGGTATAATCTTCCTCCTACTCATACACGGCTGTGAACTTTTGACTCTTTATTTATTCTCAGATATAAAGAAAGGATGCCAGAGGCCGTTCCAGCAATATAAAACAGTAAACACATCCAAGCACTGTTAAAATCTTCCCCAAAGTGAAATGGGCAGCTATATTAGGGCTCTTGCCATGTGATGAATAGGAATATGCAGCCCTGTGATGAAGTCTTGATTAACTTTGTCATCCTAATCGCTTCTGGAAATAGAAAGAAGACACTCTTTTCTTCTAAAATCTTGGAGACGAGCTGCAGCACAAAGAGTTTCCAGACTGTTTTTCGTCAGGTGTGAGATGCAGGTTTTTGTGATTGACAAAGAAATGGAAGAGTCTTGTATGAATAAGGGAGGGATCAACCAGATGGAGTATGGTTGGCTTGAGTGTTAAGACTCAGTGATCAGGGCCTGATAAAAGAATATTAGCATTTTGTAATGGCTGTGGATAGTCCTCTAAATGAGCTAAATGGTGAGGATCTTAGGCTATTGCTCTGTAGTATGTGTGCAAGAGACAGACAGACAGACAAATGAAAATAGTTGTTTTATACCCTGAGTGAAGAGACCATTTGCAGGTGGGAGTTAACTGGCATTGGAAACCACAAATTACAGTCCATATCCATGGATTCTGTATCCACGGATTCAACCAACCATGTCTGGAAAATGTTTTTTAAAAAATCCAAAAAGCAAGCTTTGATTTTGCCATTTTATATAAGAGACAGCATTTCACTGCCTCACTGAGCATAATGGGACTTGAGCACCCATGAATTTTGCTATCTACGGAGGGGAGGGGTCCTGGAACCAAACCCTAGCATATACTGAGGGCCTACTGTACTCATCAGGGATTTGCCGGTGGCTCTAAGGGTACTTGTTGGCTTCTGCTTACTTTACCTGTAAATTAAACCAATGTGACCAACACTCTGGTGCTAAGTCTCTAGTGCTCTCATATCAAGGAAAACTAAATGCCACCACTCAAAACCAGTGCAGACCTCCATAGTATATTTGCAAGAAACCAATAGTTCTGCTAAAAATGCCATCCGTTTCATGAATTCTCCCCTTCTCTTCTATAATATGTAGTAAATTGTACCCCAGACTCTGGCCTCATTACTTATTTCCCTCTTCTGGCCCACATTGTCAGCTATCACTGAAAGCAAGTGGGGGGTAGTTGAGCATTGAGTCAGTATCATCACATGTTATGATGGAGAAAGGTGAAAAGGATCATTGTAACTCTCCCATTTTTAGCAGCACCACAAGCACAATGGCCTAAATCCAGCTGCTATCCCAATTAAGGTAGACTTATTGAATAATGGGATTTATGTAAGTGTTGATTTAACATTAAGTAATTGATTCAATAAGTCTACTCTACAAATGGATTTAGGCCCTTGTGTCTTGTAGCACATCTTTCTCCCACTGTTCTCTCAAAGTATTAGAACTTGGAGAATATCTATTGAAATGGATTAACAGTAGTTTCAAGATAAAGAAAAGGACACATTTCTTTATATCTTGCTTAAATAATATATGGCGGTCATTGCAACAATGTTATTCATTTGCTTCCGACTCACAGAAAGCAATTCTGTCGATTAATATAAGTCATACTATAACTAAAAATAGGATGCCTGTATTCAAAGGCAGCATACCTTGGATATCTAAAAGAACAAGACAAAGAGGGAATGGCAATCAAGAGATGTGTGAATATCAGTTTTACTTTAAATCATTTTAAATTTCATGTTCTTTCCATCCAGTTCCAAGTATACAAATATTTACGATATTTGGTAAGTTTTTATCAAAACCAGAGCTGCGTAAAATTCTTACCTTTCAGCAACTGCCAATTTCAATAGGTGCATCTATTCTCAAGGTAGAGAAGACCATATTGGAACTCCTTCCATGTAGCTGTTAAAAATGAGGAGCCTCTCAGAGAAAAAAAAAGAAGGGTTGGTAAGTGTCAACATGGTGTGACAGTTTGAGCATTGAACTACAGTTCTGGAAACAAGGGTTCAAATCCCTGCTTGGCAATAAAAACCCACTGGCAAAGGAGCTGCCTGACTTACTGGGCAAGATGGGTTGTGGCTTGCGGTGGGGCCATGCTGCCACACTGTGTCCAGCCATATCACAGCTTGTGTCTCCTTCCCAGGAAGCTGTGCAGCCCATGCAGCCAACTGGGAAGGAAGGGTCAAAAAGCCAAGGAAGGGCCAGACAGCCAATGAATTCAAACCTGCAGTTTGAATTCATTGGCTGGTGGGAGGCAGGGACCCAACCTGAGTGCCTGGATGGAAGTTTTCACTCAGATTGGGTGCTAGGGTATATATTACCCCAAGCTGCCAATTCCCAACCAGTCTTTGACTATCTCCCACACACCCTCCCTGGCTATGAGTGTGGTTGCAGCAGGGAGCTGCACTTGCATGGACACAGGAATGTATTCTGTAAGGAAACTCCATATACTTGCTGTTACTTGTCACAACTTGTCAGTTGATGATAGCATGTATCCTGGATATTGGATTTTGGTTCCTGATATTCCAGGCGTTATTCTGTTTTGGAAGCCCCTCCCCTTGGGGGGGCTCAGAGGTGTGGAGAGATGGTAGTTGTGAACAGAGCCTGCACTTCCACCACCAGGACAACCCTGGGGAGTGCCTCTCTTGTTGTCCCAGCAGTTCCACGGGTGGGCCAGTAGGTTGGACTCATCAGTCAACAGGTGAGTTGGTCTGGATGTGTCTGGATACAGATACAGACACATGCATATGCCAGCCTTATCAGCAACTGTAGCCAATAAAGTTGTGGCTTTATTTCTCCCACGTCTGGGTCTGTGTGTGTTATTGGCAGTGTCCATGACACCTGAGCAAACAATTCACATTCTCTCAGCCTCTAAGGAAGGCAAAGGCAACCCCCTCTAAACGAATCTTGCCGAGAAAACCATGCGATAGAGTTGCCATAAGTGGAAACAACTTAAATGCACACAACAACAGCAATCCTAATTCAGTATTCCAAACATGGATGAAAACACAGGGACAAAACCCCACAGTTATCAGATTCAAGCACCTAAAGCCCTCCATCAATTTCTTTCCTTTATATTTATGGAGGGAAATGGCAAAATTTGGTAAGGCTGTATTTTTAAAAAAAAAAAAAATCCTGCACTATGCTATCTAACTTTTTTCCATGTGTCTTGAATCAAGTTAGGCCAGAGATTAGAAAGGCACTTTTTTTATTTTTAAACTTTTACAGTGTTTCCAGCCAGCATGGCCTCCAGCTATGTTAGGGGGACATTCAGGGAGTTGTTGTACAAAAAAGTAAGTTTTCCAAACTCTAATCTAAGTATTAGCAACAATTGTAACAATTCTAATATTTTAGAAGAGATGCTTTCACATGTGGTGAAAGATGCCTGTCATAGCACATAATTTTTCTATAGCAGCATACTTTGCTTTGTAGAGGATAGACACTTTACCAAAAATTTTCGCAGATCATAATCCTACCAAAGTGTCCCTGAAAACTAAGCAAATACAATTTATATGGAGATGTAATGAACTTACTTTGAAAATGGAAATACTACAACAATGTAAAGAAGAACTGAGGAAAGTTTAGGATGCAAGCAAACATATATGAGAAGGCAATTTATAAAATATGATTCCATGTTGAAAAAAGAAAGGGAAGCTAGAGGGGGAAGTTGATGGACAAAATGGAAAATCGAAGGAAAACTTAAGAAATTTTGATAAAGAGACTCAACAAATCTCGAATATGGAAGACTCTTTAGATAAACTCCAATTAGATAAGTTATGTTTAGAACAAAGCAAAGTTTGAATGGGCCTGTGACAATTATGGAACTTACTGAATCATGTAAAACGTTAAATCTTGAAAAGCACCAAGCCCACATTAATTATCTTCAGCACATTGTAAGAAATTTGGATATGAGCTACTTCAACCATTAAAAAATGATTGGTGGGGAGTTATTAGAAAAAGGGAAGATGTTACACTCCTGAAAAATGCCCATATTATAGTGATTCATAAAGGAAACACAGATGAGACATTAAAGAATTATAGGCCTATTTCATTCTAAATAAGGACTATAAGATATTTACTATTGTTACTGCAGTTTCTAGCCAGACTTGGGGGGGGATAGCAGATATCATTTTGATATCAATAATTTGGCCTTCCTCACCTATTCCTTCCCACGTGCTTGCAAGGCCCCTGGATAAGCACACAAACAGGCTCGGTTGCTAATCGCTGTAATATTCCAAACAAATACAGGCAGGCCAGAAATAGCCAAACTGCCACTTCAGGAGACCTCAAGGCAAGTACCACATTATGTATGCATGCCACTTACAAAGAACTCCCTGCCCCGAGCAGGCAGCTTGACAAGCCGAATACTCAATCATCAAGCACTCCACGTTTGCATACTGGCTACCCTATTGACAATTCGGACTTAACTCAATCATGCTAAATTCTGACCTTTCAGAGGCTTTGTCACCAGCCCAAAACTCATTGTTTTCCCCAAGTACGGACTAGCCTATGGCCACATTTTCCCCTATAAGAACCCCTGACTTTGAGAGCTTCCTCAGATCGCTCCCGACTTCCATACCGCCTTGCTGCCACTTTGCTTGGCAAGCCTTCCCCTCAGTCCCACGTACTGAGAACCTCTATATCCACGAACTCTAACTTCCGACTACCCGGGCTTCAGGACAGGATCAGTATTTCCCACACCAAAACCTCCTCTCAAAATCCCTCTATCCAACTCCAACCTTTATTTCTCTAGTTATCTGTGTGAGTGTGTTGCATACATTTGTCTGATTGTATTTTAATAAAAACAACAATTATTATTACACTTCTGTTTGCTATTTGACTTGGCCTGACCCTGTAGACATTGGGTAAAAGATCTCTCCCCATTGCCCTGCCTCTTGCAGTGCTAACTTGTGCTCTTTGACTAATTTCCCCAACTTGTATATTTGGAGAGCATTTAGGTATCCCTTACAGGCCCCCCAGAAATCAGGGTAACACGATGATCTTGGCAAGGAGATTGAGAAAACATATATCTCAGAATATCCATGAGGATCAGAGTAGAGTTTTTTTTCCACAATGATAAGAAATAATGTAAAAACTGTCCTTAATATTATTGAATTTTTGGAATATCATGATGACAAAAAGGCTATTTTAATTTTTTTTAAGAGGCAAATAAAATGTTTAATAATATTTCTTAGAATTACTTATTTCACGTATTAGAGAGAATAGACTTTCATGAAAATATTATTCAGGTAATAAAGACAGCATGCAGTTTGAGCATTGGACTACAATCCTGT
This sequence comes from Iguana delicatissima, assembly GCA_948472985.1. Taxonomy (NCBI): domain Eukaryota; kingdom Metazoa; phylum Chordata; class Lepidosauria; order Squamata; family Iguanidae; genus Iguana; species Iguana delicatissima. The sequence continues at coordinate 6,819 of CAOKZL010001019.1, forward strand.
ACTCTTCCACATGTCACACACTCTCAGCCCCCAAAAACCCTGTGATAAGTTCACCTTAGGGTCACCATAACTCAGAAATGACTTGAAGGCAAACAACAACAAAAACAATCTACTTTGTTCGAAGGGCCCAGATTTTAGTAAATGGCAATGCAACAGGATCAACTTAAATACAAAAGAGGCCAGAAAGAGTTGTTTTTGCTCACATTTACTGTTTATTTTGACATTGGAGACCCTACTGAGAAGTTTCAGACAAGATGACAGAATTTATGGGGTGAGGGTATGTGATAATGGGGCTTCCCATTATCTAGGCTTATCAAAGGGAGACACTTCTCTCTTCAGGTAAACCAAGGGTTAATGAGATGTTAGGATTACATCAAGGGTCACAGGGTGAGAATTGACCAACCAAAAGGAAAGAGGCGGGCATCTTGGAGATGCTTCCAGATCCTTCCAAGGAGGAAAAAAAACTTCTGAGAGGCCATGTGGAGAGAGAGACACAGAGAGAGAGAAGAGAGAGGGGAGAGCTGGCCCAGTTGAGCTGGCAGGCATGCTGTGTCTCCTGGACCCCTCCCCTCTCCTCCTTTAGACCATCTACGCCTATAACCTAATTGTGAGTAACTAGAAATAAGTAGTTAGTCGCGTTAGGGCTAATGTTGTTATTTTGGGAATTGACTGATCTTAAGAATGTATCTGTGCTGTTATATCTGTTTTGTAAATTATTGTAACTAAGTGCACCTGGGAGAGGGGAGTCTCCCAAGTATATATTGTTTATTTGCATGCCTTGATTAAAACACTTTTATAAACCTCCGTTCTCTCCATTTCCATGCCAGGGTTGGCACACGCTACATAGGACCTCTCACTCAGGGGAAGGGGGAGGTGGAAGATCCTTACGCTTAGAGATTAGGCAGAGTCCCTCTTGTTCTGTCTAAGTAATTCATAATTCAGGGGGGTGGTGGCAGCATACCTGATAGAGTTGGGGAGATTGCCAGTCGTTCCAAGCGTGGGAATCAGCTTTGAGAGGCTGGCAAGAACCCTAGTAAAACACTGGGAGGAAATTTCCAGTTTTGCAAAGGTGGAAGTCCACTAAGAGACTGGAAATAAACCTACAGTGTCACAGGGTAAAAAAATAATAGTACAAGTTGAAAGATAATGCAGACAATCTTGTGATAATAGCACAAAACCCAATGGACTCAATGAAGCTTCTTCTTGAAAAAAAGTAAACCCAAAGCATGTCCCAAACATCTTAAAGTAAATTGTGACAAAACAAAATTGGTGACTAAAAAAGATAACCCAGAAGAGAATGATGAATTAACTGCTCTTTCAAATTTTAAATTGGAAGAAAAGGGGATTAAATATTTGGGAGTTACAGTCACAAACAACAACGGTTTATTATTTCAAAAAATCTACAGAAAGTTTTGAAAGAATTGTAAAGAAATTTAGAAAAATGGGGGAAGTTACAATTATCCCTTATAGGTAGAATTGCAGTAATAAAAGCAAACGTGTCGCCAAGGCTTTTATTTTGTTTCAGACCATCCTTGTTATAAGAAATGGAATACCTTTTGTGCAATTGTAAAAAGAAATTCCTAAATTAATTTGACAGGCAAAGAAACCCAAAACAGTATGTAAAACAATGGACAACACTAAGGAAAGCAGGAGTTTGGGAGTCCTTAATATTAAACTGTATTATGAGACCTGTTGTTTCGTATGGCTGAAGGAATGGATATTATTTAGGGATGAAAAACAGAGCTCCTTTTTTCATATGTGGTGGACTTGTAAGAAGGCAAAAAGTTACTGGTCTAAAATGCATATGTAAGTCCAAAAAAATTTAAAAGTAGCTTTTGTAATGTTACCAGAAATGTTTCTTTGGGGCATTGTGGACAAAAAATTGGACAATAAGTATGGATCACTTCTTCAATACACAGCAAAAGCAACAAGAATATTGTTTGCTCAAACATGGAAATGGACTGAAGCACAGACAATGGGGGAATGGATTGCTAAGGTCAGTTGGACACTTTCTGAAAAATTGGAAACCATTTATGGACTTTTTGAGCAAGAAAGCTAACAATGTAATCATCTGCAATTATGGTTATTTGAAATTAGTAAAATTATTTAGTTTGACCTGTAACAGTAGAATTTTTTTTTTCATTTTTCTTTCCATTACAGTCAGGATTGGAGGGTCAGATCCCTACTATGTTTTAGTTATGCATCTTTTTTGTCTTTTTTTCTCTTTCTCTTTTCTCTTTTTTTCATCTTTTTGTCTTTTCCTTTTTCTGGATGTATATTATTTCCCCTGTGAACTGAATTGTTACAGTCAAAAATCAATTAATTAATATTTTTTTTAAAAAAAAAGTGAAACTGGTTTGCAACTTGGAAAGCAAACATTGACTTAATTTGAAAATCTGATTGCTGAGGCACACATCTTAGGAAATCTTGTTGTTGGGTGGGAAATAGGTTAATCAAAAGGAACAGGCATGCTCCTTTATGTCTCATTTTATCATATATCAAAAGAGAAACTTTTCTCTGGGTTATCTAGTAAGCTGCCATTGGATATGATGTGATCCAACAATCCAGTTCTGACATTTCCAGATCTCTGGATCAGTTAGCTGAAATGACTAAAATGTATTGGGAAGAGAGAAAAAAAATTCAATGAAAAACTTTTCTTTAATTTGTCAAGTTACATGAATAAGAAATCACAATATCACAATGGAAGATATAATGTTGTTACAGTGAGATACACACCAATCAGAGCAAAGGAAATTCTGAACCAAAGCCACTGTAGACCTCTAAACTGAGCCCCATTGTGTCTCGATATTACAACAGCACATATGGTCTTCCATTAGTGGGTCTCTGAGCTGTGAGGGCTGTTACTGCACCATATGTGCCTATGTGAACTACTGAGCTGATTTATGTTAGCATGTGTGGGACGTGCACCCCCAGCTGAAAGGATAATACCAGATCAAGATAAATATGCTTTACTTTGGTTTACAGAAATTTCACATGCAGCCTCTCCACTCACTTACTCTCTCTCTCCCTCTCCCTCTCTCTCTCTCTTCCCCTGCCCATAGATCTGTTCTTCCTCCCAGAGTAGGATCAACTAGTCACTTTAATGAAAAGGTTCCTTTCAGGGCTAAGAAAAAGACTATTACTGGGGTTTACACAGGAGAGGAATGGGTACTGTGTGGCTCTCCAGTTGTCAATGGACTTCCACACCCAACTATCTAACCATGACATGGGCTGATATTCCCCACATCTGGCATAGATCTGACACTGTGAGCATTTAAAAAGAGAAGTAGTGTCTGAAACCATGCCTTACGTCAGCTCAGAAGATGGGTTTGGAAAGATAGGAATGTTACCCTGTTTACTGGGGGTCCCGTGAGGGACACCAAAATGTGCTCAACTATAGGTGGGGAAAATTAGCTCTGAGCACTGCTTTAGCGTTATGAGAGGCAGGGTAACTTAGCAGGATCTTGTAACCCAGTGTTTATGGGGTAGGGCCAAGTCAAGAAGCAGACCGGTTTGAAAGTAATGAATGATCTTTATTAAATACAGGCACACAATGTAAGCAACATACACACACAGATAACTAAGGAAAATAAAGGTGTGAGTAAGATAGCAGGATTTTCAGAGGGATAGTTGATTCGGGTGATACGAAACCTGTTCCTGAAGCCCGGGAGAAGATAGAGAGCAATGCTGGGGTTCGATGTGGCTCAGCACGTGGAGCTGAGGGGAAGCTCGCCAAGCAAGGCAGCAGCAAGGCAGTATGGAACTCGGGAGCGATCCGAGGAAGGTCTCAGAATCAGGGGTTTTTATAGGGAGAAGTGTGACTGCAGGCTATGCCTTACTCGGGGACAACAATGAGTTTTGAGTGCGAGACAATGTCTCCGAAAGGTCACAATTTAGCATGATGGAATCAGAGCCGAATTAACAATGGTGTAGCCAGTATGTAAATACGCAACGCTTGACAGCGGATGGTTCAGCCTTTGTCAAGTTGCCTGCTCGGGGCAGAGAGCCTTTTGTAGGTAGTGCGCATACATAATATGGTGTTTGCCAGGGAGGTCCCTGAAGCTGTGATCTGGTTATTTCTGGCTTGCCTGTATTGTTTGAGAATATTTCAGCAGTTAAGTGCCGAGCCTAGTTTCGTGCTTCTCCGGGGGCCTCACAAACACGTGGAGAAGGGTGGTAGAATAAGGCTGAATTATAATATCAAAGTGATATCGGGTGCTATCTCCAAATAGGCCTAAACTGCAGTAACAGGAAGGAGCCTCAGATTCTTTTAAAATCTTTGGAATCTTTGAAAATGTCTTTTAATATATATTTACTAATTTATTCTTGTGGAAAATTAGAATCTCAGCTCCACTATCTAATGTGTATTCAAAATGCTGGCACACTCCAACCTTCTGCCACTCTTTTAACATCTATAACTATAACTCTGAAAGAGTGATTAAATTATGCATGTCAGCAATCAATTAACCATGTCTGCTCCTCTAAGTCAGTTCTGACCAGACAACCTCTCTTTTGGTCTCTTCCTGAATTATCCCGAACTCTCTGTCAGACTCATCTTCATTCTCCAGCATAACCTCTTCCTCCTCCTTTCTTAAACAGTTCCCTGGAGCTTTACCTTTGAGAAAACCGTAATGTCCTTATGCCAGCTGTTGTTCCAATCTGTTGGTTTAGAATGTGCAGCAGGAATGCCATCAATTTCAGCCTTAAAAAAAAAAGTAGGCAAGCATCTGGGTTGACAGCATTTTCTCTGCTCATGTGTTAACCCTTTCAAAATAATTGAGATGGTCACTGTTCCTCATCAAAATTGTAGATTTAGAATACAAGATAACAGGAAGCCTAATATTCAGAGCAAAAGCTGCGCAGCTACCAAAAAGCTAGGGGAGATAGTAGATTTATGGCCCAGGGATTCCAAATTATCAATCGTTTGCAGTCTCAAAACGGAAAAATCAAATTCCTTTATTAGAATACAGTGGTGTGTCTATCGTAAAGCTATGTAAAAAGTAGAGATCATTCTACCAGTGGACAAATGCCTTACAAGTCCTCAGAAGAGGTGGTTTAAAAAAAGGAGAGAAGAGGAAGGAGGAATGATCAGTTTAGGAAGTATGATAGGCTGTTTGTGAGTAAACTAACTGGCCAACATCCTAGAATGCACTTGATCTAAATTTGCCCCAAATCTCACATGGATGTCTTCAGAGTGAGGAACGCTGAAGCTCAGGAATTATCACACATCTTCTGCTTCCCCAACTCACAGAATAATCTGGAGACTATCAAAAAATTAGTTATATCCTTGATGGATTAAATCAAAGATGCATCCAGTCCAGCATTCTGCTTCCTTTACTGACCAGTGAGATGGTTTTAGAAGTCTACAAGCAGGCCATTCAAGCAATAACCCTGTCTTATTGTTGCACCCCAGCAGCTAGTATTCTGTAGAATACTTTCTTTGAACTTAGCGTTGTGAGTAGTAGCCATTGTTGAAGCATCTATGCTCCATAAAGGATTTATTTATTTCTTCTTTTTCAACTCTTCCAATGAAATAAAAGCATGGTTTTTTTTTATTTTAAATTTAAATTTATTTTTTAAATAATAATACATTGACAAAATTGTAAAAACAGAGAAATGTGTAGCAGATAAAAAAATTATTTAAAAAAGCAAGTGACAGTTACTAATATTGATCAGCCTGAGAGCTAGTCAAATGCCTGCTAGAACAAAAATGGCCTCTTAGCTGACAGAAGGCAGGGAGAGAAGGGTGAAACGGATCTCTCAAGTTGGCAGTTCCATAAAAGTAGGTATAGATATAAAGGAAGTTGTGTCTCACAAAGCAGATTATGTCTGTGCTGCACTGTCATACCAGTTTCATACCTCTCTAATTTTCATGCCTCCATCCTAGAGAATCCTGGAATCTGTAGTCTTGTAGGCCACTCTGCTAGAGAGCTCTAGTGCCTAGTTAAGATATTCTAAGTCCCTCATGAACTTACTAATTCCAGGATTCTGTAGGATATAACCATTAAATTGATATAACCAGTATATAGTATAGATACACCCCAATTGCGGAAGACAAGTCTATCGTAAAAGAGAAAATACTGCCTGGGACTCCAAGGGTTAGACTCTAAACTTTAGAAGTACAATTGTCTTAAGTCTGCTTTAACCATTATTTTCTATGTTGGTTTGATCAATTTATTGAGTACTTGACTGACTGATTTGGGTACTTCTATGGGCCAAAACAAGCTAAAATACTTTTAGTCAATAAATAATCTGATGTGTGACATCACAACTACCACACTTTTCTCAAGTACACCTTCCCCACAAATATGACACTAGGAAAAAGCAGTGGTCTCGTGTCCACTACTATTGGTACACACAAAAGCAAGCTTGTGTTTTTGCTTACCTCCACAGGGTAGAAGCTCTGAGATTCACATATTTCCATAAGGAAGGATTGAAGGATTGGTTTGGTTTGATTTATATTTGTCAGGTCGCAGGGTACCCCTGCCATGGTGACAGGTGGGAGAAAGAGAGTGTGGATACTCAATAGCTGAATGTGTATTCAAATATATATTCTTTGAAACTGGCTGGATGTGTGTAATCATTGCTATTTGTTATTATGTGTCCCACATGAAGGTATCTCTGCTAACCTCTGCCACATGATATCTAACAGATTACCAGCTGTTCCATTGTAACTGATGGATGGGGGACAAGTGTCAAGGCTGGAAAGTGAAAGCAGGAAATACTTGGTGCAAGGGTAGTATGAGAATGAGGTGGCAATGTGGATGTAGCTGGGAAAGGCTCAGAGACAGATCAACAACTGTTCAAGGACAAGCCAGCCTGAGACAGGCATCAGTCTGGGAACAGAACAGGGGGAATGGGCCATGGAGTACTAACCAATGAAAGCTGGGCATGCGTCAATTTGCAATAAAAATGTATTAAAAATTTATGATGCCTATATGAATTAGTTTCAGCAACTTCTGGTAAACTGTGTCATTGGTACTCATGTTATAAACTACTGTTAACCTCAGAGTGTGTTCTTTGAATGTGAATTATCCAGTACATGGCGATTTTCCTCCTTCTCCATAAATGGGATTCAATGTAGCTTAGAATAATATTTAACAATAGAATAACATTTAAACATAATTTTTACAAAAACATTAAAAATTAAAGCACAGTTTAGAAACACATACAAATATAGCACCCACTCGATTAAAAATCCCTTTTGCAGCAGGTGAAGTCAGTCCCCAAAGGCCTACCTAAATAATTTTTTTCTTAATAAAAAAGATCTTCCCCCAAAGGCCCACCTAAATATTTTTTTTAAAAAAAAGGTCTTTGAGGGCAGAAGATCAACATAGCAGCGCAGAAGATCAACAAAACTGACTAGGCATGCTTATAGGCCCATCAGTATCTTTCTATACCCATTCCGCAGATGCAACATTGCGATGTGACTGAGGCAATGCCAACAGGTTGGAAAAAAGATTTTCCTAGAGAGCCTCCAGTTATCCTTTTTCAGCTCATGCTAGTCGTTCCCTGCTCATTTTAGTCAGGAAGCGCAGTGCAGGAATAAAAATAAATGTGCTCTGGCAGCTGCCTCAGCTGCCACTGTGGCGCTTTGTGACACATAATTAGAAAACAAATGGCAGATTAGCTTAATAATATTCATTAGTATCTAATGAAACTGAGAGTGTTTCCTGTTCAAAGCATGTTGAGCTGTTAGTTGAATTTAAGTAAATTCTGTAGCTCTCCCCTTCAGCAAACTGGTGATGTGTGGAGGAAGGGGGAGTCAAAAACTATTAACCCTTTCCCTAAAGGCTGCCTTTGCTCACATGCATGTCCAAAATTGACATGGAAAGTGTATGGTTAACAGAAAAACCATGCTTCCTTTCAGGCGTTCGCCTGTCTGTCTGTCTGTGTCTTTCTTTCTTTCCTTCTGTCTTTCCTCCCTTCCTTCTTTCTTCTCAGCCCAAGAATTTAATGATATGCAGAAATTATAGCTGTCTTGCTGTATTGCTGTAGGACTGACCTCCCTTGACAGTTCTTAAATTATTCAGCTATCAAGGGCCTGCTAAACATTAAATTAAGCATCCTCTCTCCCCTGTCCTAAACCATTAAGTTATGCAAATGCACAGATAATGGGGCATATGACAGCTGGAGGCATTAATCAAGCAGCTCTGTCTCGGGGCTGTTGTTATGTAGAAACTGCATCTGCCAACAGACAGTGCCGACACAATTAGATCTCACTCAATGGGATGAGAAGGAACTACCTAGCTCTCTACATTCATGTTAGGTTGTCGACCTGGGATTCAATAAGACACTTGGGAAATCGCACTCTCTGTGTATCATTCTGTCTGCGTTGCCTTCCTCCTTCCCATTTCTCTCTCTTTCTTCCTCTCTCTGGCCCTCCCTGCTCTCCCATCAAAATGAAAAATTACCTGTAATTGTTATCATTTGCAAACAAAGCCTGTCACAAAGCTCCACCTGCTGTTTGCAACAGAAGGGTTTTTTTTAATTACTATTACTGTTATTATTATTTTTGCCTTGTGCTTTATTAGGGTTCCTAGGGGGATTTTGTTTATCTGCTTTCTTATTTTACTGACACCTCAGGGCAAAGGAGGGAAGGGAGAAAAGCAAACAGAATGCTATATCCTGTTGGTCCTTCCACCATATGAATTATTGCTTTAAAAGGGGGAAAGGAGTGGGAAAGCTTGTGTGGTCCATCATTATGACAGAACCTAGTGTGGAAGCAGGAGACAGTTTACTGTTTCTTTGTGCACATGCATATTTATTACTTCCCCCCTAAAGGGCTAGTTATTAAACATAAATGTTGGCAAACATTTTACAAGAATAGTTTCCTCTGCCTTAATAATGCAGTACCAGGAATGGGATAACATAAGGTGGTGTCCTTTTATAGAGGCATTGAGAAATTATCTGTATTCTACAAATAGCCACCCCTGCTCAGAATATTAGGAACTGGGAGGTTTGAAGGAATTCTATGAGGCCCATGGAGGTTTAAAAATATTAACATAGGAAAGAAAATGGAATCTTTCAGGCATATCAATAGCAGATGGAATGGGATGAGGAAGATTCCTGCCCACAGAGCTGGGATCCTTGATATGAAATGTGGCCAGTGGAGCTATCCAACCATTGTGGAGCTATCCAAACTGCTGAATCCATCTGGAGCTATCCTAGGTGCTACCCAAGGGGATGAATCCCTTCTTGGTGCTAGGGCTCAGCATCTTGAATAGCTCTTTCAAAATTTGGAGCAAGGCCCAGAACAGATTAACCACCACCCCCGAGAAAGGAACCACCAGCTACCATTGGTACTACCTGCAGAAACATTATTCTAACACCACCTATGCAGGGCAGTTCAGGAGGAGCAGTTACGCTTGTTGACAAATCTCTGCTGGATATTGCTTGGAAGCAATAAATTACAGGTAATGTAGTTACCTATAAGAAATGACTTTGGGGTTAATGAGGGGTAACTAAATAAATGCCTCCTTTTTTAGAATCATCACATTCCACAGATAACAAAAAGGAATTGGAGATGAAGTTACTTCATTGCTGCCATCAGTAATGTTTTCTAATTGCAAGAGTCCCCCACTTATTCAACAGGTTAGGGATCAGAGCAACGTTGAAAAGCAGAAATCATTGAAATGCAGAAGTTAATTGACTCAACACCATCTTTTTATTCAATCTGTTACAAATTGAATAAGAAGATGGCACCAACTTAACTGAGAGAAAAAGTAGTGCATGCTTGCTTTTGTGCCATCAACACTTTTTACCTTTTTCAATTACAGTGGCTCCTCCACTTTCACAAGGGTTTGGGGCACAGAACCCTCACAAAAGTTGAAAAATGAATAACTCCCCTGCACCCAAGTGAGTGCTCCTCCTCTTGTTTCCTTCTAGGGCACATTCCACCCATTTGCCTGCCTTTTGCCTGGGCACATATGCCTTCCTTCTCTGTGCCTAGGCAAAAGGCAAGCAAATGGAAGGAGGCAGCCCTGTGCACAGAGAAGGTGAACGTTTGCCTTCCCCCATTCTCCCCTTCCCGTTCCCTTGCCTTTTGCCTAGGTGTTCATGCCTTCCCTCCATGTGCCCAGGAAAAAAGCAAGAGAATGGGACGGGGACAGCCATGCACACAGAAAAGGCATATGCATGCCTCCTCCCCATTCTTCCCCTCCCTTTCATTTGCTTTTTTCCCAGGTGCATATAACTTCCTTCCACATGCCCTGTCAAAAGGCAAGGAAATCAGTAGGCGCAACTCAGCATGGAGAGAAGGCACACATTGGCCTCTCCCCATTTTCCCCCTCCCATTCCCTTGCCTTTTGCCCAGGTGTGCATGCCTTCCTTCTCTGTGCCCAGGCAAAAAGCAAGGGAATGGCAGGGGGAGAATGAGGAAGAGGCTTACACACACCTTCCTTCTCTCCACACAGGGCTCCCCTTCCCATTTGCTAGGGACTATGTGGGGATAGTGAATAACACACAGTTACAAACGCCTACCTCCAAATCATGCATTTGTAATTCCCCAAAAGGATTCTGGTCATGGTTTTGTTTTGTTTTAATGGCAGCTCCTATCAGATGTAGTCTTTACAGTCTGGGTAGAACAATTGTTTTTGCTTTTGCTTTTGCAAAATATAAAGCACAGTCTGACCACAACCAACCAAGGTCCAGTACTGCAAGTTCTGTCATGAAAGGCCAAGAAATTATTATTCAATTAAATGATTATAATTTTTTCAACAGCCAAGAAGAAAGAGATGCATGTAAGATTTTCTGCCTCGGGTGCCAAACAACTCGTCGGGCCTTGGCTCTTGTGAGTCTTGACTCTGGGAGTGTGGCAGCTCCTCATGGTGCTCTGCTTCAGGCAGCAAAATATTTTGGACTGTTATAACAACAGCAGCAGCCTGGCAGAGTAGCAAGCTTGTCTGAAGATCATACCATTGGAGCGGTATCTAGACAAGATAAAGGAGAACATACACATAAAAGTCCCCAGATCAGGTTTCTGAAGGGTCCTACAACTAAATCAACACTCAATCTAAATTATGCAAAACTGCATAAATACATTCAATTAGCATCCTGCTTACAAAACTTGTTTTGTTCATCAGCTGGCCTACTAAAGTGTGAAGAGCTTTTCAGCAGTGGAGAGATGTGTAGCAAAGTACTATGGTTTTTAAGACAAGGTTTTTATTTCAAGCATATACAACTTTAGACCAGTTAATTTCAGATGGAGAATTAAGCGAGACTTGGCTGGATTGTGCCAAATATTTGGTAAAAATGAAAGAGAGCATGCTGCAACCCATCAATCATCACTCTCAGTGGTAATTCCTATTTAAAAACATGTTCAAACTCCTTCAGTTAGTTTTTTATGTGTGTACATAGAAAAATGATTTAATGATTACAAAGAAGTATTTCTTGGCATCCAAATCAGGAGTGTAAGGAACAATTGTACCGCCACTTCCTCTCCAATCCAGTCCACCTTTGCCAGATTGGTACCTGTGATGCTGTTGGAAGAAAAAAAAAAAGGCAGAATGTACCTGTTGTGCAAGGAATTTCTGAATCCAGAGAATCTCATGCTGAAACCATTTCTTACAACCCATCAAATCTCAATGCAACAATTGGGAGTGCATGTTAATCCAAGCAAACAATCTTCACTTATGTTCCAGCTGTACTCTTTGTCCTATACATCACACTCTGGTTTGCCATAAAAGAACATCAATGGGTTAACTTCCTATTTGATTCTACTGTCTTTAGGTCTCTTTCACACTACACAATGACACAATTATAGCACTTTAATATCCCTTTAACTGGCATGTTATGATGGGTTTTGTCGTTTCATGAGGTACTTAGAATTTTCTGTCAAAGCGTTTTAGGGTCTCACAAAACTACAAATCACTGGATTTCTTCCTAATGACTACCTGGACTTGCACAGTGAACGATGCCACAGGGGAGGTAGGACTTCGATACCCTCCGCGGGAGAGACCAGAATGCCAGAACATTGCACGTGATGAGGGAAGAATCACAGGTTATTTAAGATCTGACTGCCCACTCACATGCCTCTTTGGAGCTTCACAGCACAGCCAACCCTTCCACCTTCAGTGCAGTGTGAGACTTGTAGAAATTCTGCATGAAGTTTCTCTTCTTACCTCATACTATATCTGTGGAACTTTGACAGTTTGTTTTGGGTGGTGTCATTAAATAGGCTTTGATCTGGCAGGTAGCAGGGGAAAGAATATAAGTGTTTGGTGATCACCTTTGGCACCTTTTTGGTGTAAGGTAGGACTCTGAAACCTCCCTTGAAAGGGTTCTAGGGCCTGGGAGCGTTGGGGAAGGAGTCTACCCTTGAGATTAACTTGCAAACTGGGTTCTCACTTATAGCGTTCTGGGGCTCAGAGTCCCCTGAGTTACCTTCCAATTGCAGCTAGGTGGGGGAGCAACCAATAGTTTTTTGGGTTGCCCTTAGGGCTGAAGTGTTTTGCCCAAAGGGAGGCTGTGGAGGTTGTCAAGGGGTTTACAGCTGGGCCTCCTGGACCCACATCAGTATGTTTTCTCTGCCCCTCCCTCGCTTCACTTCCAGGCCAGTGCAACTTAAATAGGTTAGATCAAATAAAATGGCCCTAACTTAACCCAATCTGCATCTGCTTTTGTTATCTGATGGCTGGTTATCAATTGTCTATGCTCCCAAAAACTACCTAGAAAAATTTTGCCACCAAAACTTTAAATTAGCATAGAAATATCTTGAACTATTCCCTGAAATTCTAAACACCACTGTTCAATCATCAAACATTACTATATAATGCACCAAAACAAGCCAAGATTGTTAGCCAACTTTAAACCTCAGTTTATTGTTGGATTAGAACTACAGAATTATGTGGACATAATAAACCGTTATCTCAATTTGAGAATATCGCCCTAATCTGTTTGGTTTGCCCACATGCCTGAAGAAAGGAGCAAAGCGAAAGTGAAGGGGCTACATCCAAGAACTAACTGCACAGTGCAGTTTAATAAGCATGGATCCCTATCTTATGTTTGTTCATTTGTGGCAACAAATGTCTTTCCTTCTTCTTCAGGCATATTTGAAGAAACCAGAATATGACAATAAAGTACTTAGTGTGCCTCTTAATGAACATTTTATATATCCATTTTTGTGATCTGAATTATTGAATAATGGGCCTTAATCTAACTGAAACAGGCATGATTCCCCACCCCATCTCTTTAGACTGAGAGATCAAAGTTCTTGCCACTTTTCAGCTAATTTGTAATCTCTTTGGGGTTCCCTTATCACCTTCTGGCCACCTGGTTGTGTTGGTGGTTAAAACCAGACAGGGAAAGTTAACATCAACACTCCACTTAATATTCTTAAGTACTGCAGTTTATATGGGATAATGAGCTGACTCTTTGGCAATATTTTAAGCCATGTATTGTACGCAGTCAAAGATATAAAAACATATGCGTTCGCCTCAGGGACAAACACAAACATTTGAATGCCTGGGTGCTTGCTTTTATCACATTACATCACATTGCATGTAAAGCACCATACATTTATTAGTTTACAGTATATGGCAAATTATACTTTCATAAGGATGGAACCTTTAGCTCTCTTCATCTCTTTAACAGGCCTTTTAAGAGTTAACATATACAGGAACATTTCCTCTTGAACAATATAACTCAGACATATATCTATTTGGGTATACATTCTCAGCTGTTGAGGAACTATACATCTCTAAACAGGCATCTGTGAACACACAGGCATTCAAGCCTTAATATCCTTGAGTATTGTTAAATCCTAACAGCATCCATTACATCCATAAGCATCTTAATGGATAACACCATCCATTACAGTTATAATGTGACACACATCTATTTTACCATAGTGTAGATGCTTCCTACCAGTACTATCTATTACCAGGATAGTCTGTCTTCATCAGCATGTGTAGGCAGTTTATCAGTTATCAGAAACAGCACAGCTATCATGAACAGTATTCTTCATCACTGCAAACTACAAAGCAATCTACTCGTTAGCTCTATCTTGGCTCCTGTTATTCTCTCTCTAGCCTTCTGTTACCCTGTTTACTGGGGGTCCCGTGAGAGACACCAAAATGTGCTCAACTATAAGTGGGGAAAATTAGCTCTGAGCACTGCTTTAGCGTTACGAGAGGCAGGGTAACGTAGCAGGATCTTTAACCCCATGTTTACGGGGTCAGGCCACATCAAGAACTAGGCAAAGTGGTTCCAATTGAAAGATTTTATTAAAACAGGCAAAAATATCAGCACTCAGCAACACATGCACTCACGCAAACATCCAAGAGCTAACGGAAGAAAGCTAAGAAAAAGATAGGGATTCTGTAGGGATTTTCTGGGTGATAGGCCACCTGATCCTGCAGTCCGGATAAAGAGGAATAGAGAGCGATGCTGGGGTTTGGTGTGGCTCAGCACGTGGAGCTGAGGGAAGGCTCGCCAAACAGAGCGACAGAGGTCCAAGAAGCAAGTCACGAGCGTTCCACTGAGTAACTCGGACAGGGGGGTTTTATAGGGTAGATTGTACCTGGAGGCTAGCCTTCTCTCGAGGAGAACAATAGGAAGTTTGGTGGAGACAAAGCCTCCGAAAGGTCAAAATCAGAATTGATGAGATTTAGCCAGCACTGCCAATTGTTAGAATAGTATGTAGATGAGGAGCGCTTAGTGTTTGTATAGAGCGAGCAGTTCGGGCCCTTGCATTTGCTTAATGGTCAGCTGTGTCTGGAGGGCACTACTGACTGTGAGACAAAAGTTGTTTACTGGCCTAGACCTAGCTTACATAATTAAGGCCATGCAGCCGTGCCTGCCTACACAGGCTCTCCGTGACCCTTTCAGACATGTGGAGTTCATCTTATGGAGTGTCATGTGGAAATATTAACCATAACCAATATGAAATTGTAGACCTTGGGCTCAGGCTAGACAATCGCAGTAACACTTCTCCAGGCTATCAGCTGTCCAATCAAAATAATCTAAACAAAGGCGCTGACACTCCCTCATTTATGATATCTAATCACAACAAAGACCTTTAGATATGACTTCACCTCAGTGTATTTGGACTCTTTGGCTGCCTTTCATCCTAACTGCATCAGCCATTACACCTGCCAGGAGGTTATTATAAATCACGTTTGTTCTCAGTGTTGTTAGAATCGCTAGCATTCTCATCTCTCATCTTTTTTACATTTGAGTAGGTGCTTTGCCCAGACTTAAGCTGCCATTCAGTCCTCATACACACACAGTTCTATACATCCAACTTTCTGCATTATATCTTATATCCTATATGCTATACTCTATATTTCATACCTCATTACACTCTGTGCTTATTCCCAGGCCTTAAAGCTGACAAGCAAATAAGCCTGGCCTGTAACACAACTTTATAATCTCTTAGGCCCTTTCCACACAGGGAGGCCCAAAACGCAGCGGAACGGGGCGGCGCACGCGGGGACGGAGCTTACCTTAATCCGAGTGGCTCCGTCCCCGTGGGGAGCAGCATGCGTTCACCACTCTACACGCCACCAGCATCCGGCGGCTTCCAGCAGCGCCCAAAATGCCGGTCGACACTCCGCCAATCAGGGCACCGCGCCAGCCGGAAGCCCACCCCCGGGCAGCTCTGCAGGGACGCGCTTGAGCGCCCCTGCAGTTCTTCACGGGGCGCTGCGACGGGCTATCGTGCTCTTGTTTTAAAAAGACCACTTGAAAGGTGGTCTTTATAAAACACGTGGCGCCACCCCCTGCAGCCGCGCGAGGGCACTTTGAGGTATAGAACCTCACCTTTTCAAACCGCCCTAGTGCATCCCGTGGTGTAGATGACCTCTTGGTGAGGTCGTCCCAGCGCAGGCTATCCCCATGTGGAAATGGCCTTAGTCTGAACAAGGGCTGGTCCATCAGTAGAACTGTTCTGATTCAATGGATCAACTCTAGGTGACACTAACAACTGGATTAGGCCACAAAATAATATGAAACCCAAACATATTTTAGCTCAGATAATATCAATAGCAATGGGACGAATCCAGAATTTTCTGAATCCGAATCCCTGGAAGGTTCTAGGAATCCACGAATCTCACAAATCTCAAATCTTTCAAATCCTTTTTTAAAACAGAGTTTAAAAAGCAAGAGAAAGAAGGATAATCTTGGCCAAGACACGCTCTCTCAGCCTTAGCAAAAGCCTAGGCAAAAGGCAAACCTCCCTCTGAAGAAATCTGGCCAGGACAATTGTCATAGTTTTGCCGCAGGATCTCCCCAGACTGAAAATGTCATGAAGGCCCTTTGTACACAGGCAAGAAAATGTGGATTCATCCCACATTTTCCTGCCTGTGTAAACAGGGCCATTACAGTACAGAGATAATCCAGGTCAAAACCGGCTTTTCTTTGCATAGCTCCTTCTGGCATCCTGGGGATTGCAGTTTGATGATGCACCAGCACACTTTGGCAGAGAAGGCTGTGACCCCTTGTAAAACTGCAAACCCCAGAATTGTGTCTGAAAGAGGTTTGCAAGTGAGCTATGCAAAGGAATGTTTCAGCTGTCCTTGAAATCTCAACCCTGTAGCTTCCAGTCAAGTGCTGAACTTAAATATGAAATGTTCAATTTAAATATCTTAGAATACAACCCTAGATGTAATTTCTGAAATTGTTAGCAAAGGCCACTATTACTCCAAGGGAAAAATTCACCTACTTGCCATATCCCCTTGTGTGTCTAGTCACTCAAGTTTTCAGGCGTCCTGGTCTCCCAAGTTTCAAGGCATCCCGATCTCCCAGGTGTTCAGGCGTCCCGATTTCCAGCAAATTGTTTGGGTGGTGGATTCGAAAGATTCGATTTGCCTGTTTTGGCACAGGAATTCAGATTTTCAAATCTCGAATCCCTGCCGAGGATTTGAGGATTCAGTTGACCCATCCCTAAATATCAATATCTTCCGTGAGGAACAGTTAGAACAACGCTTTATACTGAGTCACACTGATCTGAGGTGGGCAGTAAGTGGCCCGCCAGCTTGTGCAAGACTAGAGTTCCCATCATCCCTCACCATTGACCATGTCAGCTTATGGGAGTTGCAACCCAGCAGTAAATGAAAGACCACATATTTGCCACCCAGCTCTAGAGTAACTACCAGTGGCTCTCCATAGTTTGAGACAGGAGACTTTTCCATTCCTAACTGGAGATGCCAGTGACTCAATCCAGAAACTCTTGCTTACAAAATGTGTACTCTGTCACTAAGCTACAGCCCTTCCCTCCACTGTGCAGCCTATTCACAGTTAACATATTTCAATTCACTCATTGGTCCTATGAAATCATCCACTGTCATCTTATCATATCTACTGATCTCCTTGCCTCAGCTGCTTCAAATGCAGGAGTAATCCCAGAAAAACCTTTTATTATGAATTCCATGTATCATAGAAGATTGGTCTTTGTCAAGTTAAACTCATTTTACTTTTGCAGAATGTGTTGATAAATGCCTCTAAAGGATCCCAACTCTATCAGTAATTACTGTTCTCTTACTGTTCTTGAAGGAAAACATATGTTTTTGCCAGTTGTCTTCCCATCTTCATCTTACAATTGCCATAACTCTTTGAAATATATTATGCAGCTACTTGTTGTTATGCTTTATGATTTCCTTAATTTATTCATCCCACAGCCTTACAAGTCTCAGTTTAATATCTTTCTTCTGAATATGTTGGTTCTACCCATCTGCTGTTTTTTGTTATGTTCAGACATGTTTTGGTAGATGTACTAGATAGCTGTGCTGAGTGCAAGAGAAACCCATCAAAGAAAAGAAAACTATATGAATTATTCCCAAGCAATGTAGTAGGATCAGGACCTAAAGAATAAGAGAACAAATACAAACAGAACTAGCCTTTATTGAATCTGCTTGTTACCTAAATGTGGAACAATCAAGAATACGTTTTTAAAAAAGGGGGAATGTTTAAAAATAGAATTTAGACTACTACTCATTTTCCAATAGCAACAACTATCTGGCTGTCTGATGTGTTGGTTCAGTAACATCTATTTGATTCACCATTCATGACTTTTAAAGCTAAAACAGCAAAACATCACCACGACCTTCATCATCACCATCATCATCATACATTAGCTAACAAAGTAGATGTACTCCTGGACACTTTTTTAACAGAAAATTGGGTCCCGAGACAGAAATAATATGAAAAAATAGGAATATATTCTTACACCAAAATTGAAGAGCAGAGAAACACATTTCAACACACTGTTTTATTCAAAGCTAACAATATGTGCATCTGAAATGAAACAACTATGTCAGATAAACTTCGCATAAGTAAAGAAAAAAAGGATGAACCTACTACAGACCAGCTGAAGGCTTCTTCCAAATACATCCAGGAATGATTTTTCTTTCACTTTGTTGTTGTGTGCCTTCAAGTCATTTCCAATTTATGGCACCCTAAGGCAAACTGAGCACGGAGTTTTCTTGGCAAGGTTTGTTCATAAGGGGTTTTCCTTTGCCTTCCTCAAGCTGAGAGAGTCTGACTTGCCCAGAGATACCCAGTGGGTTTCCATGGCCAAGCAGGGAATCGAATGCTGGTCTCCAGAGTCGTAGTCCAGAGCTCAAACCACTACACCATGCAGGCTGCCTTTCTTTCACTACCCTCCACTTTTCACATTATTTCCATTTAATGGCTACACTTATAGATCTATGATTTCTAATAAGCTAGTGGTAGCTGGTGAGGTAAACTTACCTCCTTTCTCCTTTTCTCTCCGTTTGTTGTTCAGACTTGCACAGTAGAGGACTCTGGGGGCAGCTTCTGTTTACTTTACCTGCTGGATGCAGGCACACATGGCTACAGCAAGACCAACAAGGGCAGAATCCCATGCTCTCCCAGCTCCAGCTTTTTTGCATTGTCCTTTGCAGAAACACTGCTGCTGCAACCAAACAGTGAAAGTCTGTGTTTCTTCAGCCCTCCTTCACCAACTCCCATTGCTGATGCTGCTAGAAAGCTTCCAGCTGGGCACAGAATGAGGATGAAAAGGGGGCTGGGCGGGCACAAAAAACATACCTTCAGCTGTCCCAATTTGGCAGGAATAGTCCCAATGAATCCTTTTTCATCTCACTTTTCATCTGATTTTAAAATGTCCCAGCTTCTCTTCTTCTCACTTTCAGCCTTTGCCCTCAGCCTAGTTCAGCTGCTGCAAACTGAGTTCAAAGTGAAAAAATATTTTGTACTCAGCTGGAAAGGAAAGAAGACAGGAGGGGGTGGAATTTTGCAATCCCAGTAGGTCCAGGCAACAGAAAACTGCTGCAACATTTCCTGACTTCCTTGCTTTTCCTCTTTAATAACTTTTAGTATCTTGACCATTCTGATTTTGCTTGGCCACCCACGTCTCAGTTATCATCTGTGAACTATTGGAGGATATGAAAAAAGAATTTGTAAATGAAGCTTCTTTGTCAGAGGTCTGGATAACAGGGATGCCTGTATCCTCATCATCCTGCCTTTTCCCCAACCCTGGGGCTCAAGGTGGCTTACAAAAGTTAAAGCAGACAGAACTAAAAGTACCCATCATACAAAAGTTAAAATATCATTAATCTCCTAAATTCATAAAGGAGCCATTTTACAATCCCTACTTTCAGAGTAGCTTTCTGAAGCAGAGAATTAAGAGAGCTGAGTAGAAATGCCATTTTGTTAACTCCAGATTTTTGGGGGGAAGCACACGAGGGAGAGTCAATGCAGTTTCAATTTGGTCATATTAGCCAGGATCCAACTGGTTTGTTCCACTGGAAGAATGGCTTCTGTCAGAAGAACTAAAACGAAGAGCATTTCCCCCTTCTTTCTACTGCCCCTTCCACACTTTTAAACTAACTCCAGAATACAGAACGCATATTCCTCCAGTGCAGGATCTGAAACATCACAGAAGGCTGGGTGGAAAATAGGAGCTAGAGAAAGTCTTGTCACTCTTGAGGACAGCCCCTACTGTGATGCTGAGTCATTATTACTCTACATTATTTTTCTTTTATATCCTAAAACTGGAAACCCCAGGATTCCATAGGATGTCAAAAGTGCAATAATCGTGCTATAAGAGTGTAGTGCAGAAATGGCCCAGGTCTGAGGCCCTGTAGGCCTTCATAAAAATATAGAAAGTACAACTGCTCAAATAGAAGTAAACCTGCAGTGAATTATGTCCATTCTAAATGACCCCATCTCTTCTGGTGGAATCTTACATCTTCCCGCAAGTATCCTTTTGAAGTGCCCCGGCTTTTGAGTGTGCTTTCAATACATTAATAATGGCAGACCACTGTCTGTTTCCAGCCTTGAAGTGAACTCTTTGGTTAGTCTGTAAGTAGCACCAAACTGCCACTAATAACAGATTCAGTCCAATCTGTGTAATATTCTCTGGCCTCAATTTCTTGTGTTTTTCTTCCTGCTAATTTTAAAGCTTTTTTTTACCCCTCATTTTCAAGCGCGTGTTCCGTAATCACAGCAAGATACCCAAGATAATTATAGATACCAGTACTTTCATGTGGTCAGAAGTTGAACTCTAAACCCTCAGGCCACACTAAGCCCCCGAGGTATGTTGAAATTCATAATAACCCATGGTTTGGTTTGCCATATTACTTAATTAATCCAGCTGCTCCAGACTTACATTACTGGATATTAAAACAACTTGTCAATCTGTAATTGCAGATCTCCTTCCTCCCCTTTTTATCTAATTCAGTTGTGTTATATTAAGTCAGTCTCTTCCCTGCACTGAGTCTCTTTGTTTCATTAACTTCTAATAGAAATGCATTTGATAAAACGACTCACAGTGAAAATGCAATCTGGCCAGCAAGGACGATGAAGTCTGCATTTATGAAATCCTACATATACTTTGGAGCTACACTAAAACATTGTTATGAAATACACTAGAATATTATACAAGAAACATCTGGGAAATAAGGCCAGTCAATTTTTTATTTTTCTTATTTTTTTGAAGACATGGTCCACTGAACACACAAACATATATACTGATGAAACATTATGGCTTTTATTGCATACTCACACACACACACGCGCACACACATACATAAACACACCTGCATTCGCAAACATTCTGAAGTATTTGCTATACAAATATTTACACTGAAGTGAACTTTAAACTTCCATTTCAGGTGTGTACAGGTCAGAAGCTGGAAAGGTTGGGGTTCTGACCTACATTTCACAGTCAGCACAGCTACAGGGCATTGTGGAGTCATCGTTCAAAATGAAATAATTTTCCTAATCTGACACATATGACCGGATTGCAGGACAGATGCCCATATTTAGTGTGAAATGAATACTACTCACACAGTAAACAGTATGTCACAATAACATATTCATAAATGGGCACGGACATAATAACAGTGACACATCACTAGCTTATGCCCAAGGTAAGAGACTCATCAAGCCAGTTTACCCACTTGACAATGCATATTCATCATGTGATTTTCAACTATTTGATGATTCACAGCCTGATGATTTGCAACTGGCTTCTTTAGAAAACATTTAAGATGGATACCAAGGTTCTACCTATGGCATGCAATCTATGAAAGTTTTGTTTATATCTGCATGTTAGCACTGGATGCTATAGTAATTCAGTGATCATCATGCCTGTGAGAAACAGGCAGACCATAGGCATGACATGTGTACAAAAAGCAATATTGCATGTTTTTTTGTCAGCATCAAAGATATTTAAGTCTACCTGTCTATTCAATTCTCTTCTCTCCCTCCCATATATCATGTACTCCATATCTGTAAAATTCTATTTTCACTTCTTTTATTACCTGTGCATTCTCTTTATTACCTGTGCATAAACATTCTCTTCCAAATTTCAGTGAACAGTCTACCTTTCTTCACAGACTTTCATGAAATTTTGCTGTCTCAGGATGGTGATGGCCCTATTGGTATATTTTCCCAGACATCACATATGGGTTGCTTCTAATGAATAACACAAGAGCAACCAACAGCATAGAGTGAAGGTTTTAAATCCATTTGTAGCTCTAAAATTTAAAATTCCTCCTGACCCATAAGAGTGTGCAGGGTATGTGCTTGCAGGTTCCACTGTATAAAATATTGCATGTGGATTTGGACATTTGAGTTCAAATCTCAATTGAAAGAATGACTCACGATGCAGTACATGACAGGCAACCATTTCTCAACAGTTCCATGTATAAGAAATGGAAATAAGACTTGAGAGTCTTGGTAGAGCATATCATAACTCAGCCTCTGAAGTCAGAAGATTTGGATATTGAGTTGGAGTGCTAGAAATGCCAGGAATTTACAACTCCTGAGTCAGAGGGGCTGGGGGCTGAGACAGACAATGGCTCTACTCCCCAGTGGGAGTTTGAAGATGTAGTACAGCAATTCTTCAAGTACAGAGGGATAAGAAGTTATATCAGTCTCAGAGATTCTTAAGTAGGAGACACTAATTAAAGCACCTGGTGCCTTGAGACACCCGGCTATAAATTTTCCAGGAGCTCACTGAAGGCTCTGTTGCTTTGTCTGTCTTGGTGATTGGCAGTACTCTTTGGTATTTCGTATTCCATGGACCTTGGACTGGCTACTATTTATGACTCTGTTTTACTCCTTGCTGGCTTTGTTTATTTGGGCTACCAACTAGCTGTGCAACTTCTGGATCAGCTGATGACCGCCCTCCTATTTCTCCCTTCTGTAAGGCCCCACTTTGGGGGTCCCTGATATTAGTATGGTCTGGATGGGTACCATACCTAATTGGCACCATATGCAATTGGCAACACATTTTATTGGCTCTGATATCAAATTCAAGCCTGGGAGGTGATAGAGAGGTCAAACTGAGCAAGGGAAAGAATTCAACTGTAAATGTGAGAAGGATAGGTCAACTTGAAACTTCCTCCAGGTAAGACTGAGTCATTTGTCAGGCAAATACACACTATTCCTGTGGATAATAGGCTTAAATAGAAGCTGGAATTTTCCAGGGAATCCAACTGTGAAGAGCCCACCAGGACACTGACTGACAGATATCCATCCCTTGTACTTCCTTCCTCTTTCCTCACAGCACGCACAAGAGACAGCTATTACAACACCCATCATGTCTTTGTCAATCAAAGGACTAAGCCCATCAACAGGTGAAAGACCCATTGTCCACAACAGGTTCCCTTTGTCTTGCATCTGGAAACTTCACTGCCACAGGCTAGTTACAGGGTACAAACACCTCTGATTTCAGGATGCCCAGTGCAGTCTCTTGAAGGTCTACCCGTCACTCTGTCCGTCTGGCTCCTGAATGAGAACTGTCCTTAGGTCATACTTAAGCCAAAACACATTTCTGCTCTTCACTGTTCTTCTGGACTGGTAATTATAAATCCTCCCAAACCCCTCAGTCTCTCTATAATTTTTCCTCCCTTTTTCTTTCGTTAGCTCTTGTGTGAATGCTTGATTGTGTGCATTGTGTGTGTATGCATGAGTGAATTCTCCCCAATAAAAACACATTTTTAGCTTACCTTCTAATCATTGTCTGGCTTTTGTTTGGCCTGACCCCATAAAGTTGGGTAAAAGATCTTGCTGGGTTACCCTACCCCTTGTTTTCTATAGCCAGTGCTCCACTAATTTCCCCAATCTTAGCATTTTTGGAGCAAATCAAAGTGTCCCCCAGAAGTCAAGGCAACATTTCATCCTGCTGGATAACCTGTGACTGACCTAGACTAGCAAAGCAACCCAACAGCTCTTGCATTCCAATCATGTGCTTCCTGGGATACTTACTGACTGGAACATAGAACAGAGTGGGTATTAATGGAAACTATGGCACCAGTATACTGTTTTGTTCAAATGTTTCACCTTTGTAAGTCATTCTCATCTACCAATGAAGACTCATAGAGTGGGTTATTAGCCTGCTCTTTTGAGAACAACTGTGCCTCAGTTATACCATATCAGCTACTAATGTGTGCTTAGAAGAATAACTAGTCCAAACACAAAAAATTATGTCTTTGTACTTTCTCTAAATGGTGGTTGGGATTTATATTTTCATATTCTTCTTCCTATTTTTCATGGAAGAAAATGTTTATGAGAAAGACGTGATCACAACGCTACATCATCTGGCATAACCATGATGTTGGAGCTTTGTCATCAAGTTGTTGTTGTGTGCCTTCAAGTCATTTCTGATTTATGAGGACCCTAAGGCAAATCATAGCATAGGTTCAGAAACATAAAAATGAATGCACATATCTTCCCAGGATAACTGCTTCAAGTAGTCCAAAGTGGAAGCATTCTGTATGTTGTTGTGTCCCTCAAGTCCTTTCCAACTTGACAACCCTAAGGCAAACCTACCACAGGGTTTTCTGGAGCTGAGAGTATGTGATATGCCCAAGGTAAACCAGTAGGTTTCCCAGGCCAAGTGGAAATTAAACCCTGGTCTCCAGAATCACAGTCCAATGCTCAAACCACTATAGCACATGAACCACAGTTATGTCTGACCAAAAAAAAGCTCACTTTTCCAGTCAGGCAGTGCCCCAACCAAAATGTTTCCAAAGCACTGCACATTTTATGGCACTGGTAGATGAAATTTGTGACACTCTCCCCATTAAGAGGCATGTCGAGAACAAGTATCTGGAGAGACCCTTAAAGTCCTAAACAACGGCTTCTCAAAATGGGCCATACAACCAGAAGAGTGCTGCAGACACCATTTCCCAGCACCGTAGCCTGTGGTGCCTCAGAAATCCTTCAGCTGGAGTGCTACCTGTTTGAGGCCTCTGCCTAAACTGCAAACCTCAAGATTCTATAGGATGTTGAAAGTGGAATAATAGCACTATAGCAGGCTAGTGTGGAAATGACACCACTGTTCTAGTCTTCCCAGAGATACAGCAGAAAACCTGGTAAGGCCTTAGTCCAGACCATTCTAACAAACTGGACCTATGTCAAGGAATGCATCTGCTGCAAACATTACATCACATGCACAGTTTTTAAAATATACTGAGGTTAACATAGTGTTTGTTTTTTTCAAATCCCACAACAATACAATAATCAATACAATTTAATGTTAGGAAATCCCAGACCACTACTTTCTTCAGCACCATACAATGTTTTGAGTTTTCCTTCTAACTCTTTTCTTATTCTCCTCCTCTACAGGTTTCTGGCTTTAAAGATCATATGAAATTCTGAAAATAATAGGACAACATTAGTCATACTTAAATGACACACTTGTTGATACTAATGGGGCCAGTCTCATCTTGCTTATTACATACCCTTCAACTCTCCCAATTTAGCAGGGACAGCCTCAGTTAACCCTCTGTCATCCCACTTTTTCAGCTGCTTTTAAAATATCCCAATTTCTCTCTTCTCCTTCCACTTTGCCTCTTTGTCCTCAGCTTGCTTGCACTCATCCAGACTGTACTCAAAGTGCAAAAGGAGTTTGCATTCTGTTTAACCCAGTGGTTCTCAACCTGTGGGTCCCCAGATGTTTGTGGACTTCAGCTCCCAGAAGCCCCAGCCACTATGGTCAATGCTCAGGGCTTCTGGGAGCTGAAGTCCAAAAACATCTGGGGACCCACAGGTTGAAAACCACTGGTTTAACCAAAGGGGTTGTGTGTATCTCATTACAGTTAGAATACAATGAGATAAAGTACAAAGAGAGCAGCAACTATGGATTTTTTCCCCTTCTCTTACCATTCTCCAGCTAGGCTACAAATTGGGCTAAAGAACATGGTGAATATCTTGCTCTGAAATCAACACAACCATTCTGGATTTATAACTAATTTTCTTAATGTTTCATTTATTCTGATTGTTTTCTCCTCCCCCCACCTTTTTTTCCTTCAATGTAAATAAAACAGAGACCAACCAAAACCAAAGTGAACATCTGGACATACTATCCTCAGGGATGTACAGAAAACATTCCCAGGACATCACCATGCCTAGCAGAGAAGGAACAAGTGGACAAAATGCTGTCTTGAGCACCCAGTACAATGGTAAGATGGAAATTTGGAAAATAAATACCATGTTAAAAAGATACACTGAATGGTCACAAGTGTTCCCTGGTGTAAATAATAATATCTGAATTTAGTTCACCCCTTTATTTAACTACTATTTTTATGCACCAGAAAGATGCCCTGCCACACATGGACAACAGGAAAATTTAGATTCCCTTTAAACCTGGAACCCTTTCACATTATACAATTATAGCTCTATAATTCCATGTTAACTGCCTATGGAATCCTGGGATTTACAGTTTGGGAGAGACATTTTGAATTTTCAGCCGGAAAGCTCCTCTAGTGCCTCACCAGACTAAAAATCCCAGGATTCCATAGGATGCAGCCATAGCTTTTAATCTGGAATCATAGTGCTATAACTGTGTAGAATGAAATGGCCCCTGATAATAGACATAAATTGATAAGTGCTACAGTTAAAAAAAAACTACTCAAAACAATCAGTTTTCTTAAAATGCAAATCAATACAGAGAAGATAGTAATGTAATGGATATGCTAATATGTTTTGCTGTTGGAGGCGAAGGACGAGATTTATGCCATTCCACCACAAACACAAGTGAACTGGACTGAGAAGTGGATTGTTCTTTCCCACTGACAATGCACAGTATCTTTCACCTCACCTCAGCAAGCAGCCTTGGTAAGAAGGTGCAGGACATGTGAGACAAATACCTCTATGCTCCAGTGAGATGAATGGCTAGGAGATGGCAGTTCTGCTGACCCCAGCAGGTTACATTTAAGGTAGCAACGCTGCTTGAAAATTGTTATTGTTGTGTGGCTTCCAGTAATTTCTGACTTATAGCAACTGTAAGGCAAGCTGGTTAAATTTCACAAGTTAATTAGTTATATCATCTTCTAATGTGGCTCAAAGAGTTTCTTAGCTACACTTGTTGTCAATCCTCAGAAACAATTACCTAAAGATGCCTAACCTAATTCTGTGTAATTTTTCCCTTCTTTATTGCAGGATGAACTGACTACACTCACAACCCTGTAGTGCAAAAACTGAACTTGGAAACCCTTGCCCCTGTGTGCAAAGATGTGTGGTCCAGCATGGATCTTCTCAGGCCATATTTCTTAGTTCTAAGTGAATAAGAAGGTAAAGGATGCAGTTACTGAAGAATGCAGAATATCTCCTGCATATGTTCAAAAGCATTCAAAGTATTTCTGTTTAGGAAATCACTGCCCGTTGATTCACTAATTAGTCTCTTATTGCTGCACTTCTGTATTGGATTGGAGCAGTGTCTTTTATCTGGAATAAACACACCATTCCTTATTCATCTTTTTTTTTCCAGTGAAGACAAACAATCCATGATGTTTGAAGGATTGGAGCAGTGTCTTTTATCTGGAATAAACACACCATTCCTTATTCATCTTTTTTTTTCCAGTGAAGACAAACAATCCATGATGTTTGAAGGATGCATGCAGTTGCAGGCAGAAGGATGAGAAGAGAACTGGATGGCCAAGGAATCAATTGATCAGGTTGTTGAGTTCCATGCCTTAGCGCCAGCCAGGTAATCAGAATGTGGGGCTTGCATTGCAATGCGTCTACAAAATGGCCAGTTTAAGAATCAAATTCGCCATTTGTGGACAACTAAAGGTACCATTGTTTCCCATGGCTTCTTTCAAAACTAATGATTTCACTAACATATTAATTAAAGATCAGTGAGATCAATTGAGTTCCACCTTCCTTACATCAATAGCAGCAACTTAATTTCCCCTTTCTATCAGTCCTAATGAATGAATTTTTAAACATATAACATTCCATGCTCAGGACAGTTGCCTGGGAGTTCTACAATTTTCACCACTTCATTTAAAGCGATGATGCCCCAGATATTGTTCTTCTTCTTGCGCTTGATGCTATGATATGATCCTTCAGTATCAAGTACTTTTAAGTGTGTAACTCTCCACATGAAATCAGTGAGACATAAAAGTACTTGAGTTTAACTAGATTGTGGTTTGTGATCATGTGAAACTAGACCTCACATGAGAAATGTATGAATAGTCTTACTACTGTTCAGCCACAAGCAGCCACAGATCTGATCAGAGCACTAGCAAGAGAAAGGAGTTTAAACCTCTTTCAGTCATGCTTTCTTTCCTTCATCACAATCTAAACTATCTTCCCCTTACTGCTTTCATTCCCATGGGCACTTTTTTTTTAACAGTTTGCAAGACAACACAATAAAGGGAACATGCATACCACTGAAATTAGGTTTCTTTTATAATACCTACGTAAGCAACTGTATGTCATTTTTTTCCTGGATAGCTAATACTTTTCTGGCATAAATTAGAGTAAGTGACTAGATATGCTTTACAGCAATTGTTTCCTGCCTTAGCAAAGTCTTTGTCTCCCTCCTGTGCTCATAGTTTGAATGGCAAATGATAAAAATCAAACACTGAAGAACTTAAAACTTTTACTATCAAACAGTTACAGAAAGCACTTAGAATGGTGTTTTTTTTAAAAAAAAAAATACTTTAAACATTAAAGAAACCCAGAAAAAGTTAACCTTAAATCTGATAGAAAAGAATAACTTTGAGCCTAGCCTTCACAAAATCAATGCAACAGCTCTGTGGCTGCGCATCTAAAAGATTCAGGATTGATTTTTTGCTTTGCCCTCCTCAGTGAATGATTATATTTAATATTTCTAGCTTATCTTGAAATATTACATTCTGCAATTGCTTGTGTGGCCAAGATTTCTAAACTGTTTCTTTCTACAGCCAAATAACTGAATTTGCATGATCTCATCAAGTAATCTTTTAGTGGCATCAGGTATTAATACTATCAATATTATCAAAAGTAACCTGAAATATTCTCCAATGAATTGTTTAATATTATTAGTTGTTAAAAGATGCCATATCTGGTAAGGTGTAATTAAATGAGTCACAAATTGTATGTGCCTGTACATTGTTAATTATACTCATCAAAGCAAATTAGCACCCAATCCACTATAATACTGTTTATTTATAAACTCTGTAAGTGTATAGTAATTGCATTAGAATAAGTTAATGTTCATAGCCAGTTGGCATACTAAATACAGGTTATTTCAACTGCTGTGCATCCTAGGTAGTCCTGCACTTGAAGACAGTTCAAAGGTTGCAGTTTATAACTCATTTGGTATAGTCAAAGTTTACTGAGCAACTGGCAATATCTTTCAGGCTGCTGCTGAAGAATTCGCCCTCATAGCTTGTGAATGTACAAGGAATGTGCCACACAATGTGAGCACAAGGGATGAGGAAAGATTTAAATACATATCCTTTCCCATTGCTCTCCCAATCATGGAAAGCTTCTCAAGCGAGTTTGCAACAAAGATGGCTCTCAAAGGATTATAATGTAGATTTTTAGCCATATGAAGGATCATATAAGTATATCTCTGTTAGCAAAAACAAAACCACAGTTGCTCACATCATATCATTCAAACATGCATACGTGTGCATCCGCACACACAGGCACACACACACACACATATACACACTAGATTTTCCTGTTTGAAAATAAGACAGAAATCTTGGCTAAAGGGGCTATTATTTGTTGTTATTCATAGAATTATGATTTTTAAAGACAGTATTGATTGTTTTAATGTGCATTGGCTTTATTTGTTTCTTCCTTTCTTTATTGAATGTATATCCTACCTTTCTCCTGGGATGGGATCCAAGGCAGTTTTTAATCCAAGGCAACTTCCAACTGGGTTACGTGTTTAATTTGTTGTTGTTCCTCATAAGGGAGTTTGAATGATGGGAAGAGGCAGCAAAAAGTTATTGCAGCTGCTGCTGCTGCCATCCCCAGATGGAGATGAAATGAAGGAGTCATTAGGGAACTAGGGAGATAAGATAGGTAATATTTCATCTAGCCACAAGGGAGATGCAGAGTAGAATGGAGGGTAAGCCCTGGCACCCCAATGACTGCAAGTGAAGGAGAAAGTTAACAAAGTAAATACATACATACATACTCCTGTGGGATTACAGCAACAGATCAAGCCTTAAAAATTGTGGCAAGCTGCTGCTTTCCTTGTTGAGCTGGAGACTGTACGCATCCTGTTTCTCTTGCCCGGAGCTGACCCTCCCAAAACTGGAGAATTTGCACCCTCATCTCCTGCCTGGAGATGACCCATGGAAACTGAAAACTCACAGCCAGTTCATGATATCTGGCCAGCGTATGTAAGTATAATTCTCCACCTTCAACTTCTTGTATGCACTCTAGAATATGTTCTTATGACTGAAAAACCACTTGTAGTACACCGTGCAAAGGCTTAAACACACTTGTGATTCTCTTTTATTCTTTCCTAAGAATCTGCAGGTACAGAAAACAATCCTTGTAACACATATAGATAATCATTAACAACACGTAAGGCTTCATTTTCTCATGCCCATTATCTAGCATTACTTTTCACATTCTCCTGTCACCTGAGCAAGCTGCAAAGAGCCTGCCAACTAATGATTGTTCTCATAATTGTTTGGCAGGGCAAGCCAAGCTGAAAACTGGACCACATGGCTACTCCGTTCTGCTGAGGAACTATCTAACCTTGATGGCAACCTGCAAAGAGATAGATGCAGTACAGAAAATCCTTTTCCTAAACATGGACATTATATCTTGTTGACACATGTGACCTAGGAGAAATCAGTCTATTATCAAACACCAAGGAGTACATTCCCAAACCATTCTAAAGATGTCTGTCCTTGTATAGCTGGCCCTAAAATCAATAGGCCAGTGTCTGAGCTAATTTATAACAGAGAG
Organism: Iguana delicatissima; assembly: GCA_948472985.1. Taxonomy (NCBI): domain Eukaryota; kingdom Metazoa; phylum Chordata; class Lepidosauria; order Squamata; family Iguanidae; genus Iguana; species Iguana delicatissima. The sequence continues at coordinate 37,458 of CAOKZL010001019.1, forward strand.
TGGTGTGTCAGTAGAGTGATACTAAAAATGTACCCTGCTCTTTCTATTATATTGCCACTATTCTTAACCATCACAAGGTGGAGATGGAGGGGAAAAAAGGTGAATACTTTGTGAACCCCTAAACTATAGGATTTGTGGAGTTTTAAGTGTTGTGATAACAAATAATCCTGAGTCCTCCTTCAAATATTACATCCCATTCTTCCCATAGAGACAACATTGTCGAAACATTTACCTTTTGCTACCACATATTGAACCAGAGCAGGAAATGAGCCCGCCCTTCATAATAGAGTTCTCTTTGAAAAGCGGAGCTCCTGTATCCAGTATCGATCCAAAGCCGGCATGGGAGGATTCACAGCAGTTTCTCAGACATATCAGCAGGAGGGCTTCTCCTCAGTTTCCCAAAGGAAGGATGGAATGATGTGGAAGCCAGCATTGTTTTGATCATTAATTATCTATCTTTAGCTACAAAATAAACAAGCTGCGCAGGGGGCTGGTTTGTTGACAAGCCTCCCTGCAAAATGAGATCTCCCATAGTTTGTCTGTTTGTCTGTCTGTCTACAACATACAGCAACTCAAAAGAGTCCTCCCATCATTTCTTAAAGCCTCACTTTTAAATGCCATCTCAAACAAGGACCCCTAAAAGAAAACTTCTCTGAGGCATTCAGGTTCCAACTGACAAGCTTATATAATGGAGAGTCAACCATCAATGTGGCCTTTTTCTTAAAATAAAATAGCATGTTTAATGTCCACATACACTGAATTCTGGGTATGCATCTTAACTACATCTAAGCTGAAAAATTAAAATGTGTTCTATTTGAGGCTCTGCCTTTGAAGGGACTGCAGAAGTTTTATTTGGTTCAGAATGAGGTAACAATGATGTTCATAAGAACACAACTGTGTGAACATTTTAAGACTATTTTAGGATATCTTCACATGTTATTAATGTGTTTCTGGGAACTATTAAATTGAGGTTATAAATCTGAAAGCCCTAACTGGCTTGGGTCAAGGCTAGCTAAAGTACCGCTTCCTTTCAAATCTAGGACTACTTAAATGATAGCTTCCTTCCTATCCCTCACACTGAGATCTTTTCAAGAAGTCCCTTTCTGTGTCCTTACATTGGTGGCTTCTAGATTGGTCAGCATACACAAGGGGAGGGATCTTCTAGCCAAACCCTGCAGTTATGGATCTTTCCATTAGTAGCTTGATTTCATCTTCTCTCTCTCTGTTTTTCTTTTTCATTTTTGTTACCAAGAGAAAATGAGTCTACTTAGGATATCTTTTCTCACTTTACTATTTTAAGTTACTTCTGGTTTTAACTGTGGGCCCTTTTACAGTTACAGCACTATGATTTCTCTTTAACTGCCACAATTCCATCTTATGAAATCCAGGAATTTAAAGTTTAGTGAGGAGCATTTAGAATTCTCAGCCAATTTCTTTCTTCAGCCAGACCCTCCCTGTAGGTGGGTAGATGTAGGACTGGTTGTTGTTCAGTTTCTTCCCATTTGATTATTATGCTGAAGAGATCCACTTCTACTTCTAACCTTTCCCAGCAGAGACAAAGGACGAAATGCCTAAGCCAAGAAGATAATCAAACTGGTAATTAAATCTTCTTTCAATATTGCCAATAGAACAGCATTCTCAATTCTGAGGGCAGTAGATTATGGCCCTCTCTGCACGAGGCGAGTGAATTGCTCTGTGCCGTTACTTACCGACTCTTCTTGGATCCGAAGTAACACAGACTTTCCCTTGAGCCCCTTCCGCAGGGCTCCTCCATTAGTGCAGGGCGAACCGGGGCAGTGCGAGGTCTGTAGATCTGCACTGATCCGTCTCAAAATGGCGGCTTCCGGTGTCTTCGTGGGACCAACCGTTGACGCTGGCCACACCCACAGCCCGCCCTCCACTGATTGCAGGCTCACATTGGTGCGAGCCTGCATATCTGCACAGGTAAGTAGGAACGCAATGACGCGTTCCAGAAAATGTAAAGACCTGATTTTTCCAGTCTTTACTTAGCACGGGGGAGGACCACTTGGGGGCATGTTGGATTGGACTGAGGTTCGGAACTAAGTTAAATAGTCCGCACCTAGTCCAATCCAAGGTGCGGATGACCTCCGTGCCAGGACGCCTTGGCCCGTTTTAACTGCCTCATGCAGAAAACGCCTATAATGTATGTACATTGGCCTGTACAGAACCATCTTGACACATGATACTGATAGCTAAAGGGCAAAGTAAACACTAATATCTGCCATTCAGAGTATGGCCATGAAAATGAATTCTTAGGAAATAGGTTAAGTTTGACATAGGACAAACCTATACAGGCATCATGCTGTACCGGGGCTATAGAAATTACCAGGATATATGAATTTGTTCTGGAATCAGGAAGGAAATTGCAGTTTAGTTTCTACATATTTATTCTGCATCCCTTCCAAGAATTAGAAGACCTAAAGATGGTAGTGCACACAGTAGTAACCTCAAGGATGGACTTTTGCAATGCGCTGTACATTGGGCTACCTTTGTACCAAATTCAGAAACTCCAACTGGTCCAAAATATGGCAATCAGGGTGGTTACAGGTACATTCAGGAGTGAGCGTATCTCACCAATATTAAAATCATTCCACTAGCTACCAATTAATTTCTGGGCACCGTACAAGATGTTGGTTATCTTTAAAGCCCTACACAGTTTGGGTCCAGGTTACCTGCAGGATTGCTTCCTCCCATATAATCCACCCTATGCATTCAAGTCCTCTGGGGGCCATTTATTTAAACCAGCCAGGACTAGACTAGTGACAATCACCCAAAGGACTTTTTTATCGGCGTCCCCTTAACTGTGGAATGACTTGCTGGAAGAGATTTGATAGTTAAACGTGCTGTCTGAATTTTAAAAACCACTAAAGACCTATCTCTTCCATCAGGCCTACCCAGTCAGCTTTTAACTATGAATTTTAAATTGATATAGAATCATAGAAATGTAGAGTTGGAAGAGACCACACGGACCATCCAGTCCAACCCTCAAAGGAACACCCTCAAAGCACTCCCGACAGATGGCCATCTAGCCTCTGCTTAAAAACCTCCAAGGAAGGAGACTCCACTACACTCTGAGGCAGCAGATTCCACTGCCGGACAGCCCTGACTGTCAGGAAGTTCTTCCTGAGGTTCAGGTGGAATCTCCTTTCCTGCAGCTTGAATCCATTGCTCCTTGTCCTGGTCTCTGGAGCAGCAGAAAACAAGCCCCCTCCTTCCTCTACATGGCATCCCTTCAAATATTTAAACATAGCTATCATGTCCCCTCTTAACCTTCTCTTCTACAGACTAAACATACCCAGCTCTCTAAATCTATCCTCATAGGGCGTGTCTTTCAGGCCTCTCACCATTTTGGTCACCCTTCTCTGGACTTGCTCCAGCTTGACCATGTCCTTCTTGAATTGGGGTGCCCAGAACTGGACACAGTATTTAAAAAAAGTTTAATGCAAAAGGTTTCTGGATAGATTATATATTTTAAATGATTTTATGTGTTTTTAGTTGTATTTTTATCTATGTTGTACCCCACCTCAAGCCTTGGGGAGATGCAGATAAGAAGTTGTTGTTGCTGTTATTTGGTTAGCAAACATTCTTTTTAGCAGAATTTTTAGCAGAATGTTTCCTTCTGCGTGTAAAATATTTCTCCGGAGGGGGCCTTTCTGCTTCATCCTGAGAAATTTAATAGTGCTTGTTTGTTTCCCTTGCAACAAGGACAACTAATGATCAATGGATTCCCATAACATATGCATTTATTATCGTGCAAATTACAGAACTCTTACAAATTAATCCACCTTCCCCATGTAGTAAAGTCCTTGATGTTGGGAAGAGGGCAGATTCTCTCAGTATATTTACATTATCACAGGTATTTGTTTTTCTCTTATCTAGTTTAGAAATCTCTTGAAATGAAATTCCTGTGATTCTAAACTGCTCCATGCAAATAAACTTCAGTGAGATCTTGGCATACCTAGTTGACAGAGCTGTTTTAATATAATGAATCACATGGTAGTATCTCTAATAGCAGAAAATTTGGAATGACCATTGAAGAAAGTCAAGGGACAAAGTGCAAAGGTAGGTTTATAGTTGAACATTAAGAAAATAAAAATGATAAGCACAGATTATTTATGTAACTTTAAAGTAAGTGATGGAAACATTGGAATGGTTAAAAAAAATTTACACTTTGGCTCAGTCTTTAATCAGAAAGGATACTGCAGTCAAGAAATCAGAAGAAGACAGAGATTTAGAAGGGCAGCTCAGAAGGAACTAGATAAGATCCCCAAGTGTACATTTATACAATTGAATATAAAAGTCACGACTGTCCATGCCACTAAATTCCAATTTCTATATATGGGTGTGAAAACTGGACAATGAAGAAAACTGATAGGGGGGAAAAAATAAACTTATCTAAATTGTTGTGCCGGAAAAGAATTCTATTGACAACATGGACTTCCAAAACAACAAATAAATGGTCCCAAGAGCAAATTGGATCTAGAAGCTTCTCCCTAGAAGCCAAGATAACTTGACTGAGACCGTCCTTTTGTGGTAAGAAGTCATGACTTACTGGAAAGCACAATAATGCCTAATAAGATAGAAGAGGATAGGAAAAGACGATTGCATTAGTGGTGGATAGACTTATCTTGGCCCTAAATTTGAGGGGCGCTGTTGATAATAGGGTGATTTGAAGGCCTCTCATAAGGTCACCATGAGGCAAAGTTATCTTGACAGCAATTAACAAGAACTATCTCATGGTATTTTTTTAAAATTATTACTACTGTTATTATTACTGTTCATTTTCTCATTCAAACAGTTCATGAGTGGAAACCATACCTTCCAATCGTCCTGATTTTGGAGACACAGTTCTGATCAATCCTCCTTTTCCCCATATTTTCAGCTGTTTCTAAAATCTTCCAGTTTCTCTCTCCTCTTCCCACCTTTTCCATTGTCCTCAATTGCTGCAAATTGAGTTAGAATCATAGAATCAGAGAGTCATAGAGCTGGAAGAGACCCCAGGGGCCATCCGGTCCAATCCCCTGCCATGCAGGAACTCTCATCAAAGCACTCCTGACAGATGGCCATCCAGCCTTTGCTTAAAAACCTCCAAAGAAGGAGACTCCACCACACTCCAAGGCACTAAATTCTGCTGCCAGACAGCTCTGACTGTCAGGAAGTTCTTCCTGAGGTTCAGGAACTTTCCTGCAGCTTGAATCCGTTGCTCTTTATCCTAGTCTCTGGAGCAGCAGAAGACAAGCCCACTCCCTCCTTGACTTGACATCCTTCAAATATTTAAACATGGCTCTCACATCCCCTCTTAACCTTCTCTTCTGCAGACTAAAGATACCCAGCTCCCTAAGCCACTCTTCATAGGGCATGGCTTCCAGACCCTTCACCATTTTGGTCACCCTCCTCTGGACACATTCCAGCTTGTCGATATCTTTCTTGAATTAAGGTGCCTAGAACTGGACACAGTATTCCAAAATAAAGTCTAACCAAAGCAGAATAGAGTGATATCATTACCTCCCTTGATCTAGACACCATACTCCTATTGATGCAACCAAGAATTGCATTGGCTTTCTTGGCTGCTGCATCACATTGCTGACTCATGTTCAGCTTGTGATCTACCAAGACTCCTAGATCCCTTTCACACATACTGTTTTCCAGCTGTGTGTCCCCCATCCTATATTTGTGCATTCCATTTTTTCTGTCTAAGTGCAAGACCTTACATTTCTCTCTGTTGAAATTCATTGTTTTAGGTTTGGCCCAGCTCTCCAATCTGTCAAGGTCATTTTGAATTTTGACCCTGTCCTCTTATTAGCATTATTATTGCTTATTAGCAATCCCTTCCAATTTGGTGTCATCTGCAAATTTGATCAGCATGCCCTGTACTCCTTGCTTGTTCAAAGCACAAAAGTAGTTTATACTCAATTAACTCAGGAAGGGGAAAGGAAAGCCTGGATGGATTCCTGCCCTTTTCTACTCAGGCAAAAGCAAACTGCTGCAACTTCTTCTAGCTTGTGGGATCTTCCTCATTAACAACTTTTGCCATCTTAACTACAATCTGTGTTGCTTGGCCACTTGTATGCAAATTTTCATCTCTGAGATGTTAGCAAGTATGAGAAGATGATTTTACATGCAATCCTGATATTTGGATTAAGATGGGAAATACATTTACACACATTGTATAGCATAAAAAGACATAAGAGATTCCACTAGCACCGTTGAGACTAAGCAGACAGAAATTTCAAGTGGGAGCTTTCATGGATACAGTGTAGTTCATCAGATGTTAGCATTATTCTGTGTAACAGACAATATGAATCTTTTTTCTTAGCTTACCAATTAAATTATATATATTGCTTTATCTCTCCTGGATATGCACAAGCTAGAATTGGGTGTCCATTTGGATACATAATGTCCCTTGATGTATCCACCTTTGTCCTCTTAAGGATATGTGGAGAATATTTGGCTCTCCAGCTATTTGGTGTAATGGTAATGGATTGTAGAAGTGGTATCCTAAAACATCCTGATGGGATGTCACGTAGGGCTTAAACTGAACTCCTTCCATTGGCCCACTAGTCTACCTTTGCTGAGCAGTGCCCATGTCTCGATCAGAGCCTGGAAATGTTACAAATTTTTGCAAAAGTTACTAGCCATGCCATCTGAAAAATTTTTGGAAGCTGTAGTGAAAAAAATAAAAATAAAGAAGCAATATTTCCAGGCTCCCATCTCCATGTTGCAAAATTGCAACTGATGTTTAAGTATTTTAATGCTTCCTTTGGCACCTTTGAATGATAGTTTTGTCCATCTGGCATGTGTGTCTGTGCATTACATCAAATAATAAGCTAACTAGCCCAAATCACATGATACGTAATTAAATGGGATAAAGCAAATCAATGGAATAAAAAGAGAGTGCAGTATGTATCTATCTGTGTGTGTTTGTGAGAGAGAGAGAATGAGAGAGGGAGAGAATACATTTAAATTAATTTCAAATTATTTTCTTTCTCAACCCTTAAGGCTGCAGTCTATATTTCCTGGGGGAAGTTCCCAAAGGGGCCCTAGCAAACAGTAGATGTGCCTCTTGTCCGTTACAGAGAGGGATGTCTACCCTTACAGCCTCCCTACTCCTGCTCCACCATCAGTGCTGTCTGTCACTAACCGAAAAGACGGGACATTGGGTGATCAAAAACCATCTTATTCATTCAAGATTAGAACTGGAGGGAAAGCACTCCAGGACTTGAAGCAAGTATACTTCTTTTCTAGGCCAGAAATAAAGAATGAAAGGTCCTCCTTTTTCTCTCCCATTGGTGCAAACCTGGCTAGGCATGGGGTGCAGTAGGCTCTTTCCCTTGGACTCTCCCTTCTCATCTATAGGATTGCACTGATCACTCCTTGCCAAGAACACAGGCCAGGGAAGATTGCCAGATTTAGCTAGGCAGAGCTATTATCTGGAAATATATATTGTTGAAACATACTGAAGGCAAGAAATCCTGCCTTTGATTAGTGCTTGCATGAGAGGCTGCATCTATATCCCTAGGTGTGCTACATGATGGGAGAAAGGTAGGCAATACTGTACTGAATAATATGTCATAATTTCTACTTCTCTTTTCTCTTTTCTGCTCCTCTTTGCTTTCCCTTTATATTCAGATGAAGGCAAAAGCAAACCACCTCTAAGTATTCCTTGCCTATGAAACCCCTATGAAACTCAAGGAGTCACTGTAAGTTTACTGCTGTAAGGTACATAAAGGCAGGTACCTCACTGTCCTTGTCCCTATTTCAGTTGCTTCAATGGCAAACCATCTAAACATATTGCTTCTGTCTCATTTCTCTGGTTTTTGTATCACTCTTAGAATACCTCTGGAGGTGGATAAATGTTAACATCTTTTTTAAAAAAAAATCAGTTCTACAGTAAAAGCTTATAATAGTATAAAAGATAGTATAAATTATTATGATACGCTAAAGGCAAGACTGACAGCTTCAGAAACCTTAGGTTCCATGTAGGGATTTCAAAAACAGTTTTTGAATTTGTCCATACAGGAGTGGTTTTAAAAAAAAAAAAAAAAAACAGCTATGGCCACCTCTGTATCTGTTAAGTCCCCTCCTGACTCCTTTTTGCCACTGCTATCAGAGGGACACCAGTGGCGTCTGGTGGTTCCCATAACAGTCAGGTAGTGAACGTACTCTAAGATTCAGTTCAAACTTTAAATAAGCTATTCAAGGTGCTGAATCTATTTTTGATATGAAGTTCAGCATGTTGGATAGCTGTTTCAAAGCTCAGACTAAAACATGGAACAGATTTGCCCTCTTCACTGACATGGAAGCTGCCAACCAGTACAAGAGAAAAAGGCAAGAAGGATCATCAAGAAGGAAAGAAGAAAGCTCTCCTCCTTTTGGCTTTTTGTTTATTGGTAATTAACCCAGTTAATATAAAAAACAATTAACAATCAGGTAAACAAATTTCAGTGGAACTATAAAACAGGCAAAGAATTAAAGATATTCATTTAAATTCCATCTTCAGCATTTAGAACCATTGCTGTTCTTGTCCAAAAGGGTCAGTCAGACCCACCAAACAACATATACCCCAAGGCTGATAAAACATTGTAAGACAAATGGACTCTACTGGGGGCCCATTCACACTACAGAACCATAGCGATATGATTCACTTTAATGGCCATGCTTCTGTCCTATGGAATCCTGGGACTGGCAGCTAAGGGAAAGGGCCTTCAAAATTCTCAGCCAGAGAGCTCCACTGCCTTATCAGACTACAAACCACAGGACTCCATAGGATGGGTGCCTCATGGAAGTTAAAGCGGAACAATACTCTATAAACCAAAAAAAAAAAAAGATACTGTTAACCCTCTATCTAACTCAGACAGAACATTCTTAGTTATCCAATCTCAGTAGTAAATGACGGTAGCAGCTTCCGTAGCCTACTGGGAACATGCTTACATTTTGACAGGATGTTACCTATCCACTTTTCAGCACTATTATTCCTACTGTTTCTCAAAACTTTCTGGAGATGTACAACATCAAGGTGTGCCTAAAATTTATATATTATATAAATTATATAAAATTATATCCAGACACAAGTGTGCATATGCCAGAGGGAATGGATGGGAATATATGTAAATGTGTGAGTGACTAGTTCTTTCAAAATTATCATAACATTTAAAAAAACTGATGACGATGATGATGATGCTGATTGATTGATTTCTCTCTTTTTTGCAAGATAGTATAAATAATGCAAATATTAAGATTGTACTTTTTCTTACAGGCCTAAGCTGTGATCCAAACAGCTAATTATAGGTACACCCAAGGGCTCAGTTATACCCAATGAGATGTTCAGCCTTTTTAATTCAAATAACCAACAACTGCTTTTGCAAGCTGCCTTGGTTGAAATGTAGCATGGTGGACGAAAGCTTAAAACTACATCCTCCAGAGCCCTCTCTGGATAGCTGGACGTAGTTATGTGAGTGTTGTTCTACTGTGAAATATGAGCTTCACTTACCAGTAGTACAGAAAACAAGTGGTATTTCCAGATATCTGCAGACCTTGTGGGACTGTTGGCTTTTGTTTTTTCCAGCAGGAATACTGATATCTTTAACAGCAATTAGCAGACAAGAGTTTTTTATGGTGTGGAAATGAATGAGGTAGTGAGGGAGGTAATGGTACCACTCTATTCTGCATCGGTTAGGCCTCATTTGGAATACTGTGTCCAATTCTAGGCACCTCAGTTCAAGGAGTATATCAACAAGCTGGAACATGTCCAGAGGAGGGCAACCAAAATGATGAAGGATCTGGAAGCCATGCCCTACAAGGAATGGTTTAGGGAGCTGGGTATCTTTAGTTTGCAGAAGAGAAGGTTAAGAAGGGACATGATAGCCATGTTTAAATATTTGAAGGGATGTCATGTCCTAGAGACTTGGACAAGGAGCAATGGATTTAAGCTGTAGGAAAGGAGATTCCACCTGAACCTCAGGAAGAACTTCCTGACGGTCAGAGCTGTCCAGCAGTGGAATTTAGTGCCTTGGAGTGGGGGAGAGTCTCCTTTTTTGGAAGTTTTTAAGCAGAGGCTGGATGGCCATCTGTTGGGAATGCTTTGGTGTGTGTTCCTGCATGGCAGGTGTTTGGACTTGATGGCCCCTGGGGTCTCTTCCAACTCTATGATCCTATGATGGGAGAAGCCCAGTTTTGTCCTCTTTGAGGAAATTCTTAGGCACAGGAAACCTGCTAAGGAAAAAATATTGAGAGCTAAAATATTGGGAGCTAAACAGAAATGCTGATGAATGTATGGGAATGTGCAGGGGACAAAACCTAGACATGGCCCGACCTTCCCACCCTCACTTTCTCCCTGAACAAGAAGCAACGGTGCCAGTTGAAAGAGTTAATTTGCTGAAGGAGGCTGGCGACAAGGCAGCCAACCAGAGCTTTTAGAATGCTCAGAAATGCGGGAATAATGAGAGGTGATGGAATGAGAGGAGAGGAAGAGAGGGAATGAGGGAAGCGGGAGAGGCATAGTTAGACAGGGAGTAAGGGAAGCTGGAAAGAGAGAGTTACATTTGGAATGGAAGAGACAGTTAAACAGGGAATGAAGGAAGTTGGAGAAAGAGAGAGATAGGGAATGAGGGAAGTTGAGGAGACAGATAGATTTGGGAATGAGTACAGCTGGAGAAATGGAGGTTTAAGCTGTGCAAAAGTTTAAGTTATAATGTTACTCTATAAATATAATATTCTATGGTGATGCCTAAAGCCAGTCTAAAGATACTAATTATGTTTCCTGTGCAAATAAAAGCATTTTCTGTTTTGGTTATCTCTCGCCTGGCATGAAAGTGCGGTTTGGGATCGCTGCAGCCAGATCATTGTCATCTGCTGCCAATGAAAACACAAGAACACACTCTACCATGCAGAGCAATGGTCTGGGGCTACTTTAAGGCCTTAATTGGGGCCCAAATAAGGATCTTGTGATAAAAAGGCTAAGGTGGGTGGCAAGTAACCAAAGGGGAGGATTCTGAGGAACCACTCTGAAGTTTTATATCAGTGTAGGACTAATATATGTAATAAATTAAAGCAGGTGAAATTCTCCCATTCCTTTTCCCTCTGCAAAACAAAAAATAAAACAGCAGAAAAATATGTTCTTGGTCACTGAATGCATTATGGAGAGCTTATAGAGGTTATAACAGTTCAGTCTGCCTGCCTTAGCATCATGGTTTAATTCCTAATTAGTTTAAATACCACCTGCTCAAAAAAAGAAAAAAGTCTCAGTATGGTTTGAGAAGCACTGAACTAAAACTGACTTCTTTACAAGATTGTTGCTTCTTTTCAGGCTATTTAACATAATTAAAATGTGTTACCCTGTGACTTCGGGGTCCCGGGAGGGACACCCAAATAACCAAAACAAATACAACAAGATCAGGAAAATTAGCTGGAGCACTCTCTTGGCTGACGAGAGGCAGGGTAACTTAGCGAGAATCTTTTACCCAATATATACAGCGTTGGGTCAGTGAGCAGACAGACAGTTCAAACTAACAACAATATTTATTGAACAATTATTAAGAAAAACATAGCCTCACTGCTAAATAAGAAGTAGAAAATAAGAGTTTTGGGGGAATGGGTGATACATCACCAATCTCGCAGACCTGAAGGATCCAATGGAGGGCAGGAGGGCTCGGCACGGCGGCCAAGGGGAGCTCGCAGAACGAAGAGGCAGCAAGGCAGGAGAGCAATCCAAACACAAGTCCGAAGAGCTCTTGGAACTGGGGATTTTTATAGGGGAAGGAATGACCGTGGGCTTGTCTGGTCTTGGGTGAAAACAATGAGTTTTGGGCTGGAGACAATGTCTCCGAAAGGTCAGAATTTATATGATTGAGTTATGGACCAAATTGACAATAGTATGGCCAGTATGTAGATGTGGCTAGCTCGGCAGTCAAGCACTTAGCTCGCCAGGGTGCCCTCTCGGGGCAGAAGTCTCTTTGTTTAGTAATGAAGGTGTTTGTTTAAAGCAGATCTGGCAGTGTCTGGCTTGCCTTGGTGTAAACAAATGTGACTCAGCAGATAGTAGCCATGCCTAGCTTCACGCTTGTTTGGTGGCCTCACAAACACTTGGCTGGTGGCAGAGCAGGGCCGAATTATGATATCAAAATGATATCTAAAGGTTACCAAAGGCCAGGCCAGTTCACGGTGGCAACAAATGAATTGAATGCTTTATATATAGTATATATATAAAGTATAGCAAACCATAAAGTATGACAACCAAATAGGTTTCACACTAAGAAATTTGGAACAGATCACATCCAAAAGCCAAACTGCACCAATTCTCAGCTCAGAGACAGAAAGGAACAATTGTGCTAAACAAAGGTAATGACACATTCTGAAAACCAATTCATAGCATAAAATCTTGTTTTGATACGTGATGTCTAGAATATCATTAAAAGACGAGAAGAGACCTAAGTGACTCATCTTGATTTAGTCCCTGAACTCGACTAAAATGTAAATGTTCAATGCTAGTCTCCAATATTCTATTGTTGGTTAATGCACTCAGGCACCTGATAGCATCTCTCTTTCAGGTATTCCTGAAGAAGGGTGATTATCCAGGTTTGTTTCACTCTAGCTTCAGACCTAATTATGAGATGAAGACATATTTGGTTGTCTGGATAAGCAATGTACATCAGGAAATAAATAGGAAGAACATGTCCCATTTGGATGTCAATATGGCTTTGAATACCATAAACCATGTGGTTACCAGATTGAAATCTGGAAGGGCTCCTGTCCCTTTAATGGTTAGGTAGAAGTTGGAATTTCAATAAGTGTTACTCATTACCTGGCTGCATCATAAGCAACGTCTTCTGACATTCCTTTTTCTACATAGCCATTAAAGTGACAGGAGCCTTCTACAGATTTTAATCTGGCAAATCTAATCATCCTTGGTATCCCTTTGGACCTCCAGGCTAGGATGCAGGGTCACTGTTTTATAATAGTTCTGGTCCTTCCTGGAGGGTCAGTTCCAGGAGATGAGGCTGAAAGATTCCTATATGTTGCCCTGAATGAGGAGAAACAATTTTAATTCAGACAAGACAAAAGTGTTCCTAATTAGTACTAGAAAGGCAGGCCAAGCAGTAAGAGCTTCACCTCTTTTGGATGGTGCTTCACTCATCATAAAATCTTAGGTTCACACTTCAGCTGCATTCCTGGATTCATCCCTGTAGCTGGACACCCAGGGTTTGGCCATTGCCAGGAGCACTTTTGCACAGCTAAAGTCTAATGTCTAATGTGCAAATTCATGGAAATATCAGACCCAGCCACAACAAGGTATATATTAACACCCCTGCTATGGCCTGAAGTGGCATGATGTCACTTCCATTTCCATTTTCATTTTTGGCTGATTTCCTGCTTTGGCTAAGGGGGTGGGGGTCCAAAACCACCAACGGAAGAATGCTGTGGAACCACAGAGAGGAAACAAAAATTGACCAAAAAAAAAAGTGAGGCTAAGGATGGGACAGACCATATGTAGACCATGTGTTCTCCACCCTGCTCTACTATAACATACCTTCTGACATTTCACAGATGAAAATTGGGACACATGTGGCCAAGCAACATCAGAGCATGTTCAAGATGGTGAAAGTTACTGAGGAAGAACACACAAGCAAGAAGAGGCTGCAGCAGGTTGATTCTGCCTGAGCCTACTGGGAAGGGCAAGGTTCTGCCCCCTCCTCTCCTCTCCTCTCCCCTCCCTCCCAACACCACCACCGCTGAATTAAGTGAATTCTAACTACATTTGCACTTTGAACTCAGTTTGCAGCAAACGAAGTAAGCCAAGAACAAAAAGAGAAACTGAACGGGGGAATAGAGACACTGGGACTTGTTAAAGCAGCTGAAAAAAGTGAAATAATATAAGATTAATTGAGGCTGTCCCTTGCTACTTTGGGACAGTTGGAAGGTATGAATGTGGTTTCACAACCATTTACCCTAGGTGTTGGCTTACATAAGTTCTGTTTGTGTAACCTCCCATGGAACATGTTAACAAGTAACTACCAGCACTGTAGAGGTACCTCTTATATTTCTCCCTATAACATTATGTTGCATTCAACCCATCACAGTCAATTTGTTTGGATATACTAGCTCTTAATCCATTATTATCATATGAGAGAATACTGAAAAATGTTTTATTTGCTTATGGTTGAAGCTGTTATTAATTAATATGTTAGTATATATCAGCTTGTCAGGTTTTCCTTTACATATCTTATCAGAACTTTTCCAGTACTGAAGGTGAAAGATCTCTTTGGTTACAGCAGCAAGGTGCAAAGTTAGAGGAAGTACAGCTGCTTCTCTATAGAACACAGTGTGCAGTTTGTTATCAATTACAGTACTTTTCAAAAAACAAGAGTCTGCGTTTTGCTGAGGTTTTGAAATGTGATGAACTCTGGAAAAAGCTTTAATTAGCTATTATCATCTAACCTAATACATGCCTCTGCACACAATAGCTAAAACTCTCAATGTGTGGGAGTTCCTAGAGACTTTTGTGCATTTGGTGTGAAGCCTTGGAAGGGATTGTAACTATGCTTGTCTTATGAATTTACAAATCTCAACATGAACTGAAACCTTGGTGTATGTGCTTCCACAGTTATAACCCTCCATTTGAACATGCTGACAAGCCATCTTCAGAACTAACTGCTAAATATGAGATACCTGAATTAGGAGCCAGTTTCATGGACACATTGGGAAAAGGATTTTTGTATATGTCCCCAGTGCTACCATATTTTAGGCCTCATATGAGCAGGATGGCATTCAAATGTGAATGGAGTAGACAGGTAAATTACCCTCCCATCATCCCATTGTGTCTAATTTAACCTTCAGCTGAAGGTGAGAAACTCCTTGTTTTTCCAACTTATCCTCAAAGAAATAGTACTATGCCAATATATGTTTACACCAGTATTTGTATAATCCAGTAAATTTTCTTTGATGTCATATGTAAGTGAGATTTTTAAAAATCATGCATAAAACTACTAAGGTCTATAGTGGAGCGCTTCTTTAAAGTAGTGTGCCCCAAGACATCACAAAGGCTGAGTGGTATATTAAATATATGGCAATTTATGGGGACATGGCATCTCCTGAACTCTGTGTGACACCATATCCCATATTTGCCAGTGTATAAGACACACCAGCGTATAAGACGCACCCCATTTATACGTCAGCAAATACTATTTGTCAGTGTATAAGACACACTGGCGTATAAGACACACCCTATTTTCAAACAATATTTTTCAGGGGAAAAGGTGATTCTTATACACCAGCAAATAGGGTACTTGACTGAAAGTGCATCTTATGGAACAAACCATAAAGATCTCAGGGAAGGAGAAATGGAAAGATCCTTACTGGGTGGATATTGGTCGCACACATTCTGCCACTACCACGAAACCTTTGACTCATCCAGATCTTCCTGCTTTTTTCATCTTGATAGAGACCATGGAATGGAAATCATCATTTTAATTTCTATTTGGAAATGATCCTCTACAAAATCTTATTCTATCACCTCACCATGTGGCCTTTCTATGGCCTTTCAAAAGGCTGTCGGTGAAGTGAATGTTGGTAAGGCTTTGATCATGGCTGTGGTGGCAAATTACATGACCACCAACCAAAACCCACCTAGCTAAGTATGGAAAAGCTCATCACCACAAAGTTAGCCACCATGTGACAAATTACCCATAGTGACTGTGAACTCAGTGAGAAATGAATTAGCTGTAGCAGCTACAAACAAAAAGATAATGTGAAATAGTTGTGATTTGTATCCGTGCTGAGAGTTTCTGCATCAATGAAATCATTGCTCTTGAAAGTGTTCAAGGGTTTTTTATTTTATTTTTATTTCTTGTGTGAGGGAAAAAAGATGTGCATAGAAGAAGCTTTCTACAAGTTTATATTTAGTATGTTTAACTGTCACTGTGAATTTTAGTCATAGAAGGCTCAGTCTTTAGCTTGTGCTTCTCTCAAGCATACTTTAAGCATAATTTACAGTATGGGGCACAACTGATTCCACAACTGAGAATATTTATTATGTATTCAAGTTTAAAACAATATTTACTGCTTGACTAGTTAATTTAATACATAGCCACTCTTCTACCAAATTGTCCCTGCCTTATTTCGTATCAAAAGACTATACTTGACAACTTTGCCTTTGGGTAGAAAGCTTTCCTTAAGAGAAAAAATTGTATTTTCAATCAATCAACTTGGTAGAGGAGTGGTTATGTATTAAATTAACTAGCCAAGCAGTAAATATTATTTTAAACCTTGATTAAGATTATCTTTAATGTGTGCACTGAACAATTGATTTACTTCTATATACATCTGTAAGTAGTGATAACCTCCCAAGGGCTGATGATAGAAGCTTTCAGAACATAGCACCTCAAGAAACAATTCATCCCTAGCAAGCTTGTGGTCTGGAGGCAACCACAGCTGACCTAGGCCCTTTTTGCACATGGGGGGGCCGAAATGGGGCGGCGCACGCAGGGGCAGAGCTTACCTGCTTGCATTTTGCTCCGTCCCTGCGGGGAGCACGGTTCCACCGCTTCACACACCGCCGAATTTCGGCAGCGTTCGGCGGCGTTCGGCGGCACCCAAAATGGTGGCCGGCGGCTTCCAGCGGCGCTCCGCCAATCAGGGCAGCGTGCCAGCCAGAAGCCCGCCCCCAGGCAGATCTGCAGAGACGTGCTACCACGTCTCTGCAGATTCTCACCGGGAGCTGCCACAGATTAGTGCGGGCGAGTTTCATAAAAACCACCTGGGAAGGTGGTTTTTAAAAAACTCGTAGTGCCACCCCTGCGGCTGCGCTAGAGCGGTTGGAGGTGTGGTGCCTCACCTTTTCCAACCAAGCTAGCGCACCCCACAGTGTGAACGACCTCCGTCTCCGGCCGTCGCACCGTGGAGTTTTACGCCCGTGTGAAAATGGCCCTAGACAAGTCTCTGGTGCATTTTGGCCTTAGTCTCCCCCACACTCCACCATCATCTCCTAATTACATTTAGTTTCGAGGCATACAAAGGGACATTTGCACATTTTTTGAGCATACAGCAGTTATGCATATGGTAATCCTTGGGGGTGGGGGAGGGAAAACAAACGCAAGAGCTCAGATTTAGCTAATTATATTTGTACAAATTACAGTTTCTAATCATCTTAGTGGAAATTGCTGCTACAATAGTTCGGCACACTTAAATCCCTGACACATAATTTCGTCAGCTCAAATGTGATGCAGATTAATGCAACGACTAAAATACTCATTTCTTCTCTCTGGCTCTTAAAGATCTTTTTTTTTCCCTGTGATTTCAGAAGTTGCATAAGCTTTTGTTTTTGCTACCAATACACACTTATTCTTTAGCTGCTTTAGAACCTAATAAATCTTCATGTACTAAACAGCTTTTCTCTGTATCACCTTCCATCTCTTTGATCTAGCCATCCAGGAGTAATCCATGGGTAATTATAACTTCTGAGCTTCTTTTAGCCTAAAAGAAGCCGATTTATCACAAACCGTCATGAATCCTGATTTAAAATTATCAGGAGTCCAATTACCAATAGAAATAAGGGATACTTCTTTCCAATTATAGTGATTGATTTCACATAAAAAGCAAGTAACATTTCACTTTTTAATTATGCACAGTCTTATCAAAGTGAAGAGGTTCTCCCACATTTTATTTTATATTCCAAGAGAGTAATGTAACAAATATTAATCATGTACTGATAGAATGCCAAGCCTAATAATATTTTCACCCTAATTTGACAGAAACTAATCTATCAAAATATCCTATCACCTTTAATGGTTATTCCTGGTTATTTCTGACTTATATTAATTGGAGAAAGAAAACAAAAAATCTGATTAATTTGCTATATTCAGCCACCTAAGATGACATTAAATTCACCCCTCAGATTTAATTTAATATCAGTGGAGTCTGAGTTGGCACAGGGCATTAAAAATCCATGTTGTCATGTCTGATTGGATGTCTTCTTTTTTAAAAAAATTAAACTATTTCAGTTTGATACACACTGATACAATAACGCAAAATGGTGTCCAAGAAGTCATATGAAGTTCTGAAGAAATGAACCCATATCATCCTTTTCCCCACCAAATCAGAACATTTGGTTTCATACTATTAATGCACACTACCCTCCAAAATTTGCAGCCATGCAATCATTTTTGTAAGGGCAAAGGTTCATCTTCTCACTGGTGTCTTCTTGTTCTTCTTGTGTGCCTTCAAGTTGTTTCCAACTTATGGCAATCCTAGGCCAAGCCTATCATGGGGTTTTCTTGGCAAGATTTGTTCAGAGGTGGGTTGCCTTTGGCTTCCTCTAAGGCTGAGAGAATCTGACTTGCCCAAGGTCAACCAGTGGGTTGCCATGGCTGACTGTGCTTTCCAGAGTCTTCGTCCAGTGCTGAAACTTCTACACCATGCTAGGTCTCATCATCTTTTTAACCCAGAGAAAATATGGCTGTCACTGACTCACTGTTAAACTTAATGTCTATGGCCTTTCTGCACTAGACTGTTATAGCGCTCTATTCCACTTTCAGCATTCTATGGAATCCTGGGGTTTGCAGTTTATGGAGCGGCCGGTTGGCCCCTCCCTGAACTACAAACCCCAGGATTCCATAGGATGTTGCAAGTGGAATAAGAACGCTATAACAGTCTGGTGCAGAAATAAGGCTAGAATCATATCCAGCCTCAGAGCGTGGTGGAGTCTCCTTCGTTTGAAGGTTTTTAAGCAGAGTCTGGATGGTCATCTGTTGGGAATGCTTTGATGTGTGTTCCTGCATGGCAGGGGATTGGACTGGATGGCCCCTGTGATTTCTTCCAACTCTATACTTCTATGATTCTATGATTCTATAATTTTAAGAGCTTAGTCCATTTCTAAGTACTAAGGCACCAGATCCCATCTGATCTTCGAAGCTAAGCAGGCTCAGCTCTGGTTAATACTTGGACAGGAGACTTCCAATATATAGCAGATGTTATATTTCAGAGGAAGGAACTAGCAAAACCACCTCTGAGTATTCTTTGCCCAAGAAAACACTATGAAATTCATACGGTCACCGTAAGTCAACAGAAGACTTGAAGGCACATGTGCATACATGAAGTCCAAAAGTTTCACAGAAGCAGAGTTTGAAATGTTACTTTTGGACTACAGCTCCCAGAATCCCCAGAGGGCATCACAATGCTGATGGAGACTTCTGAGAGTTGTAGTCCAAAAACAACTTTTTCAAGTTCTGCTTTAAATGCAGTGAGTTAACAAAGGTAATGAGATATGTCAAGCTACTTCCATCAATCTATCTCAGTGAGAGGAAGATGTGATGCTCCAGATCTTGCATTGCAAATCCCATCATCCTTCACAATTGGCTATGCTGGATAGAACTGATAAGAACATCATTCTAATAATGTCTGGAAAATCACATCTCCCCCAGCACCTATGTAATGGTGGATCGTGTGGATGGTGACTACTGGTGGCACATACCTGTGAAATTCTGGCAGTGGCATATCTAGCTTCAACAGTGCCTAGGGCAAGTGTGCAAATTTGCCCTTACCTTCTTAGTGAGGCTTAAGGTGCTACTTGATGCTCTTAAGGTATCACTAGACCTGCATCTAGCTGTGGTGGAAGGGGCTCCCACTGCCTCTCTTCCCCTCCACCCGGACCTCATCTGGAATATCCATCTAGGAGGCAAATTCCTCTTTCAGAGCAGAAAAAGTTGAACTTGGTCACTGCTGCTGCTGCTCTTGCCTTGAGCTCCTCTCGTCAAGCCCAAGGGAGGGAAGGCTGCTGGGTGGAGGGCAGGTGGCGAGGGCCCAAGGGAAGGGGCATGGGGCTCTGTCTAGTCCACTCTCCTGCTTGGCCTCACCAATCCAATTGGCTCTGCTCACAACTTTGGGAGCCTGCTGCCACCCAGGAAGCTTCCTGGTCTCTGGCAGCAATGCCTGGACTGGCCCACTGGGCTTCCTCCAGCTAGTTGCCTGCCTTCCTGCCTGCCTGGGGCACATGAGCCAAAGACTGCACCCTGCCCCAGGACTGCCACTGCCACCACCACAATCTGAGCTGGAGTGGAGGAGCTGCCAAGAAGGCCAGTAAGCACACTCCCTCCCCTTGTCCCGCGCCCTAGGCCACTGAGTGAAGACGAACTCTAGATGCTATAACATCAAAGTCAATGAACAATCACAGTACTCAGTGTTTTGTTGTTGTTGTTATTTGTTATTTGGGGCTAAACACCTTAGGAGTACTGAATGACATTAAAAATTGGAAACTTTTCCTCAAAATGTTTCTTAAAATGCCCTTGAAATAATTAGAAAGTTAACCACTTCTAAAGTAGTATTCCTTGCTTTAAAAAAACTCTGTGAAATTCATGACACTGCCTAGGTTGAGGCAGCATGGTGTAATGGTTTGAGCATTGGACTACAACTCTGGAGACCAGGGTCCGAATTCCCGCTCAGCCATGGAAACCTCTTGGGTGAACTTGGGCAAGTCCTCAGAGGAAGGTAAAGGCAGCCCACCTCTAAAGAAACCTTGCCAAGAAAACCCTGTGATGGGCTTGCCTTTTGGTAAGCCCTGAAGTCCTTAAAGGGTAACTGGAGCAGAAATTGGTTCCCAGTCCCACAAGTATTGTCCCACCAGATGCCAGTGGAGTGTAAATGGTTTCAGTGTCTTGGACTGAGACATCCAGATTCAAGTCCATGACAGTGACAGGGTGACCTGAGGCAAGCCTTACGTTCTCTAAACCATCCTGACCCCCCTTGCAGGGTTGTTGAGAACCTAAAGTAGGGAGAGGGGGAGAGCCTTGTCTGCAGCCTTCAGCTCCCTAAAGGGAAAGGGACTTGTAGTTTGTGGGGGGGTGTAGTGTAGTCTGG
Organism: Iguana delicatissima; assembly: GCA_948472985.1. Classification (NCBI taxonomy): domain Eukaryota; kingdom Metazoa; phylum Chordata; class Lepidosauria; order Squamata; family Iguanidae; genus Iguana; species Iguana delicatissima. The sequence continues at coordinate 58,323 of CAOKZL010001019.1, forward strand.
CATCTCCCCTGAACTTCAGGATTATAGCCCTGTGGTAAAGCAGGGTAAGTCCCTTGTTGTTGTTGTTGTTGCTGCTGCTGCTGTTGTTGCTGTGTGCCTTCATGTCATTTCCAACTTCAAACCTAAGGTGAACCTATCACAGGATTTTCTGGAGCTGAAGTGTGTGATGTGCTCAGAGTCAACCACTGTGTTCCATGGCCCAGCAAGGAATCAAACCCTGGTCTCCAGTGTCTGTAGTCTAACACTCTCAGAGCATGACATCACACTGGCATTACTTTATTTAGCTGCTTAGTTGTTGTATGCCTCTAAAGATTTGTTCAGAAGGGGGTTGCCTTTCCCTCCCTCCCTCTGAGACTGAGAAAGACCACCCGGGAAGGGGGGGTCCATGGCTGAGCAGGGATCTGAATTCTGGGCCCTAGTCCAACATTTAAATTGTGCCACTCACAGCCAGGATTTATCCAGAGGGGAGGGACACTTAGAGAGTGTGGCTTGCCTGTAGAGTTCCCATGGCCGATCCCTGGGGTGGCATCCCACTTCTAGAGTCACAACAACCCAGTGCTCCCACCAAACTACAGATCCCAAGACTCCATAGTCTGGAGCACTGGTATGGGAAAGTGCAGTATCGAAGCATTCCAGCTATCTTCCACACTTAAAACTGACCAGTCTACTCCAAAGAAGGGCTGAGATTCTCCACGAGGCTTACTCTCTCTCTCTCTGTCTGACTCAAGCTGCCATCCGCACCAACATTACAACTGGAAGTCTACCAGGCTTACTCTCTTGAGTAGCCCTCCTAGTATGCCAGCCACCCTTCTGGAGCCAGTTCCTCCTTCCTGTTCTTCCTCCTCCTAAGGGCCACAGGCAGAAGCCGGTGGGCTAAACTGGAGGAGATGGGCTGGCCTAATTGCAATGATGGTGGCGGCAGTGGTGGTGAAAGCTCTGGCATCCTTGGGTGGTGTGGTGCTCCTCTCCTGCCTGGTGGGCCACTTAGGGGGTCTGCTGCTGGTGGAGGTGGCAATGGGCCAGGCCTGGGTGCAGGTGCTGTTTCCCCAACTATGGCAGTGGCAGCAGGCTAGGCCAGCAGGGATGTGCTGCTTCTCCCACCACTACCGCCCCAGGCCAAGGACAACTCTGGAGAGCGTGGTGGCTGATCAGGCTTGGGTGGATTTGTTGTTTCTCCTGCTGCCATCCCCACCAGTCCAAGTCAAGGATGACCCCAGTGAGTGCAGCAGCAATAGTGAGGAAAGCTGTGGCTTTCAGGGTGCATTGCTGGGCCAGCCAGGCCTAGAGAGGGAGCCAGAGTCAGAGGAGAAGCAGCAGCAGCAACTGCAAGTGAAGGAGAAGCAAGAAGTGGAAGAAACAGCCAGGGCCATCCAGGGCCGCCTGGTGCAGGTGAATGGTCCCCCACTTTGCCTCTACCCTGGGTTATTAGAGTTCCCCCAGCCTTTTCCCCGCATCTGATCTACCTCCTATTCCCTGTCCCAAGCAATACGATTGGAGGAAGCATGGCTTTTTTACACCCCCTTGGCATTAGCACCCAGGTATGAGCCCCACCCCAGATATGCCTCTGATCTGATTGCAAGTGCCATCATGGGTAACGTTTTCTACCATTCCAAAGACTATTTATTATATGATGTTACATAATTATGATTCTTTGTTTTAGAAAGTCCAAGAATACCACATTTGTGGTAAAAGAGTCTAGGCCAAGAGATGCTTTTACTTTCTAAATAGTAGCTGTGATAGAAGCTTTGGAAACGTCTCAAAAAACCCTGTGCGTTTTACCTCAATCTCCCTATCACACATTAACCACTACTAAGTGATCAGTTTGGTATATGATGTTTGTAATGCATCTTTTTAAGATACCAGAAAAACCCACAAATCCAATAACATGGTTTCTGGATGACCAACAATTAGTGCCAGGAAATAGCTCACATAATTCAAGAGGTAAGATAATACCAAAAATATTCCTACTAAACTTGCCCTGCTTGGTGAGTTTGGCACATTCTTCCTACGTTATTTGACTGTACTAGTCACAGTACCAGGGTGATTCTTTTCTTTTATTTTGGCATCTCTGCTCAACCCAGTAGTTTGTGGTGGAAATTAGGGATGATGTTCACAGCAGTTTTGTTGGTTGTAACTGAAACAATACAAAGTCTTGTCAGCACATTATTGTCTTTTTACAAAAACTAGCACAAGCAAATTCCTCTAATTTTTTTTAAAAAAAATGAATGGTGAAGAACAAGATGGATAGAATAAAATCTATTCCATTCTGTATGCCTTCTTCAGAGTGGCTAACTATAGATGCAGCTCTATGTGGGCGCAGCTAGTACTTCCTCTACTACAGGGGGTGGATCAACCCTGGATTTCATCCCTGTTCCTTTTTGTATGTTCTGAGTTGAGCTGGGTGCCTAAGCAGGGTCCATGCCAACCAAGTTCTCATTCAACTTGCAGCAGCTGTAGGAAGGATAATGTTAAATTTGCTGCCTCTGTGGTGGAGGACTCACTGAGCACCCTGTTCACACTGAAGAGTGACTTCCACAAGCTTTCTTATGGTTTGTGCTTGACAAGTTTGAAACTAACCAGTAAGTAAGCAAGAAATCCATTGCCTTCAAGAGTAGGAGGTGAAGATGGAGAAACTGCTCAGAGGTAGCAAGGCTCATTCCCTTCTAAAGTGTAGTAAATTGGATCATGTCTGTTCTTGTTTCCTTGTCCAGGAGTTTTGGGTAGAGTGTGAAGGAAATGAAGTGCTAGCTACCTGCTAGCATACTCCAAAGACTCTTCTTCCTATTTAGCATCTCCGCTCCATGGGGTGTCTCATGAACACACAGCTGATGGACCTCTTAGATAAACAGAGTAAAGAGGACCAACAAACACATCCTTGTTCCTGGTCCTTACAGAAATCCCAGGTGTCCAGGCATTTGGCAGATCTTTTGCCTTGAACATGGAGGAGGCTTTGTGTTACCCTGTTTACTGGGGGTCCCGGGAGGGACACCAAAATGTGCTCAACTATAGGTGGGGAAAATTAGCTCTGAGCACTGCTTTAGCATCACGGGAGGCAGGGTAGTAGAAGGATATTGTAACCCAGTGTTTACAGGGTCAGGCCAAGTCAAGAAGCAGACCGGTTTGAAACTAATGAATGATCTTTATTAAATACAGGCACACAATGTAAGCAATACACGCACACAGATAACTAAGGAAAATAAAGGTGTGAGTAAGATAGCGGGATTTTCAAAGGGATAGTTGATTCGGGTGATACAAAACCTGTTCCTGAAGCCAGGAAGAAGATGGAGAGCGATGCTGGGGTTCGGTGTGGCTCAGCACGTGGAGCTGATGGGAGGCTCGCCAAGCGAAGCGGCAGCAAGGTGGTCTGGAACTCAGGAGCGATCCGAGGAAGGTCTCAGAATCAGGGGTTTTTATAGGGAGAAGTGTGACTGCAGGCTATGCCTTACTTGGGGACAACAATGAGTTTTGGGTGCGAGACAATGTCTCCAAAAGATCACAATTTAGCATGATGGGATCAGAGTCGAATTAATAATGGTGTAGCCAGTGGATGGTTCAGCCTTTGTCAAGTTGCCTGCTCAGGGCAGGGAGCCTTTTGTAGGTAGTGCATATGCATAATGTGGTGTTTGCCGGGGAGGTCCCTGAAGCCGTGATCTGGCAATTTCTGGCGTGCCTGTATTGTTTGAGAATATTTCAGCAGTTAAGTGCCGAGCCTAGTTTCGTGCTTGTCCGGGGGCCTCACAAACACGTGGAGAGGGGTGGTGTGGTAAGGCCGAATTATGATATCAAAGTGATATCGGGTGCTATCGCCAGGTAGGCCTAAACTGCAGTAACAATTGCAGTGCCATGGGGACCTCATTCAGCTGCTGCAGTTTGAACAGTCACTCAGTTGCCCTCTCTTCCACGACTTCTGGCTAAAAAGGTGGGAAATGCAACCCATCGGAGTTGGCAATGTGTGCTTTGTCATTCTGTGGTGCACTGGAACTCTATATACCCCAGGGAAGACCTGTAGAACTTTCTGGGGGTTGGGGCCTGGAACTTGAAAACATATGCCATATGGTTCTTCCACTTTCTCTTCCCTCCCTCCATCAAGAGAGCTTCCATGTGATGTGCTTCCCAGCATCCTAGTGAATTGCTCCATTCTGGATTGGCATCACACAACGTATTAGTCACCCTAGCTGTATTTCCAGGAAGCATCTGAAAGGGCAAGACACTGGGTTGATCCACATGAAGAAACCAGTTTCAGCAGATTCCCTCTGCAGAAGGAGTAGGTCTTTTGTTAAGCTACTAGATCTTAATCACCTACTCAAAACTAAGCTGCCACAAAATGTGTCTGTTCTGAGAAGAGAGAGGGAAATCGAGGGGGACAGCAGAGGAGGTCATCATCCACCTGGGAGCTCTGCCTACACTGCCCCACTGAACCTGAGAAGGACACAGGCCCTGTTACTTCATCACTTATCATTCCATCCAATAAAAACATATAGGACTTCCTAATATATCCATATAAAAGAAGTCCCAGCACACTAAAGCCTTTATGAGCATTATATGCCTCCAGCCGAGCAGCCTGGACCATCTCCTTCCTCTCCTCCTTCCTCAGATTTTTTCCAAATAAGAGGAAAAACCCCAAAACCCCAAAAAGGGGTTTCATTCTTGGCGGGCTGTGCCGGGAGCAACAGAGCAGAACAAGTGGGGACACACAGAACCCAGTGCTGCAAGCATGTTTCTCTTCTAGAGTCCTGTCAGTAAAAACAGCAGAGGCCTTGCAGAACTTTGGGGGGAATCACTTCAGCAAGAAGAGCAAACTTTCTTCCAGACTTGGAATGAAAGTTTCTTTTTCAAGGATGGCCTTCACTGAGACTCCCCAGTATGAGGAGGAAGGGAAGCAGGTGCTTGTCAGTGAGAAGACGGAGTGACCTTTCTTTCTGTTCTACTGGGTTCTTTTGGCACCTTCTCCTTGCCTGTTTCCACAAATGCTCTCTTTGAATGGCAACAGAATATCCTCCTCCTCAAACCTTCCCTTGCCATTTCACCCAGAGCATGAAAAGCCTTGGGTTTTACCTTTTACCTGGCTCCAGGACCACTGAGCCCTAGGCTGCTATCTATAATGGGCTGGTGATAGTGGTGGTGGTGGTCTGGGAAGTGGGAATGAGAGGAAGTTAACAAAATAGAGACAACGAGTAGTGTATCTAGCATAAATAGTGCACAGGGCAAGCGTGCAAGTTGTGCCCCTACCATCTTGCCCCCCCATGTAAACTCCATAGGGGAAAGAAGACCTTTTTTTTTCTTTGCTTACGCAACTCCCAAAATTAAAAACTAATGTCCAGTAGTCATTGATACATCGGATGAGCCTACACTTGCTGAGGAGGGTGGACTGAATGAAAGTCCAACAGAATACAGCAAGACTGCCACCAGCTCTTGATAACATGATCAAAAGCACTGCATGGTAAAAGCTGACAGTATGGCTGTAAATCTCCGGCATCAGTCCTGATTCTTTACTTCCACAGAGGCTGAGGGAACCCCTGAGAGTAATCTCCTCCAGAGCCTGCAGAGGGCAGAACTGCCCCACCACCCATATTCACCTCGACCGTGCCACACTTGTTGGGCATCTGGCAAGAGGCAAGGCAAAGTGAGGCATTGAAGCATCTACCCAGATGCAAAATGATTTGCTGCCTGAGGCACAGAATAAAATGGTGCCCACTCCTCCCTCCCTCCACCCCCCCTCCAGGGAAATGGAGCATGCTGGCCCTTGAGCCTTTGCTCTATCCCTGGGGACAGAACAGCATCTTTGGGGCTTGGCGGGGGGTAGCAGAGGGAAGGGAGGGTTGCCAGAAGGAAACGGGAGGGGTGGGGCTATTGAGCTGTTGGCAAAAGAAGCTGCACCTGTTGGATTTCCCCCCCTTCTTTGGCCACTAAAAGGATAGGAGCCTGGCCCAGTTTTCACTCCAGTAATCCTGTCCTCCAGTGACTCTGCAGGGAGCACATTGGGGGAAGTGGAGGCCATGTGAGGCACAAACAGCTCTGCCCTCCAATGGGAGGAAATGCCTGCAGGCTGCTTTTAGGTTTGCCAGGGAGAAAACTAGATGGGGGGAATTTCAGTAATTGTCGCTTTTACCTGGTTGCATCAGGAGGGACACCTGCAGAATTTCCCTTTTCAGCACCCCATTGAATGCACAGGAGCCTGTGGGGCTCCTGCCTCTTATTCCACCACTTTTCTCAAAAGATGTAAAGGTTCTGCTTAAATCTCCACTTGCATGTGTACCCTCAGCCCTCACTTGCAAGCACGGCCCACTGCAGTGGGCTCAGGCAACTTGCGCACATCTTAGATGACAAGAAAGTGAGCAAGTGAGCGAGGCAGAGCTGCAAGATCTGGCAGCCCACCCGCCCCCACCCCATCCTCTCTTTCCCTCTAACCAGTGTGCCTGGCTCAGGCGTGGATGTTCACTGGGAGCTTAGCTCTGCTTTGACTCATTTTAGCCTGGGCTCATCAGCCACTTTACTTGGTGCAGGTAACCAAGCCCCAACGTTGCTTCACCAAGGCTTTCTTTGCACCTGGACTCTGCCTCTATCTCTTCCACCTCCGCCCCCTTGAGGTCTGCTGAAGTTTGCGTGCCAATAGCTGGACGGGGATGGAAACTGTCAACCAGGTATATCTAGGGTGGGGCAAGGAGCCCTTCAGACTCAGAGCAGCCAGATCTGCTTGCTCCTCCTCGGGGGCTGCTTCTTCCTCTGTCGCCACCACTTAATCTTTTGGCACAGCTCTTTTGCACACACACACCCGGCATGTGCCCTAGTTGCCCCACCCTAGATACAGAATTCTAGCAGAATCACAAAACCTATTTTGCGATAATTTCCCTGTTGGGCATATACTATTTTTCCAGCCCATTCAAGATGTCGGAAATCCTTTGAGTTTTGTGAAAACCTTGTATTTTACTGTTTACTAGTAGAAGTACCTAGCTTTGCAAGGATTAGAAACTCTAGTCACACCTCCTTCGCAGTACATTCTTTTTCTTTTTTTCATGCAATTCATTTGTTTGATGAGTCTCGGATCTCTGCAAAAGGAAGGATTATATGGAGCTGCCTATGAACCCTTGAGAAATTAACATCCCAGGACTCACTGCGGGCTCTTCTGGACTGTTTAGGAATGTCTGCCACCTAGTGACTCACAGTGATACCGCAGGCCATACATTTTAACAAAAATTAATTGGTATTTAAAAGCAAATCAATCCAAGGTGCATATCCCTAGAGCCATCTTCTGTCTATGCTAAATTTAAGCTGTCTAGGTTTCACAGTCCTCAAGCTATGGCAAAACTAATTGTACTTTTTTTCTGACCAAGAATTACATTACAAGATTATATTCATATTGTAAATCATCCAAAGAACTTGGTTACTTTGCAGCATATTAATACGATAACTAAATAAAGCATCCTGTAATCTGCAAGTATGGTCTTTTGTTCAGATTGCCGTTGTGGCTCAGGTCCAGTATGAACTAAAAAGTGCTTCATGTGGCCAAAAAAAGAAAAGACTTTTCACCAGGTTACTGAATTAGTACACTGATCCTGTGCCACCCATGCTCCCAGATTCACAAAAAATACCGCCATTGGTAGAACTGATCTCCTTGCTTGGAAAAACAGAACCAAAACTACTCACTCTCTTTCTCACTTTTCTCCCAATTGGAGACCATAACTGGCCAAAAACTTGCTCAGCAGAGACACAAAGGGGATCCTCACATGCAAAATGCTATTCATGTGGACATTGCCCTTGAGCATATAGCATGTGTATATCAGAGGGGGCAATATGTTTACAACTGGGAAGGCATTGGCCTAAATCCTATTTTAGTCCCAACTAGAGTACCATCACGCTGTCAGTGGTATTAACGTATGTGTTGATTCATCATTCAGCTATTGATTCATTGGGTCTATTCTGCTTGGGACTGACCAAAAGAATTCCAGCTATGGTATGTTTGTGCATGTGCCTTCCAGTTGCCTGTTGACTTATGGCAACCTCATGAATTTCATAGGGTTTTATTAGGCAAAGAATACTCAGAGGTGATTTCGCCAGTTCCGACATCTGAAATATAGCCTATAGCACTTGGTATTCAATGACAATCTCCCATCCAGGTACAAACAAAAGCTGACCCTGCTTAGCTTCCAAAATCAGGTGGGATCTTTTGCCTTTAGGGTATTAGGCCACACCTGTTGTACACTGACCCAGTATTCTCAGATACTGATGAACAACTGATCAGGCTGTCTGAAAGACCATTACCTTCCCATATGTAACTGACTAAATTCTAAGATCTTCAAAATAGGCATTCCGCTCTATCTCAACTCAGGAAAGGGCCTTATCTGTGGCTGTTCTCAGACTTTGCAAATGCCTCCCCAGGGAAGAGAGGATGGCTCCTTTTCTATCTTTCTATTCCAGCCTTCTATTCCAAGCCTTTGGGAACTGATTGTTAACAAGAGAAAGGCTTTTATGGTACTATACTATTTTAAAGTAAGATTTTAAATTGTTTTAATTCTGTTAGTCTAATACTGTTTAAATCTCAGTATTGTAATTTTCTATCTTTCTGCCTTGAGTCCCAGTTTTGGAAAAAGATGGGACATAGATAAAGGATGGGTGGATGAATGTACCAGAGGTCCAGAACTCAGCCTACACTTAATCCTTCATTCACAGCTTCAGAGCAAGTAAAAAAAGTTGTGCACTTTTTGAAAAAAATAAAAGACAAAGTTCCAGACTACATCCATATCATAAAATTGCAAGCCTATGTACAATTTTAGTTTCCACCGGGAAGTTTGAACATAGAACCAGAAAGTACCATTATGGCCCCTGCCACCTGCCTTTAGCATTGCCACAGTTCAGCCGACAGCTGTGAATATTCATTTGTGGGTGATTAAAGCCACATATCCACTTCATTTGCCTGGATTGCTAGCTAAGACCTATCTGCAGACTGCGAAGAAGCTGTGTGCCATGTTTGCCAAGCTTAAGCATGAGAATTGGGCCAACAGACCAGCAAAGAGGGCTCTGGGAGCATTTATTAAGAAAACTTTTTTTGAAGCTCATGATCAAAAAGAAGGAACTTTTTGTCATATGTGTTGGACTTGTAAGAAAGCCAAGAAGTTTTGGGTAAAGATACATAGACTGATAGAAAATATATTAAAAATAGAGATTCAACTCAAACATGAACTGTTTTTTACTGGGTCTGACTTATGAACAGATTGATAAAAAAAACTAGGAAAAATCATTCACTGCATGATCACAGCTGTATGCACAGAAAGAGAAGAGTGTGGTTATTCCTTCACATGAAGACTGGCTGTTGAAGATGTTAGATTGGGCAGAAATGGATAAATTAATTGTTTTAATTAAGAAAGGATCTTTGGTTAAATTTTAAAATGTTTGGGATAAACTGATTATATATCTAAGAGACTGTTGCGGGGAGAAATCAGTTATTGATTTTGAAGATTAAGTTTATAGTTTTTAAATCCTAGGCAGCAGTTTGATAATGATTGACACACCAGAAGTATATTTCACAAATTATTGTAGAACCAAAGGTTGGTGAGTTAGAAGTCATTTATATGTATTTTTGGCCCTCTTTTAGTTTAGTTGTAGCATAGTTTAATTTAGTATTAGATCAGACAGTAGAGTTCATTTGTCTATTTATTTACTGCTTGTCTTGTTAATCCCCCATATGTTGTTTTATATGTTAGACATGTGTTAAAAATATTTTTTTTAAAAAAAAGATTTTGAAGCTCGGAGGGTGGGTGTCCAGTGGTGCTGCTATTACCTTGAAAATCAATTCTGCTTTGGGACTGGTATTGGTCTCCTTGCTTGCCTATTTGCCTCCCATTTACTCAATCTGTATGCTTCTACACCAGGCACCATAGATCAGTACTGTCATGTTGCTGCTGTGTTTTCCCCAAGTCTGGGACTCAAGCCAGTTTGCATAATTAAAAAAAATACACTACAAAAATATACATACAAAAATCACCATTAAAACAAAAAAGAACTGTTATCTATATTAAAAACATATGCTTCAAAATATTTTAAAAGTTAAAAAGTTAAACAAAAGAGGCAAAATAGCTCAACAGAAACACTGGACATCTGGAGGAACCCCCCAAAATCTGCATTTGTCTCTGATCTAATCCACCATGCACAGTGAGAAAAGTAGCAAAACACATACAGCCGGTACTATGATATATTGCACCCTGGGCATAGAATGCCTTCAATGCCCCCCCACCTTCAATTTACAGAGCTACCCAGTAGTATTATGGACCCTAGGGGAAGGATGGTTTTGAGAGCTCTGCTGTTGCCCCCTACAAGACTTCATTCCTGTGAGTACAGCGTTGGGGGCCATGAGTGAGAATCACATGCTTAACCCACTATCCAAGAATAGTAAGTAGATAGGTGAGATAGTGGGTCTCCTGCAAATGGTTGCAGTAGCCCATCCACAAGCAAAATGGCAACTCTATTAGTATCAATTTTTATGTAAAATCCCCACACCGACATAGGGGAGGGAGGGTAACTGTGTGTGTATCTGTGTTTGTATGTCATTGGAGATCTTTTAACAGTTCTATACGCTTCAAACAGCCATAAGTCTGCACTGAATAATGGCATATAATTTGAATATCATGTTCTGATACTACAGCTCACAGCTCTTCCTTCTGCAACATCAGGTATCTTCTCTCAAGCTTTGGCTTCGGTAATAATGAAGCAAGAGTTTCAGGGCTGGGATGTACTCTTCTTCTGGAGTTCCTCCTCCAAATTCAAAACACCTTCTTTCTGCTTCCCGGAGCTCAGTATCACAGGTCTGGTGGTGGTGTGCTTCAAAATTACTCCCTCGGGAAGACACCTTCTCTTAAGGCCTTGCCTCACACTACTTTTATGCCTTTCCTTGTCGTAACTCCATGGAAAATTACTCTCCAGTGGCACCTTGCTGGAAATCTTCAGTTGCTCTCTTAGTTCCTTGAATTCTTTCCCTGAAGGGCCTGGCACTTGATCCGTCACAAAACCCCTCCTCAAAGCCTTCCCTGCTCCTTAATGGAAAAAGAAACCACCTCTGTAACCAGGACATAAGCCTAAGAAGTCTTATCTCCATTGCTGCCCAAAAGAATTTACCATTGTTTGTTTAAAGTTTGGCAGTTGGGCTGCATGTCTTGGCAATAAGGAATCTCTCCTCTAGTCTCCCAAGGATATATTTTACAATCTCACCTTTATGATTTCCAAAACAATAAACAAAACAAATATCCACTAAGTCCATTTTTGTGCTCAGCTCGGCACTACACAGTTCAGTCCCCTAGGTCATGATTAACCTTTTCTTCACTGGAGACCCCCTGTAAATAGAATTTGTTCCCAGGGACCTCCAAGGCATAACTCAAGATTTAAATATCCCAATTTATTTAAATATTCAAATATTTATTTATTTGTGTTTGTTTGTTTAAGGCTTCTGCAAACAAAGATTCAAATCCTTGCCCAGACACTGGGTGACCTTAAGCGAGTCACATTCTCTCAGCCTCAGAGGAAGACAAAGGCATATCCCTTCTGAACAAATCTTGCCCTAAAAACCCTGTGATAGGCTCGCCTTTGGATTATCATAAGTCAAAAGTGACTTGAAAGCACACAACAACAAAGTGCCACTGACAGTGGGATGTTCTTTCTAGCCATCCTGTCTCTCCCCTTTGAAATATGAAAAATGATGGGGATTTTCTTTGCAAGATTTGTTGCCTTTACCTTTCTCGGAGGCTGAGAGAATATTACTTGCCTTAGATCACCCAGTGGGTTTCCATGGCTGATTGGAATTCAAATCCTGGTCCCCATAGTCATAGTTTGGGCATGCACACATGCCTGCTGCTGTATCCCTTTTGTTCGGGATGTGGCAGCAGGCTGTGTGTGTGGCTGCACACACATTTGCAAATGGGGGAAGAGTTTGGGCATGCACACACACCTGCCACCACGTTCCTCAGCACCCACACCCCCTGCTGCCACAGCCCTTACAAAATGTGGGAGCAGTTTCGGCACTCCCACTGCCACATCGCTGTTGCTGCCACTGGTGGCGACAGGGCTTTGCAGACCCCCTGTGAGACTCTGTGGACCTCCAGAGGTCCCCAGACCACAGATTAAGAACCATTGCCCAAGGTGACTGCCCAGCTCTCCAGTCTCTAAGGCAAGGCCAGACAACACAGTAGGGGGAATGCTGAGATTTAAAATGAAAAAAATCTTTCAGAATTTTGTTATCTGTAGAACGAGATTGAGAAGGTCGACAGATTATTGAAGCAAAAACTACAATAAGCTGAATGAACATTACGGTATTAAATATTTGTGTAAATAGAAATGGGGGGGTCCCTCACCTTTGTGGGAGGGAGGTGTCATTTGAGAAACGTTAAAATATCACAGAATGGGAACTAGAGGAGGTTAAGGAAGTCTCGATGAGATACAGGGAGAACTTAAAAGGATGAATTTTTCAATTAAGAAATGTGGAATTGATATATGTTCTCTCGTATGTTTGGAAAACTTTATGGTAATTCAATCTTTTTTAAACTGAAAATGTTATGTTAAGACGGTTTAAATTTCATGTAATGCTTTGGAAGGATGTAATTTTAAGGATTTGTGTTTTAAATAAATAAATAAATAAAGAATTTTGTTATCTGTCTATTCTTTCAACACCAAACTGCAGGAAGTAAAACCGCATCTAGATATTTAAGGATAATGAATGTAATAGCAGAAACATCATTTCTGGACTTGGTCAACCGGTAAGGAATAGGATTATGAAGAAGGTTTTCCTTGGAGGCAGGTTAATTCCTTGGACTGTATAGAATGCTGTATTAAATAATATCCAACTATATGCAACTATGGCCATTTCCACACTAGGCTGTTATAGTGCTATTATTCCACTTTCCAACACTTTGAAGCCCCTCCCGAAACTGCAAATCCCAGGATTCCATAGGATGTTGAAAGTGGAATAATAGCACTATAACAGCCTAGTGCAGAAATCGCCTATGTGGAGTATCCGGACCCACTCTTGAAAAAAAGATGACATAGATCACCAGAAAATGGGTTCTTTTTTAAAGGCTTAATCTGCTGTTAGGTAGGGTTATTTGCAAAGTCTCAAGGAACATAAGTATCCCATCACATCTGAGCTTTCTAAATTAAAGAAAAATCAAAGCCACAAAAACTATTATAGAAGCCTTTTATTAGTTTTCAACACATAGTGTAACACAAGAAAAAAGTAAAACATGGTTATTGTAAACTAAGCCAATAAAATTATTCCTTTTATAGTGGTGCATGTTCACCACCTTCAGGCATTATACCTAGAATAAAGAGGGACACTGTTCATACTGCTTAAGCTTACATGCTATTCTTAAGATTGTATAAACTTGATGAAGTCCAGTTCTAAGGAGACAGGAAAGGATGTGTAGAAATTTGGTCTCTTGATCAGTTTTCATGCTATGTATGTAACAAGCAGTTCTAACTGAATTTTTGAAGAAAAAAAAAGTATCGTGAGTATATTGTGAGTAGACTTTTGAGGGTTTTGGGCTAATTTTATTTATTTATTTAGATAAAGAGACACAGTTATGCTAGAGAATGTACGTAAGATGCAGTAAGATCATAACAAGCAGTGAAGTCTTATAGGTTTACTGTAACCACTGCACACTACAGTTGAGGTGGGATGGGAGATGGGCTTATCTATGAAACCAATCTGAGTATGAAGAGTAGGCAAGGCCTCTTTTCAAAGTATAACATGTACAAAATGGCCTCTGAAAATGTAAATAACCAAAATTGTGCAGCCTCAAGACAGCCTTCAGGAAAAAAAACGAAGGTGATGTTGACTTCAAGGAAAGAGAAAACTGGGAAGGAAAGTAATTTTGATTCCCTTGATACAGAAATGCAAATCTGGCAAAAGGATATTCTCTAAGTCAATACACTTAGTATTTTAAAAGAAAACAACCTACACCTCCATGCAGTTAAATGTGCGCTTAATAGTTTAGGAAGTAAAATGACACCACAGCCAAGCGGATAAAGCTTAAGAGACTTCTTTTTTCAAAATGTTTGCAAAAGCCGAGGTCAGCGAAGCACAACTGACAGTAGTTCCCTCAGGCACCATTAGTGATGCATACTTGGAATAATCAGATATAAAAAGTAATGCCGTGAAAAGTAGCCTCTCGCATGTAAACAAAAAGGTACCCATTTAACTCTGCTTACCAGATCAAACACATAGCATTTTAAATTTTAAAATGTAAAGGATTAAGAGAGGAACAGCCAGAAAATCTGGTGGGGAAAAAAACTTAAATAATATTTTACATTAAATTGGATTGTTGGCAGGGTGACTTACATCAACACCAAATAGGTTTGTAGGGTTAAAATGTCTGCAATTCCAGTCTCCATTGAACTCTGGACCTTACATGTGCTATGACCTGGTTTATAATTAAAAGTTTACTTAGTCCTTCAATAGGCTACTGAACATTCCCTACCAACACTTTTAACACAGAGACATGCATACTGGCAATGTAAGTATTTCCAAAGTGCCCTTCTAGACCACAGTTGAGACTACTCAGAGTACTCATTGAGCAATGGTGGATACTGGAATGTTTACTCTCCCCCAAATTTGTTTCTTCTGCTGTAAATTTTCTAAAAAATATTTTTATAATCTTCCAATTCTTAAGACTTTTAGGTCACCAGGGTGCAGTGCAACATTTTGTTCTTGAATTCATGACCGGTATGTTTCCATGAAGCTTTTCATGAATGTTGCTAACTTTTCAACATCTTCTACAGTGACAGCATTATACAAAGAAGCACGGATTCCTCCCACAGATCTGAAATATGAGAAGGCCAATGTAAGAAAATAATACAGTTGAACAAGTACACAGTTTTGCCAGTACCCTGCATTCCTCTAGACATGGACTTCTAGAGAGAAAGAACATGAAAGGTGGCAGTTTGGTTTTCTGTGCACATGTGAATGAAAAAACAATCTTCTAAGGACAGCTTCTCACAATACAAAGGGGAAGAGCAGAGGCGAGGAAAACTACAGTACTAGAATAAAATAATAGAGGACAGAGAGACTAAGAGAGTGGGGAAAGAGAGATTGTGCATGAGGAACAGTCACTAGACCAATTTAACCAGCATCATTTTGCAAAGGTATCAGATCCTAAGAGGAAAGCATTTCTGATACACTGAAATACGATGATAAACTATGCTAAGTAGTAGTTGTAAAGGGAATACATTCAAGACTCTAAAACATAACTCAAAATAGAATGTGTGTGTGTGTGTGTGTGTATTCAGAATTGTGAATGAAATAGTGGAAAATGTGCCAGAAGACTGCAATTTTCATGAACATGTTCATGACCACTGAAAGATGTACTCATTCTGGTTGTTGCCAAGAAAAGGAGTAGAACAGCCTTTCTGCTCCAGAACTGTTTCTCTCACAATATGCTTCACTTGCTCTCAGTGAACCTTGACAAGATCACCAATACAGTCAAGTTTGGAGGACTGCGAGGAAATTGAACTCAGTGACAAAATCAGGTACTCCAAAACTAATTGGCTGCTTAGTGCCATCATCACATTTATGTGACTGGATGGATTGTTCTGGAATAGAGAAAGAAACTGAAGGGGACTGAGAATAAACATAGTGAAGCAATAGCAGATATGGAGAAATAGTAGCATTACTTATCTCCTTAATTCAATATTTATTTTGTCACACACAAAAAGGAACATCTGTCCAAGGACTACTGTTCATGACTTATTTTAGACTTGTCAGTTTTGTAATCTGAAACTGAAATGAAAACTGATCATAGTTTAGTTTCTAAGTCTATGGATAATTACTTTTTGAGGATTTTAATTATTAAATTATTTTTTATTTTTTTTAAAAAGTAATTATTAAATTTAATTTAATTATTAAAGGATTTTTCAGAAAACACTGAAACAAAGGGCAAACGTTCATCAAAGCCCTATTGAGAATAGGAAATATTGTTCACCATTCATTCAGAAAAACTAAGATAATTTTATCACACTTCATGAATGGTGAGCACTGTGCACGTCATCTTGTTAGATTGCCTCAGACAAAGTTTATTCACCTTTCTCTCTCTTACCTATGCCCTTTCAAGGATATCATGTTGTTTTCTACAGCTTTTTCAAGGAACTTCTTTTCAAGGGCCTCATCACCCTTAATGCTACCAATCCGGAATGGGACATTCATTCTGCTTCTGTTTTTTCTTTCCACAGGGCATCTGAAAATGTCATAAAAGTACATTTTGTAGTATTTTAAAGCCTTATTTTAGTATATAGATCAAATTTCTAAACAACATGTTGTTTGTTCAGCCACAAAAACAACTCCAGTCTATAACAGCCTTCCACAAATTGTTGCCTTCCAGATGATTCTGGACTTCAACCCTCATGATCACCCACTATTGGCCATGGCAGCAGGACTGAGAGGAACAGTGATCTAAAACTGCTAGAGACTATCAGGTTGGGGAGGATAGTCTGCAATCTCACATGGGTTAACTGAAAGATCATTACAAGAAAAGACAAATTAAGCACACACATAAAAGCATAATGCAGCTAGAGAAACAAAATGCTGACCAAAATTTTGAGAAGTCAGTTTGTTGGATCAAAATTTATCATGTCTGGAAAGGACTCAAGAAAGATTCTAGGGCTTATAATCCAAACAAGTAGCTTTTCCGAGCTCTCAAATACACATTGGGAGCATCATGTGCGCTACTGATTTTGAAAACATTAACTGCACATGCAGAGTAATCTTAAAAAGGAGTCAGTTAAAACTGGATACTAAACTCCACTAAACATTCTCTTGAAACACAGTTGTTGTTATATGCCTTTACACTTTCTCTTAGCTCAGAGAGTACGACTTGCCTAAGGTCACCCAGTGGGATTCCATGGCTGAGCACAGATTCAAACTATAATCTCCCAGTCCAGCACTTAAAACTGCTGTATCATGCTGGCATGGAAACCAAGACCCTAAAGATAAAGGCCATTTCCGCACTACACTCATAGCGTGATTGTTTCACTTTCAACATCCTATGGAATCCTGGGGTCTGCAGTTTCGGGAGGGGCCAGCCGGCTCTTCCCAAAACTGCAAACCCCAGGATTCCATAGGATGTTGGAATAATCGCGCTATAAGAGTGTAGTGCGGAAATGGCCAAAGTTTACAGTGTTGGTAGTGAAAAAAGAAAGAGATCATGTTTGAACAATGCTGCTTATTAATACAGCCAGTCTTAAATAAAGGATGGAAAATACTCATTTAAAATTAGTGTTATTTCTTAAAGCACAATTGTCATTAACTAACCTAAGGAAAACCTAGGTGGATCAGCCCAAAGGCCTCTCTCTTGCAGCATTCTCTCTTTTATAGTGGCCAAGCAGATTATTTAAGAAACCTACAAGGAGGACAACGGCATTTTTTCAATGTTGCTCATGAGAACTATTCTGTGTCTTTTGCTGGTATCAGAACCGCAATGACTAGCAGCCACTGTGTGTTCTTAGGCAACAGCTCCCTCAAGTCTAAATCCTACTAGTCAGCCTTGAGGACAGGCTCTCAAGGAAAGTACACTGGTCTTTTGTGGAGATGCAATCTCCTTGCCTCCTCCAAATGTAATCTCCCTGACTGGGTTAGAAGACAGAATACAACAGACCCTAAAGCACTTTTGAATGTAGCAAAAATGTTATTTTCCATTACTGCCTTGCACAGCTAGAGAAAGCTAAAAGTGCTCCCAAAACTGTGCTCTCCCAACACGGAGAAACAGAAAAGGAGTCATGAGAGGAGTGCCAGTGGTCCCTGAATGACTGAGCAACTTGGAAGAATCAGAACTGGAAGTCTGTTCAGCTTGTGTGACACATCTACTGTGAAGATAGGCTCAGCACATGAAGAACAGGCCATGAACCTTGTTGTTATACCTTGTTGTTTTTAGCCTAATTCTCCGTAAATCCAAGAGAAATTTAGTTGCCATCCAATGATACGCAAATTCAGAGTTAAGCGTGATCAGTGAAATGCGCTCAACAATGAAGTCCATGTGCCACTACAATCACCATTACCTATTTATACCTGGAAGTGAAAATGGTTGTTTGTAATATATACAGGCTTCAAGGTCCTTGTGGTCAAGAGTCAATTTCACAAATCAGGATAAATGCAGGCTAACACAAGGTTAATCTGATTCTGGCACAGGTTGAAATGGGTCAAAATAAGGTATTAAGATCACAGGAATTACTGTATTGACTCAGACTGAAGATCTACTTCAGATGTGGGAATTATGAAGCCCTTAGGCTGCATGTGGCCCTGGGGGGGTCCATATAATCCTCAGACTTTCTCAAGTCCAGGGGGATTTAAAAATCAAATACACTCCAGAATGGCAATGGTGGCTTCAAATTGGTATTTCTGGCCACCCACTTCACCCTCAAATAGCAAAAAAGTACTATCCCAAAGTGACTTCTAGTCATCTGAAATGTCACTTCTGCTGAACAGTGTATCCCATAAAATAAATGAGGAACCAAAACTGGTCCTCTGTCCACTGGGGTGTGTCCAACCCCATCTATCTATTGCAGTATTCTGTTCCTGCAGTGACTGACCAGACCCCTCTGGGAATGTATACAGGAAACACATAACTTCAACAGCCCCTTCTTGCTTGCGCTCCCATGATATTGGTACTGAGAATGCCTCTGCTACTGGAAAAAAAATATGCACACTCACATAGAGTGCCAAAAAGGCTAGTTTCCACTGAAGTCTTGCTGCTGTAGTTGATAATGTCAATGTCAGGCCATTTCTGACTTATTACAACTCTAAGCAAACATAGCATGGGGCTTTCTTGGCAAGATTTGTTCAACAGAGGTTTGCCTTCTAAGGATGAGAGAGTGTGACTTGCCCAAGGCCACCCAATGGTTTTCCATGGCTGAGCAGGAATTTGATTTCTGGTCTCCCACAGCCCTTGTCCAAGAGAAACCACAATAATGTGGTGTTCTGCACTGGAAAAACCTAGAAATCTGACTGCAATTTGACTCACTTCAGGCTTATATTAAATTTTGCCAGCATCAGCCATCTGAAAATAAAGCAGGTGTAATTAATCAACTATGGCACAACAAGTCACTTGTGAAGGTGCAGCTTAATTTTTTCATGCTGCCATACACTAGATCCAGACAGAGGAAGGACTAGATGAAATATAGAGCGACTACAGCTTTGTAGGAGATGGAATGCAATTCTTGTGGTATTGAAAGGCTGGTCACATTTTGGTCTGCCCAGTGAGACATTTCATTTCCTAGGTGGTATTTCACAGGTAAACAGCCCTGCTTCAGATAAGACTTTGCCTTCACTCAAAAAGCATGGCACAGATATCACCACCTAAGCTGCAAAAGGCAGCAATACATACTGATAAGACACATGCTTCTCAGCAGAATTTAATTCTATCACAGTAATGGCCACCACCTCCATTTTGGAGCCCTAAACGGTCTATGTGCTGAAGGCAAAATTTGAATTAGCTTCAAATTTGAATTTGAAGCAGGGACTTCCTCCAACCTTTAAGCTCACTTAATTCTCCAATCACTTCAGAACCAACAGCTAGAAAATATGAAATGGGTAAAAGTGAAAGAAAGAATATGACCGATTACCTTGCATCTCTCACATGATACAGTCCTCACATAGCAACTCCCATGCCTCAAAAGCTGGCACCTCAGGAAGAAGGCTGAAAGTGCCTTGGCCGGACACAAGCTTTCCACATGCACAAGATAGACTATTTGCAAAAGCATCATTCCTGTGTCAGTCTCTGCAATAGGCAAAGATCTCTGCACCACAGGACTGCCAGTATATTTGAATTAACTCGTGGCTGATTTGAGGGAAGGTTCTTAACTATGATCAGAAAAAATGAAAGTATGATGGACACATGCCAAAAGGACACAAGCCAGGATGGGCACACGCCAAAGGGAGATAATGACAAAATAGAAGAGTGAACACGAGAAAGATGCAGAGAAGTTCCTTGTTCAAAAAGAAGACTCCTCACAAAGTGGTGCACTTAAATATCAAGGTAAATTTAAATTTATGTGATTAAAAATAAAATAAAAGTTCAATAGAGCATATGATACTGAGGGACAGTTCTACTTTTGCTCCCATTACTTCCTATTACTGAGCCAGACTGGCTGGTCTATCTAGCCAGTTCAGTATTGTACAATGACTAGCAGCAAGTTGTTACTATTTCAGACACCTGAAGATGCCACAGATTGAACCTGGGGCCTGTTGTATGGAAAACACGGGCATTACCACTGAGCCATAGCCTTTCCCAACACATGTTTTTCTTAGTTACATTTATATCCTGGTTTTCTTCCAAGGAGGACAAGGCAGCGTACATTCTCCTCCTGTTCATTTTCATCCTCATAAGGTAAGTTAGGCTGAGAGGTGGTTATGAGCTTAAGGTCACCCAGTGAGTTTCATGGCTGTTTGAGAACTTAAACCTTGGTCTCCCAAGCTGTAGTCCAACACTTAAGCACTATGTTATACTGGCTATCTTTTTACTGGTCAAAAGTCAGTTATATAGTAAAGTGAGTTAAAGTCCACCTACCTATTCCACCTTTTATCTTTACTGTTTTTTAACTCTCTAGACTGGAGCAGGCAAAGTGCAGCCTATTTGCTTCATCATAAGGTCATGTGAAGCACCCGAAAACCCCAAGAGAATCTGAAAGCAATGAAAAAGTTGCCCAAAAATGCCCCTGAGATTTCTGAGAGGCCCTTTTGTAAATGAGAAGTAAGCCACAAATTGATTTCCTCTTTACAAAAAGGCCTCTCTGAGCCTAAAAGAGCCTAAAGAAAGCAAATAGGTTGAAATTACCTCTCCTGTAATAGAGGGCACTGGGGCAAAAGTAAGTTTAAAATTTTGGCCATTAGGGCATGTTGGTATGGTTTTGGAAAGCAATATACCCGTGCCCAAGACCATTTTGTTCCCCATACTACTTCATTTACCAAGGCAAATTTTAAAGAGATGCTACTTCCCATTTTCACAAGATTTATTTTTATTCTTGTAACCCAGCCTAAAGCAATATTCCTCTGCCCTGAGCTACAACAGATAAAACTTTAAATTAAGTTTTCTGAAGTAATTCTACAAGCCCATACAGGTACAGCTTCAACTGAGTGCTCCATATGACTGCTACAGAACCACGATCTTTCCTGTATGCTTCAGAAAAAGAAAAAGAAATCCAAGGTCATTCCTATGATCATTAACTTCCTTGCCTGCTTACCCTCACCCATCCAACATCTGGATAAATTGCAGCAGCCAGTTCAAAGGATTTATTTCTCTCTTTTGCAACTGACATGTTAAGCAGGGATTCACATCTTCCTATGACCCATTTATATCTTAATAAGGATAGCAGTTAGAGCAACTTACACGTAGAACTCATTCGATCTGTCAATAATGTCATAAATCATCTGTGATTTAGTCTGGCTGAGTTTATCCATAGCTGCAGTTCCACCATTGTTTTTAATCCACTCCAGGACCAAACCCATGATGTAGATGCTGAAATCAAAAGAAGCACCAATTACTTGCAATAAACAACATTAATTCATTCTGAACATGTCTTGACAACAGAACAGCAAGTTTTACTTCCATTATACAAGCTGTTAGCTTGATGCACAGTAAATGGAAAAATAGACTCCTATAACACCTGAAAGGCTAATGTTTTATTTTGCATAAATCCTTCTGGGAACACCATCCCCACTATAGTGCAAACAATAAACAGAAACCCATACAAGAAAACATGTCAGCTTAAGACAAAATTCTCAGTATCTCAACAGGGAGACCCCAAGAAAATCAAGTGTGCCAGAGCCAATAGTTTTAAATGGCTCAATGAGACTACCTATATGCTAAAAGCACTTTCTTTAAAAAAAAACGGCAAGTAAAATTTTCTACTTAGCACAACTATAGGCCCTTTCCACACGGGGGATGGGGGAACGGGGCAGCGCACGCAGGGACGGATCTTACCTGAAAACGGGTTGCTCCGTCCCTGCGGGGAGCGCGCGTTCGCCGCTCCACACGCTGGCGAGTTTCGGCGGTGTTCGGCGGCGCCCAAAATGGCGGCCGGCGACTTCCGGCGGCGCTCCGCTAATCAGGGCAGCGCGCCAGCCGGAAGCCCGCCCCTGGGCAGCTCTGCAGGGACGCGCTAGCGCGTCCCTGCAGTTTCACACGGGGCGCTGCAATGGGTTAGCGCGCTCGCGTTTCGTAAAAACCTCATAAAATGTGGTTTTTAAAAAACGCGCCGCGCCACCCCTTGCGGCCGCGCTAGCGCGGTTTGAGGTGTGGAACCTCCACTATTCAAACCGCTCTAGCGCGCTCCACAGTGTGGACGACCTCCGGATGAGTCGCCCTAAGCCGTTTTTTTTTTCCCCGTGTGGAAAGGGCCTATATCTGACTTTTAAGCTTTCTGGTAACATATTGTCCAATGAATGCAGCTCTAAGGCACATAGTTCCCCATGTAACTAGAAGCTGTGGATTTAAACTACAACCAAATTCCTATTGTATACCTGTTCTGTGTAGATCTTAGCACAACTGCAGAAGTTATAGTCTAAACCAGTACTTCTTAACCTTTTCTTTATCATCGACCCCCTTTAAATATCTTCTGTTGTCACAAACCACCAAGATTTAACTCAAGATTTAAAACCCTAAAGTGCATCAAATATTTAAAGTTGCACAGTTCTTCAAATCTGGAGTCACTCAGCATTATTCCCTTGCCTGTTCTCATAGTGCACAGAAGTTGCAAGTGTTGAGTACTTTCTTTTTCTATCAAACAGTTATTTTTATCATTTTTGAATGGTTTAAGACATAATGAACCTTTGTACAAATGTTATGTACCACCGGCAAAGGCTCCTGCTCCTTAAGATCAATGTATTACCATCCATTCATCCATCTATCTGTCTATCTGTCTATCTTCCATTCATTCATTCATTCATTCATTCATTCATTCATTCATCCATCTGCCTTCCTGCCTGCCTGCCTGCCTATTTTAACTGGAAAAGCTTATAACATTTCTTCTAGGCCTTTGCAAAACCCCTGTGAAGATACTGTGGCCCCTGGAGGTCCACAGACCTCAGGGTAAGAACTGCTGCTCTAACCCAAAGTTTCTCAACCAGGATTCCATGACAGGTTGTTAGGGGTTCTGCAAATGATCATGATTGGCGGGGGGGAATTAAACATTTTAAAAGTTGACACAGGCTGGTCTAAACCATAACTTTGGTTAGACATACTTCATGTTTGAGGGAGCTATGTGATCTTTATCTGGTTTATCTCAGGTTATTTTGTTACTACTATTGTTAAATAACTGTTAGAAGTCATTGTTAATGTACCGCAAACCATCCAGAGATCTCTCAGTACTACTTTCTGTCTGCTCCTAGTTTAAACCAAATAAAAACATACTGAATGCTTTGAACTATTGGGTATCAGCCAGATTAAAAGAACCTTGACTCAAAGGCAAGAAGATCAATCAGAACTTGCTAAAAACATTGCTAACATTATCCTTTCTTATATATGGGAACATTAACATTTTCACCACAAAGCTCTCCCTG
The DNA here is from genome assembly GCA_948472985.1 of Iguana delicatissima. Classification (NCBI taxonomy): domain Eukaryota; kingdom Metazoa; phylum Chordata; class Lepidosauria; order Squamata; family Iguanidae; genus Iguana; species Iguana delicatissima. Next base: position 81,844 of record CAOKZL010001019.1, read on the forward strand.
TTTTAGCTAACTTTAAACTTTTCATCTAAATCTGTTTCCTTTGTAATAACTAGGTTAGCAATCATGTAGCACGTACTGAAAATTAAGTTGTTAACAGAGACTACCAGAATCCCATTGCTTTCATGTGGCCGTTCACTGATATTTTAGAGAGAGTTATTGAATGAAAATGAGAATGCAAAACATGTACCGCTCACTTTGTGTGGTTTTAGCTACGTAGCTCTGCTTGATGGAGCAGAGACATTTCCCATGGAAGCTCCTTTGCATAATAAAGCACCTATCTCTGTCTCTGTGTGTTTAATGGCACAGTTCCAATATGTTCTCTTTCATTAATCCTTCTATTGGAGACTGAAAAGGGGTGCTCCAAAAGACAGCATTATAAAACTCTTTCACTTTTCACCTGTTTGCACAACACTACTGTCTTGAACATTTCAGAACAATGTTGTAAAAGTCTTAAGGCCACAATTTACCTTGCCACAACCACAAATATTAATATTATACCATTAGCAGCATTCATATCATTGTTGAGATGGTTGAAAAGACACTTAGCATAAAAAATGTCTCAAATCTTTACAATAGATGAGCTAGTTGCAGTATCCCCATAATACAGGCAAGAACTAAAAGCTAATGACAGAGCTGAGCTTTGGGTATCATGGCAGGTTTCGGGAAAAAGGAGGCTCTGTTGAGGACATTCAAAAGCTGGATCAGAGAGGAGCAGTTACCCTAACCCCATTTCTTCTGACAGAGCTGCTTCCATCAGCACTGCAGAAGTACAGTCCTGGATCCTGGATCTGATACTTTTGCATGGGATGGTCAGCTAGTCCTTACGATACAGAGATTCCAATTATCACTAAGCCCATTCTGTTTTGTCTCACTGTTGGCTTGAAGCTGGCCTTCCAATCTGCTCTTTTCAGTATTGTGCTACTATGGCTTTCCTATTTTTCCATTTTGGCTTATTTGAAATGTCCGTATTGAATAGATTTAGGCTTTTCAGCCTTTTACAGAAAGCATTTTATTGCATTCATTGGTGTTTGCAAGTTATACCACATACTGCATAACAGGCCTTTGGGACAAAATCAGATCTCTACAGTGCACCCGCTGCTAATGTGACCTCAGTGCACATGAATGCAAGGTCACGTGAAGCCACATGTCCAATTATCATCAATGGACGCACCAGACACACACACACCAGCACGATAATGGGACGGAGCATTCATGTTCTTTGTTTTATTCAAGGGTTCCTGGAGCAGACCCCTGCATATACAGAGGGCACACTGTGTTTCTGTGTCTGTGTGAGTATATAGATATATATATGTGCATGTGTGTATACACACATATATACAGTGATCTGTTCACCAACTATTTTTTAATCAGCCTGTGCCCACTCTGGAAATGCAGACTTTTCCAAAGTTAGGATTCACCAAAAGAATTTCTGCATGTTCCAGTAGGCAAGTATAGAGTGCTGTATATAAACAGCACTGTACTGAAATTTGCCTAAGCCTTTGCTATATCCACCAGAGTACATCCACTAAACGGGGGGCAGTGGGTAATTGAATGACCCACTTTAAAGCCACATAGAAAGCTTCAGTGTCATCCTCAAAGTAGGTTGAGTAGCAGATTTGAATATCAAGCAAATCCCTGTAGGTAGGAAATGAGATTTCTTCTGGGGAAAAATACTATTAATCTCCACCCAGGAGATTAATGTTAGGAAGCCAGGGCTCCTTTTGGCAAGAGGTTAAAATGATCCACATTGCACTAATTTAATTCAGCGTTTCGCTAAACCAACTCATGGACATTCAGGTCAGGTTGCCAGCCAACTACTGCCAGCAAACAGAAGAAAGAGAAGCAGTTAAAGAAAAATTAAAAAAAGAATGAAAAGAAACTCATCATCAGCATTTTAAAAGCAAACTCAAGGCAGACACACTCTGCTAACTTGCAGGTAAATATTTACAGCATTGTAACAGTATGTTCTGCAACGCACACATATAAAAAAAAAAAAAAACCCTAACAAATCAAGCTTAGAAAGTTGAACTGTCTAACCTGGGAGGACTGCTGGCACAGTGCAAGAGTGGCCAAAGTTGCTGTAACACTCCTTAGCCTTTCTATGCCCTGCCAAAATCCACACTTTGGAGAGATCATACATTGACCAATCATGTTCCTAGAAGCCTACAGAGGGTGCCATTGGACATTTTAGGCCATTCTGTGGTCCCTAGGGACTGGTGTACACAAGGGGATTTTCAAAACCAGAAGTTACTGCCTGGTCTGCAGAAGCGGATCTAGGGTGGGGCAACTGGGGCACATGACCTAGGTGCCATTCCCAGGAGGCGCAAAAGCCACCATCCCCCCACACCCGGCCACCCCTCGCACCCTTCAGCACTTGCCCGCCACCTTCCTGCACCCTTCCATGCCCACCTGTTCACCACTCCCTCCCTGCCCACCATCCCCTCCCAGCACCTCTGTGTCCGCCCACCACCTCCCCTTGCATGCACACCTGCACCCACGCACACATGCCCTCTCACTGCCTCCCGGCAGCTGCCCGACCACCACCACCCTATGCACTTCCATGCCCCCGTCCTTCCTGGCCCACTGGGGAGACAACGGCAGCACCTAGGGGCACTACTTCCGTACTTGCCCCAGGCGCTGCTGAGTCTAGGTACACCATTGCTGGTCTGGACCTAAATACTGTGGAAGGATATGGGGAAATGGTTTTACCTGACCAGCAATGCCCCATAGAGCCTTCTGGAGGTGCAATTGGTCAGTATCTTTGCAAAAAATATATATATAAATATTTGGAGGGGCCTTCTCTCAGGATGCAATTGAGAGTCTCTGTGGCCCTACTCGGGCTCTCATTTCCTCCACAGGATTAGAAGTATGTGATGGAGGGGGTGAGTGCGAAAGCTTTGCCCTTCTCCATTGCCCTCCTCAAGTTCAAGGGCAACTCCTTACATTGCAGAGGCCTGTCTCCTTTTTAAGCTCCCTGCATTATTTCAAAACCCTGGAGAAAAAAAATCTGGGTGCTAGATTTTTGCATGAAGAAAAAAGTTTTCCAATTCCAGCCTGCTGTCCTACAATTTGTGCAGATAACGAGGGAGAGAGACTAATTCCTCATTCTCTCAAAATGTCTGTCAGTGTATAGAATACCAGAATAGGGCCAAGACATACAACTGGCATAAATAGCCTGCTGGCTGCTTGTTCTTTCCAGAGAAATGCTTCTCTTCACCTATCCACACACAGAGAAAGAGTGTATGTTTTCCCCACAAGGCATGGTGAATCTGTGGCCCACCACTGGTTTTTGGAACTCTAACTCCCAGAATCCTTCACCATTGGCTGGGGCTGATGAGAGTTTCAGTCCAGCATGTGGATGAACACCCCTTTCCAACTCCTGCAATAAACCTGCCAAATTCTCCCTTGATCTGCAAACACTGGTCCAAAGGATATATTCATTCCAAGACAAACCATATCAGTACTTTAACATGGCCAGAAGCTTTTGTTGTTTTTGGTTTGTTCTTAGACTTCATATTATATGGGCAGGGAATGACCATATTTAACTTAAAAAGTTTTTCTTAATTATGCTACTTCGAGGTATCACATTTTTGTTTTGATGATGTAGTAAAATTCCCAGAAGAAGAAGAAATAAATAGTTTTCAAATAAATAAATGAGTGGTTTCAGATTTAAAAACTTGGCATTTAAGAAGACTGCCTTCACTCTGTACAAAAGATATGGCTTCTGCAATGTGTGTGGACTAAACTGTTTGTCAGGTAGTACTAGGGGAAAAGGGGACAGTAATCTGTTGCGCAAGCAATGCCAAAGTTACATTAAATATAGAAAGATCTCTTTGAACCCTGAGATTTGATAAGTCTACTTCACACACACTCACTCACTCACTCACACACTCACTCACTCTCACTCACTCTCACTCACACTCACTCACACCCCTGATAATGACTGTTTTTCCATTCATACATCCTACCAGCTGAAGCAGACTTTAGAAACACTGACTCACAAACTTTAAAAAGCCAAATGCCTATTTTGTATATGTCTCACCTGTTACAAAAGAAATTTTGAGAGCAGTTTGCATACTTTCAGTACTCTGCTCACATAAAGCAAATGCTCACTCTGGACCTGTGAATTTTGGGGTCTGCATTCAGAAACCACCACTCAGTCAGCTACATATGTTCACTGTTACTCTAGCCTGACTAGAATTCCTAATTACTCTACTAACAATTTCACTAGCATCAGCAAGTCAGTGGTGTAGAGAGCAACACTGGATTCAGGTACACCTTGTTCGCAAGTAGAACTGCTAAATCATCAGATAGCAACTCTTGCTATCTACGTGATAATTCAGCAGAAAAGATACCAGCCTCTTTTTTTTTTTAACTTTTCTCTAGAGGACTATGGGTAGGTCAAAGAGGGCACCTAGGCAGCAAAAAGGGATTGCAAAACAACTGGCAAGGATTCCTCTGCTCAATTCAGACTATCCTTGGAGGACAGCAGATACTAACCAAAGTAGTACAGTGGGCCCTCCACTTTTGAGGGTTCAGCACTTGAGGATTTGATTATTTACAGATTAGTTACAGGTTGCTTTATTTAATTTATTTGTTTTAAAAAATGCCTACTGTATTTGCTCCTGTCACAGAAAATATATGTTCTCTCTACGAATCTCTAGATCCTCCTGAGTGACTCTATGGTCCACTTCTGGTGGAAGTAGACTATAGCACAGTGCATCTCTAGGAACTGCTAGGTCCTCCAGCTTGATTCTACAGCCTACTACTATTCAATCTACACACCAGGTAGATATATTTCGCTCCATACATAAAGGTTTCTCTGTATTGGTGGCTCGCACTCAACAAACTCATCATGGGCATTGCATCCCACACCCTCTGACATGGTCTGTCACAGAAGATGTATCTCTCACGGGATACAAGGCATAGAATCATGCTAGAGGACCTAGAGATTCCTAAAGAAGTGTCCTCAGGTAAAAAAAAAAGCATTTGTGATTTTTATATTTATTCACATTTTCCCACTTTTGTGGGTATCTTTCCCCACCTAATCCCCACAGTGGCGGGCTTACTGTATGCATAAGCCAGAAGTGGCTGGTGGATCCATTAGTGCAGGACTGATGAAGCCACTCTTGGTTTTACTGCTTCTGCTCCAAGCAGAACTGAAGCCTGACCACTGTTGAAGCTGAGATCCAGCTTTGTCAGAGCTCCCATTACAGTCAAAGAAGTCATGGTAAAACCAAGAGTGTGGTTTCCCACACTGATACTTGAGGTCCACTCTTTCATCAGATCTCCCCTTCTATGCAGACTTGCCTGGAAACATGTGCACATGGTCCCAAGTCTTGCCTACAGAAAGAGTGGATTCCCTAGGCGAATCGATGGAACTTCTCAGTACTGCAAGATGAAAAACAGTGGGCTTTTCTCAGGTCTTCTTGCCTATGAAGGCTTGTTTGGGACTGCACATACACTGCTTGCAAAGCTAGCTTAGAAGCAGTGTGGGAAGGTGCCAAGCCAGCTAAGAGACTTTACAAGCAGCATTACAGTTGGTCCCAAGAAGTCTCCCTAAATCCTTCATGTTTCCTACAGTATATGGCTTCCACTTTTTGACCATTTCTGCTTTCAGACAGTGCTCCAGTCCCTAACCTGTCAGATACATAGGGGAAGCCTGTACTTCTTTTCTACCTTTGTTAACATTCTAACTGTTTCTTGAGTAGAAAATTTAAAATATTTTTAAAAAAAAGCAAAAGCAAAAATTCCACTGTAAGTTTCCATGCGCTTCAAGGGAGATGCATGCAACTGAGGCAACAAGACACAATAGTTGCGTGTGATAGTGGGTTTCTCCTGAGCACTGTTAGAGCCTCACGCAGCTCCTCCCGCACAAAGCAATCTTGTGTTTGCCCTCTTTGCCATCACCAATCAAACCCCAAATGCTCTGCACAGTAAACGACATTCAAGTAATTAGCAGGATGAACGATACTACACTTTGGCAAAATTACCTGAAACATGGAGGAGTGTTGTATAATGAGGAGTTCTCCACTTGCACTTTGTAGTCCAACACTATAGGGCATTCCTTCAGCGCAAAGCCAATTAAATCCTCACGCACAATTACCACCGTGACACCAGCACAACCTGCGTTCTTCTGAGCGCCAGCAAAAATTACACCAAACTTTATATTGGGAGCAGGGGGTGTGGGGAAGGAAATAAAATAGATATTGCACCTATGAATTCATTTATGAACCACAATTAGAACTCACATCAGCCAATCAATGAGGGAAAACTCCACAGACAAGGACTGGGGAAACATTGGTTTCCAGATGCTTTGAACGGCAACTTTCAGAATCTCTTTGCATTGGCCATGCTGGCTGGAGCTTTTGGGAACTGAAGTTCAAAGCATCTAAAAGGCCAAAAAGTTCCTTCCCCTGCCATAGACAATGGGCACACATAAGGGACCAAAGATTATTAATAATTCATATAGAGATTTTTGCTATTTTTTCCCCTCGATAATGGGCATTTCCTTCACGCCAGGAAAAAGGGTGTACAATGATAATCCAAAAGTGTGCTAAAGAGCATGCCAGTGCTCATAGTAGAAGTGAAAAACAATTGTCTAACCATTTCCAGCTTCAGATGTGTGGTGTGCATGTTCAAAACAGTTTTAATGTAAGACACATTCACACCAAAAGACACACAGCAGAAATCTAAGCATGTATATTCAGCAGTACTTTCCACTGTTATTCTCTCTCCTCAGAGAACCCTGAAATTGTAGCTCTGAGAAGAGGGTCTGGGGATTGTAAGGAGCTCCTGATTTCTTAAAAGAAGCTAAATGTTTTTATATTATTTTTATTTTTTTAAAAAAGACAAGATAAATTCACGTCCAAAGACTCAAAATCTAAGTGGAGTTGAGACTCAGGAAACAAAAAGGATACAGAAGACAGGAATATGAAAAGTAATGTAGAATAGTGGCCACTAATAGAATTATCAGGTGGTTACAGATCCCAGAACATTCCCATAAACTGCTACAACACTGATGTCATTGTGTAATACAGACATCTCCTGATGTTCATAAAAGTAACAAAGGCATTGGCCTCAGTGACCCAAGATATTAGCTAGCACTTTGCAAACTTTGTTCTTTGAAATCTTTACCTTAGAAACATCCACAGGTCTAGAGAGGAAGTTTGAAGACATATCACAAACTAAGACTGCCTTGCCAACATCAGGTACAAAGTCAAACTCCACACCATGGACTGTCTCATTTGCACAGTAATAGACATAAGAGGCATCTGGGTTAAGGTTCCAAGTGCTTGGGTCAGGGATTTCTAAAGGAGATAAGACGACAGACATAAAAGTAATAGTGACTCAGCAGTATGATAGTAACTACAATATACGCAGCTTTCCTTAAACAATGAACTTTGACAGCAACTCCAGTTCTGCACATTTCTATTGCTTTGCCAACAAAGTGGATTAAATCTTGGACTTGCTACAAAAGGAACATTTGCTATTGTTTAAAAAAAAGTATAAGAAGAAAGAAAATAACATGGTATAGCCTCTTAGAAGCAAAGGATAATGCTTGCTCACCTATGTGTGCTAAAGGAGATTATCAAATAATATTAACATTCATATTAAAAACCAAAGTTCTGCAATTTAATAGGCATTTTAATAGGCTTCTTAATAGATTTTCTCCCTCTCCCCTCTCCCTCTCTTATGAGGAGAGAGAGGGAGAGAGGGGAGAGACAGAGAAAGAGTGCTTGCACTATCACACAAATATTAGCTAACATAACAGTTTTGGGGTTATCACACAAATATTAGCTAACATAACAGTTTTGGGGTCATATACTGGGATCCAGAATATGATTCTGTTCATGAACTGTTTCCATTAGATGAACCATGAGGGGAAAGATGTTTCCTTACCCCCTTACATTCCCAAAACTGCTCTGGAGACCTAAACCAGAGCAGGTCTGGGTGCAACACAGAAAGCTGAAGCAGAGCAGTATCCTCTAGCTTTGAGGATGGCTACTCACACGTCTAAGCACCAACAGAGTATTTGCCATAATTTGGGACTTGCATCTATACAAACACGATACTGAGATGTGTAAATTTAGCATACCTCAGGAACATGCCCATTTCACCAGGGGAAGAAGCAAAAACTAACTGCTTTGCATCAGAAGCAGGGTCAGTTACATATTCTGTGTCAATGCTTCTCAGTAACACAATCTTAAAAATATAAGAAGAAGAACAGGACGTTCTGACCCAGATGTTATGCTTCACTACAGATGCTGAGGAATGCTGATCAGTTGTTCAATGTGTAGCTTTTAAGACTGGTTCCCCTTATAGGAATACATAAATGTGCATTTAAATATCCCTCTCAGATTAAAGATTCATTTTCCACACTCTATACCATTCTGGCCATATTTCAAATCTCTGAAGAAATGAAATGTTTCTTGGGCATTCTTTGCATCACTCCTGCAGGAACATTCTGCATGTCTGAAAAGCACCCAGGTTAGACCAATCTGTAGTAATGCAATGCCAACAAATAACTTGATTCTCAAAGTGTCTTCGCCTATTTGCTATCATTCAACATGTTTTGAAAAACAACATTCTTTTGTCAGAGGCAAACTGGTAGCTCTATGAGATATACTTTCTGCAATCTAAACTCCCTTTTCTGAAAATCCTGAAGAAGAGGATTAATTTTATGTGAAACCACGAGTCTGTGCAAACCCAGTTGTGGGAAAAAGTTCACTGTACCAAAGAAATTCAGCCCTATGTTTTCACCGCAATAATCGTGCAACTGGCATAGATTTGCCTCCATGGTTCTGATTTACAGGATTGATTACATTTTGCAATTAACAGCAAGGACAGAGGAAAGCAAAAGCCGAGGGTACAAACCACCAGAAGGGCCACGGAACTGTGAAGGGAACTGAAATGTCACTCAAAATGAGTAGAAAGAAGCCCTGCCAAATCTGGCTTTGGTCTGAAAGCCTTGTTTTCACTGTCTCTTACTCATCTCTGCAAGCCTGTAACCTAGATTTTTCTAGTGGAAAGATTAAATAACTAGTTTAACATCAGATTTAGCAGCTTTGCACAGAAGACACCCTAAAATACATCAAACACAGGAATCTGTACATTTGTTATATCAACAGAATGTGATGCCTTTTTTTTAATGTAGTAAGCTGTCCTAATTGTTTGTACTAATGGCTTCCAGACCAGCACTCTTGTCAAATTGTATTACAGTTTTGATCCGATTTCTCCCTGTACTAATTTTCCCACACGTTTGGCTGGCTGTTTTTTGGTTTTGTTTTTCTCCTCCAATGCAGAATTGCACCCTTACACACCCCAATTCTTCTTAGACAACATGCTCAAAAATGGGAGAGGGAAGGAATGGGATGGAAATAACCAGATTTAGCTTCTGTCAAAGGCAAATAAACAGTAAAGCCACTATAGCAAATAGATGCAATAATGAAAACTGAGTATTGATAAGAGTATTTAAAGAGTCTCTTAAACAAAGGTGGACAAAGTAAGGGATGTCTCAAGAGACAATGCAAGCCTTCTCTCCAGATCAATTGTAAGAATGTTTTTCTCTCTCATGAGATAAAAGTCTTTATGTCAAACTACCTAATAGGGCATTTCTCCATGGGGGGCATGCCATGTGCTTACAGTCTCTGTCTTTACAGGGTCATTATCTTTCACACTGTTTTAACAAATCAAAAGAACCAGAAAAAAGAAAGAAAATTATGCTGCCAGGCATGATTCCAAGTGTTCATTGGTGTTAAGCTTAAAGTTAACTCACTTGTATAACTAGAGAGTTTAGGATGAACAAGATTGACTTTGGCATATTTCTCTGCTTCCTTGGCTGCTTTTGCTGACCAGGCTCCTGTGACCACATAATCAGCACACCTTGCTTCTTTTAACGCAATAAGGTTTAATGGAATGCCACTAAACTGTCCAGATCCACCTCCTTGGAGAAATATCACTTTGTAATTGTCTGGTATCTTCCTGTACAAAAGAAGAAAAGATATAAAATAAGTACTAATTCATCATTTATAATATTATTTCCCTATATTGCTGTTATTCACTTCAGATAACAAATATGCTTGTTTTAGGAGACAGCAAGAAGAGTTTCAACTGCTGGTATGCTAATTCAAAATGGAAATAATGTAGCTCCTTCCCACAACATCAACATTCAGTGATTCAAAAGACCCACAACACACAAATATCTTCTCTCAGGCTAACAACAGTAGGCCTTCCACATTTGCAAGGGTTCGGGGCACAGAACCCTCACGAAAGTAAAAAAAATCACAAACAACTCCCCCCCCCCAGTGAGCACTCCCCCTTCCTAATTCTTTCTGCTGCTGTGGGCTGGGGGAAAGGCAGAAGAGTGCAGGGGGAAAACCTTCCCCCTTTCCAGTCTCCTGCCTGTTGCCCCCATGCCCTGCCTTGTTTTTATGCTCCCGCATGGGTGACAACCAGGAGACTGAAGGAGAAAGAAGGCTTTCCCCCCTACGCTCTCCAGTCTGCAGCCCACGCACCCTTCCTTTTTTTCCACGCAGGTGACAGGCAGAAGAGTGCAGGGGAGTGAAGATCTTTCCCCCTGCACTCTCCTGTCCACCACTAACGTGCCTGCCCTATTTTCTGCACACCCGCGCAGGTGACAGGCAAGAGAGTGAAGATCTTTCTCCTTGCACTCTCCTGCCCACTGCTGCCAGTACATCTGCATGAGCAACAGGTGGAGGAATGCAGGGGAGCAAAGATCTTCCTCTCTGCACTTTCCTGCCCGCCACTGTCAGTGCGCCCGCACAGGCAACATGTGGGAGAGTGCAAGGGAGCAAAATCTTTCTCCCTCCACTCTCCTGCCTGCCCCTGCCAGCATGCCCATGCGGGCAATGGGCAGGGGAGTGCAGGGGAGCAAAGATTTTCCTTCCTCCCCCTGTGCCTGGGCAAAAGGCCAGGCAATGGAAGGGGGAGGATTGCGGGGAAGCAAGCAGACACCTCGCAAATAATCAAACTCGTGAAAGTCAAATCCACGAATGTGCGAGGAGGACTGTAATTCCATACCTGTTTTGAGCTTGGATGAATACTGACAATTGTAACATTCCATTATAACGCCCTAGTGATGAGCTTTGTGATGTTCCAAAAAAATTACCAGAGCATGGAATTTAACCATTGCAGAATCTGAGGGTCCAAGGTTCATGCCAAGGTATGGTAGCTAGTCTTCCCCAGCTTCTCCAGGATGCTCACTTTGGCATAGTCAAAGTGACACTCTAAGAACGCTAAAAACTTCCAGGTGTACATCTCCTATTCCATGTATGTTAAAAAGGATCACAGAATCCTAGAGATGTCTCTGGCCGTGCTAGATTATTGATACTCTCCAAATGTCCAGTGCAGACAGTACTCAGCAAATACATAACCTATTAGGTGCATGAATCCAATTTTCACAACCCTACACTGCACTCCAAAACTTCAGGGGGATTTTTAAGCCATACTAGGAGACCAGCTCATAGCTTCTGAATCTTTGGTGCAGCTGTCACATAAGAACATCAGAGGCTATCTTATAAATCCAATGATTTCAGGCAGGAATGTTGCCAACATCTTAGAGATTTTTAGATTCTCTATGGCCTCTGGGCCCTACACAGCTTAACTTTTCAAATCAGACAATATTGGGTGTGTTTAGAGTAGAACAGTGGTGCTAGATAATATGTCCGTTATCCAATGGCCAAGCAACGTATAACCATAAAAATGACCCAAACCAAAGCAAAAAGAGATTCTATCCCAGCCAGCAACGTGACAGATCTGGAAGGGGAAGTATTTGTAAGCATCCATGTCAATAGTTTATAGTGATGGTCTATGTTCTCCATAGCATACTATAATACAGCACTAGGACCACAAGAAGCTCCCCTTCCTCATAGTCATTTTCAGTGTTCATGATTTCACAAGTGTTGCTGATGAAATGAATATAGCATGTCCTCTCCTTTCCCACCAACTCTCCAGTTTAAGCTATCTTTCTCACAATGTTGTTTTGCTCTTGAAAAGTACTGAATTGCATCCTGTACGGGTGACACCTGTGTCCCATTTTAATCTACATGATGAGCTAGCAATGACTAACTTCTATCTCACTGATTTTAATGGGACCTGGTTTCAAATCTAGTACAGCTTGGATCTAACCAGTTGGGCTGGCAAGTTCTTGCTGTGTTAAGCACAAAAGACATAGGCCCTTTCCACACCTTACTGTTTTCCATCATTGCCCTGTTGCAATCCCGGCAGTGCCACTGCCAGGATGGGAACGTGACCTAAATGCTCCCCTCCAGACCCTGCCAGCTGCCTGTGGAAAGGTAACGCAAGGGACACGCTCCTTCTTTCTGCAGTGTAGCCAGCCACTTCCTATGCTGCACTGTGGAAGGAAGTGCTTAGATCGCACTTCTGCCCTTTCTGCACAGCCACTGGTGACGGGAGCATCACACAATCGGAGGCCATTACCAGATTTTTTTGAGTAATGGTATACCCCACGACTGCAATGGCTGGGGACACGTGGGCAGCAGGACCACAATGATGTCATGCAAAAACAAGATTCGTAGACCGGCAGCAACGCAAATCCATGCCAGGACAGTGCCATTGTGCGGAAAAGGCCACAGTTTATTTACAACAATATGGCCTAAATCTAACTGTTCATTCATTGCATCTAATCCAGCTGGAATGAACAGATATGTTAAATTAACACATATATAAATCTCATTGATTCTACGGGACTACTATAGTTGGGACTAATAACTGGATTCAGTTCTATTACAGAAATAATTGAATCAATCCACAAAGTTTATAAACTAAACCATTCTGAAAATACAGGCACGAAGTGTTTAGTCTTATTTCCATATCAAGGAAGCAAACACTTTCAACTTCTGTTAAGGAATCTCACATGCCAAATGGAAAAAAAACTGTACTGGAGCTAGAATGTCATCAAAAGAGAGGGTTTTTATGGTGTCAATGAAAATTATAAAAATGGTAACTCACAGAAGTTCCCGCAAGCCATTTTCAGTTGCTTTGATGATTTTTGAGAAGTCAGAAGTTCTGTGGCTCATTTCTAGGACAAAAGAAATAAATCAAGCTCACTACAATATAAGCCATAACAGATACAAACAGAAATAATTAATTTGGTTAAGTCACCAAGAGTATCAAAGACAATATGGAACCGAACTAACCCTTGCTTTCTGGGCCTTACTGCAGATCTGTGTTTCGGTCTTATTCCACACACCACCATATGCACCAGCGACTTCAGGAAACTTGTATATATGCTGCCCCATATCTTTCAAGTAGTACAAGAATTCCATTCACAGAGTAATATCCCTGCATTTAAGTGTATGGAGCAGCTACCTTGTGGTTCAGGGCTTCACGTGTACCAAAAAGCTCTTACATCCATTTGGAAATTACTAGATCAGGATAAAAGTTTATGTTTCAGTCTGTTAGGACTAGCACAAAATAGCCCATCCCAAAGTAAAACCCTTCCTGAGTTTTGGATTCCAGTTTCCAGAATTTTGGACCACTGCCCATGCTGGCTAGGACTGTTAGGAACTGGAAGTCAAAAAAATCCGGAGATGCTGTTGTGCAGTATGGATGGAAGGCTAAACTGGATTAAAAATACCCAAGTTGAGGGGTGAATCTGATTGGCTGACTATGGATTGAGCTCGCTCTTTCAGATGAACATTCCTCACAGGCTAGTTATAAGAAAAAATAGAATAACATTACTATTACCAAAACACAAAGTGTGTGCTGTCATATGCTTCTTGCAAAATGTGTGGGACAAAAAATGACACAGATATCTTAATTCCTATTTGATTTTAAGGTGAGGAAGTTGCTAATTTCAATGTTACCATTTAGCTTCTTCAGTTTTATGTTATTGATGTTTTATTATTATTTCATCCTTAACTATTTTGGCCAATAAGTATTTTGAGGAAATAATTTAAAATACATAGACACTTTAAAAAAGATATTTTTAAACTGGGACCATGAAGAGCAAATTATGTAGTACTTATTTGTTGCATTAATTTTAAGACATAAATTCAAAACCTCCTCAAAAGAATGGAGAATAAACAGAAACACCTTACCAAGAACACTAATGCCAAGGCCTTTATAATCCACCAGTTCCTTCTGAGCTTCTAATAATACCTACAAAGGATATAAATTCAGCACAGCTGAGCATGTGTCAATAGCAAATCATTTTACACATACACATTTTACACATTATATTTTTTGCTGGAGTGACAATCATGGTGTCTTCCAGATGTTTCTGAACTGCAACTCCCAGCAGTCCTAGCCAACATAGCTAATGAATGGTAAGGAACACTGTGAGTTGCAGCGCAACAACATTTAGAGACCCAAGTGATTTCTACTCCTGTTTTGTACTATAAATACACACAGACCAACAGACATAGATAGCGATGCTTTGTAAGAGTTACCCAAATACAAGGATAATAATACTGGTGAAGGGATCTGTCCACAAATTCAACTGGCAGTAGCTTTCTAATGACTCAGACAGTGGTCTTACCTATCATTTGATTCTTTTGGAAGGTGTGTGTTTAAACGGGAGATACCAGAGATCGAGACTGGGAGTCCCTATAGGCCAGTGTACTATCCCTAGAGCTATTGTACTTTACATCCATTTTTGATAGGAGTTTAGTTGTGTTTTTAATTATGTATGTTTGCTATTTTTGGGCTTTGCCCTAAAAGTCAGCATACACATACAAAGAAATACATAAATGTCATTAGAACTTTGGAAAGTTCTAAGGATTGAACCATACTTCGCCAGTGGTAATTTCAACATGGAGCTTGGTACTAAATAAATAATAAAACACTTGCTAAATAATGTCTCATAGCAAAACAATGTCTCATGCCCCATTTTCCTTCACTTTTGAGTAGATATTTGATGTTCCAGAAAACCTGTTCAAATTTTATCTTTCCTTAAAGGCATTCTGAATAATTATACCACCAGGTTTTCAGAAACCAGATCCTGCATTCAGACAGATTTACAGGCAAGCCCTGTGAAATACCAAAGCTTCTTCACTGGGAAGAAAAACTAGCTAACTGAATAAGAACTATGCTTAAAATCTTCTCTAAAAAAGATTGCTAAGATAAGATCTAATACAGTTAAGGAAGAGAGCTTTTGGGAGAAAATGTTAACTGCAGCACTGCAATGCATAACGCAATTAGAAATTAACAGTAGTGTCTCAGCTCGCTAGATCAAAACAATGCACAACAATGCGTAAAATTGCTTAGATATTCAGTTCTTGTGGAAAGTTGGAAAACTTGATATATCCCACAGAAGCCACACCTCCCCGAGATGTGATTGGATTGAGACAGTCACTGATGCAACCTTCTGAAGAAATTACTATAGCTTACGTAGTATTTATATTTTACTTGACATCTGCTTCTTGAGTTAGGGCAAACTATCTGTTCTTAAAGCAGTGTGCCTTTAAAAAAAAAACTTATCTTCTGCCCTACATATTCACAAAGGGTTGATTCAGTAAGGGAAGACAATGGATTCTTTAAATCCTAGTTTCTGGAACACACAAGCAACATGGGTAAAAACATTGCTGTTCTTCAAGTTTCAAGCAATTCTATACTTTGGCTTCCTGAACTGGAAAAACAAGAAAACCAAATTCCTTTTTGGAGCTGCCTGGGCAAGGAAAGGGAGGGAATTTTCTTGGAATTTTTCATAGCTACTGAGGCACATCTGAAAAAGAAAAAGTGAATGTGCATGTTTCTAAAGGCCCACAAACAGCCATATCCAACAATGAGCCAAGTGTTACTCTCAGCTACAACTTTTTTTCCCCCTGAAACAAAACCCATACAGATATTTGGTATCAGGGTGATCTGCCTAACTAATTGGAGATTTGGGAATCCCTGTGAGAGAAAGGACAATTAAAGAGATAGTTGGGTATCTGTGCCCTTTAATAGACCCTTTCCTGCTCCTCCTAGTCCAAATATGCCCCTTTGAGCGCCTGAAAGACTAGGCAGAAACTATGAAAGATAAGGGGAGGAAAGAGACAGGAAAATACCCTGCAATGCAGGCATCTGGCTTGACAGATGTTCAGGGACGCCCTTGAAAGCCAGGCGGGCTCCCCCATTCACCCTCCTTAACTGCTTTAAATGCTGCTTCTTCACAACTAGCTATCGCTGCACCTTTGCAGCTGTGAGAAACAGAACGCCCAAGCATTTCAAATCCTACTTTTTCCCCCCAAATCCTGTGTTTTGATCAAAAGGGACTGGGGAAGAAGGTAAACGAGGAGTGAGCTAGTTCTAACACGCCAGCTCATTAAGTTTACAAGGCAAAGCAGCCCTGCCATAAAACTGGCTAAAAGATATTGCGAGAAAGAAAATCGCCTTCAAAGCTTCTCCGAAGTCCAAATCCAGAACCCCCTCCCGCCGTTTGTCCCCCGCTTTAACAGAACAGCGGGGCCCCTCCAGAAACTGCAAACCCCAGGATTGCATAGGACGTTGAAAGGGGAATAATAGTGCTATAATGGTGTAGTGCGGAAAGACCCCCTGTCGGAAGGCCACTTTTAACGCGCTCAAGGTTAGTCTCGCTTCCCTGAGCTCCACTGGATCCAGCTCGTGGCTCTACCCTACTAGGAAGCAAGTCTTACCTAAGTCAGCGGGGTTTTTACTTATTCCCAGTGAGGCAGAGAAGTCAGTCCTCAGGACTTCCTTGCGAGGAACTCTGCATAGGATCGGGCTGCGCCGTGCAAAGCTCCCTCCCCCCTTTTAAAAGGAACCAGGTATCGCGATTAAGGGCTCCGAATAAATCACTCCAAGCAAATCTAAATCTTCTCTTACCGATCGTGGAAGCTTAGCGGGTCCCGCGCCGAAGTTTACGACGTACTTCTTGCCATCCATGGTTCCCAAAGACGAACCTTCGCGCTTCGCGTCCCCCTCGACCTCTTCTCGGAGCCGATCTCCAGTCCCGCGCCCGGCGGCGGCGGCGGCGGCGGCGGCACCAGCAACACCTCTCCGAAAGAATCGCCACCCTAGAGGCTCCCTAAACAGGAGCCACGCTCGGCGCCTCTGCCTTCCTATTGGCTCCCTCCACGGGGGAGTGGCAAGTGCCCCGCTCTGATTGGCCGACGGCTTGCAGCAGGCCTTCGCCATTGGCCCGAGGGCCACGAGGAGGCAGCGTGATCGTTTCATCCTGTGCAAGGCAGAGCAGGGGTTGCAACAGGCGGCGAGTCCGCGGCGACCGTGCCTCCCCGCCTCAGCCACTCCCCTTTCGCCCGCCGCTGGCGCGGAAAGCCCTGCGGGCGCTCTGGAGGACAACGAACCTGCTTCTGAGCGGCTGAGCGGTCGCGGCCGCGGCCGCGGCCGCGTTTATCTACCCACGGCAATCAAATGTTTTACTGGGAGGAAGAGCGGACTTTGGGGCGCGAGCAGGGGCGGAGAGACACGCGAGATGCCCCTTGGAGAGGAGAGAGATTTCCGCACCCGCCTGTTGTAGCGCGATGATTCCGCTTTCAACATCCTCTGGAATCCTGGGGTTTGCAGTTTCGGGAGGGGCCGGCCGGATTCCAGAGGATGTTGAAAGTGGAATCATCGCGCTATAACAGGCGAGTGCGGAAATGGCCTCCCGCCTTCCTGCCCAGCGCTGGCTCGTTCCAACATTTTGGATAGGTCGGAGGCGTGCGCTCTGTTGGGCTGATCATTTGTGGCAGCTGGAATGTGCGAAAGCAAAAGCAGCTGCAAAAACTGACGACGAATGGGCATTCCGATGCACTTTGCTGCTCTTAACAGCCCTTGATATTGCTTTTGTTCATTTGTGCTCCCGCCCTTTTGCCGGTTAAAAATCTATAGGATTGAGACCCTTTAAACATTGATTAGAAAGGTTATCAACAGCCACAACACAATGCACCATTAAAAGCCTATTGCAAGCAATTCTTAAAAGCCTGTTAGGAAGGGGTTGCTGGGGGAGGAGAGCAAGGAGGGAACTATCCCGGTTTTTCCCAGGGAAGTCTAGGAACTGCAGCAGAGAAAGCCCTGTCAGACACCTCTGCAAAGGCAATTGGGACTGAATGCTGCAACTCACTAACCTCAAACCTCTTGTTCATATCAACAAGTGTAGACCCATTATTTACCTATGTGGTGGCTCACCATTTAACACTAGGGCCATTTCCACACCTTACGGGTTCCAGCTGAGGGCCCATTTGTGATCCCGGCAGTGCCTTTGCTAGCATGGGAGCGCAAAGGGAATACTCCTGTCCACACCCAGCCAGCTCCCTGCGGAAGGGAGCACAAGCAACATGCCCCTGCCTTGCACAGCACAACTGGCCTCTTTCCCATGCTGTGCTGGGGAAGGAAGCTCATGATCATGCTTCTGCCCCTTCCGCACGGCCGGGGTGAGAGGAGCATCATGTGATTGCAGGTGCTTAATGGGTTTTTTCCGTGAAGCAACTATCCCACAATCTCAATGGGTGGAGATGGGTTGACAGTGGGACCACGATGACATCACGTGAAAGCATGATCCATGGACTGCTGCCATCGCATCCCCATTGCAGGACTGCAACACCACGCAGAAATGGCCTAGATTCAATGGCTCACCAGTAGACTTCAGGACACTGACTGGAAACAGAGTTTGGGAAACTCCCAAACTCTTTCAGTGGCATGACCTGTGGAAAAGATTAAAAGGTTTAAATTTTAAAATTGCCAGCTAGAAAAGTATTGTGTTTCCAAACAGCTGTAACTGCAACCACATCTGTCCTTACAGGTGTCTACAGGGCCATTTAGACAGCCCATGGTGTCGAACCTAGACTGAGGAGATCAGAGACAACTCAAATCCATACTCATCTTTGCAGTTCATAAGTGACTTGGGGTTGGAAAGGAGAGTAATGAACATACCAGTTGAGGTGGGATATAAGCACCTAAGTTTTAGTTGGGAGGCTCCCTAAGAGTCCCACTGACAGAGTGAGAAATCTTTGCAGAATGGAAGCAGAAGATATTTGAAGAGGCAGTAATCCTAAACTGGGTGGGATGAATGGATGAATTAAATTAGTCCAATCTATTTGTTCAACCACAAACACATATGCACACCAGTTGTGATTGTAGCCATTGCAAATGAAGTACAGCAGGATCTGTGAGACATTGCAGTTCTGATTTGTTTCTGCAGATGTGTTGGTTTGCTACAGCTGTGCTGTCATCTTCTTGTATTCCATTCTAGACCATCATGCGAGCTTATAGTCAGGGCTGTAATCTACATCCAGTGCCATCCTTGCTAAGATGGTGGGAGTTTGTTCTCCTCTTTGTTCCACTACTGCAGAGCAGGTTCTGAGTATGCACAGGAGTAAGGGAGAGGGTGTTGGGGTGGCAGTTGGAAAAGACTTCCTCGTGTTTCTACTGATAGGTATGGTTTCGTTGGTTGACACAGCTGTTGTATTTTGTACTGCAATTGTATATATGCCTGCTCCTTCCCAAGTGTGAAGGTGGACAGCTTTGAGATACACATTTGCACATTTCTGTTTTAGATTCACAAACACATTTTATCCCTATCATCCAAGGCTGAGGTTCTCCCTGCCTTTGGACGGCTGAAACTCCTTTAGCTTGTCCATGGGAAGCTTGTGAAACTGTTAAAAAAATCAGTCCTGGGTCCAGCACTTGATTTATTTTCTAGAGACTGAGGGAGAATTTGTGGTGTAGCAGAGTGTTGGACCAGAAATCAGGCTGAGCCAGATTCAAATCTCTGCTCAGCCATGGAAACCCACAAAGTCACATTGGCCAAGTTACAACTCCCAGCCTAGGAGGAGGGAAACACCAAACCTTGACCATTTCCACACTACACTGTTACAGTGCTATCATTCCACTTTTAACATCCTGTGGAATTCTGGGCTTTGTAGTTTACTGAGGCCAAAGAGGTCTCTGGCTGAGAGTTCTAAATGCCCCTCCCTAAACTGCAAACCCCAGGATTCCATGGGATGTTGAAAATGGAATAATAGCACTATAACACTGTAGTGCGGAAATGGCCCTCCTCTTAATGCATTTTGCCAAGAAAACCTTATGAGAGGGTCCATAATTAAGAGCCACTTGAAGACACATAATAGCAAAGAGATTAAGACTGTTGTGACCAAGCTGGATTATCAGATGAGGGCCTTGCCTAGGGTTCATAATTTTCATTGGTGCAGTGTCTAATTTGGTCTCCTGAAACTTCTAATTTTCAACCACGGCCTTATACCTTCAGCACAGCAAAAATATACACCAGCGTGGTTACACTCAATCAGTAGCTTAACCAATTGCACAACGAGTGGCTTGGTCCTGAGCTCACTAATCATACAAGATTAGGCAAGGAAAAAAGAGAAAAAGAGCCACATGTGTGTGTGTGTGTGTTTGCTCAATGGTTGTAGGCGTTAGAGACTGCACTTTTGCAACTTCCAAAAAAGTTCGGCTGCTTGCGCAATTGTTTTTCACTAGCATGTACCCCATAAGAATTCAAGCACTCAAGTAATTTATACACTACCAACTGCTAATACATCAGTAGACTATCAACTAGTAACAAAAGGAACAGAGAGATGCTGTTCAGTGTTGGCAGCCCTGTTGTGGAACTTCCTTCTGTCAGAAATCCAGTTGTCCCTGAACTTTTATTTATCAGGTGCCAGTTAAAAATTCAATAACTTGTACAAGCTTTTGAAGAATAAACAGGTGTTCCTTTAACTTTTACTGCTGTCATTTGTATTTTTTTTTAAAAAAAAAAGATAAAACAAAAATGTATAGCCTATCATTTTAGATATTTGTAATTTTAGACATGGAATCTATGATTTTAGGTTTGTAGTTTTTAGGCATTTGTGATTGTAGATGTTTTTATATAAGGTTGCTAGCTGCCTCGGAATCTTATGCAGAAGGACAGCCTATAAAATAAGTATTATTCTATAAGTATTATTAGTACTAGCGTATTTACCCAGTGTTGCCTGGGGTTTTTATTTTCCTCTTAAGAACTCACCAACCTGTCTTCTCCATTTCCTGTAACTTTGCTCCATATTTCCCAATGCAATTTGTATTCAGCATTATTTATATACACAGTTTGAGTCCCTGAGGGAGTACACTGTCCTCCTCCTTGCTGCTAGGCCTCATGTCCATAGCAACCAGCCTATTTCTGTACCTGTAAGTTTTCCCCGTATTCCTCAATCCAATCTTTATTCAGAGGTTGGATTCCTGTTGGATTCAGAGGTTGGATTCACTGTCCTCCTCCTTGCTGCTAGGCCTCATCTCCATAGCAACTGACCTATTCCAGTACCTATAACTTATCCCCATATTCCCCAATCCAATCTGTATTCGTAGTTGTTAACATACAGAGACTGGGTTCCTGCAGGAATGCACTGTCCTCCTCCTTGCTGCTAGGCCTCATCTCCATAACAACCAGCCTATTCCAGTACCTGTAACTTTTCCCCATAGTCCCCAGTCCAATCTGTGTTGTCTGGTGACATTGATGTACTGGCTTTTTTCTTTTTTCTTTTTGCTTTGCTTTGCTTTGCTTTGCTTTGCTTTGCTTTCTGTTGAATTTGGGCAATGGTTTTACATTTTTCTGGAAGCTGTAAGATGCCTCACATATGGAACCCATACAATCTACTGTGTGAGGCAAGAAGACCTTGTAACTATGGCCATTTCTTCACTACACTGTTATAGTGCTATTATTCACTTTCGACATCCTGTGGAATTCTGGGGTTTGTAGTTTTCTGAGGCCAAAATTCTCTCTGGCTGAGAATTTTTAAATGCCTCTCCTTAAACTACAAATCCCAAGGTTCCATAGGATGCTGAAGGTGGAATAATAGCACTATGACAGTGTCATGTCAAAATGGGCTATATTGTGTATGTCACTTTAATTTTCCTCACATATGCCTCCCAAATGTTTTCTGGCATCCTTATTGATGGTAGGCCTCATCTCCATAGCAACCGGCCTGAGGCCCAAAGCTCTCTGGCTGAGAATTCTAAAGGCCCCTCCCTCAACTGCCTTAGAATCCATAGAATCTTCACAGCCAGCCAATCACATGAGGTCTTCTCGCCTCACACAGCCAATCATATGAGGTCTTCGCCTGCCTGATGCAGACAAGCGCGCAGACAAACGTTGACTTTTATATAGTAGATTAGTATTTGCTGTTGTTGTTTGCTAGTGTAAAAACGCTCTGTGCTTTGAAAGCAGAGATCCACCAGAGGAGAAGTCTATCACTATGCTTATGCTACCTAGGAAAACCTTTTAGCACACCATAATCAAGAGCACATTGATAAGATATTATCCGTTTATTAAAGCCTATAGCTGCCTGGACAGCAAAATCAGCCGGCTTCAGGGAATCAATAGGACCATTCTGAGATAAGCAC
Organism: Iguana delicatissima; assembly: GCA_948472985.1. NCBI lineage: Eukaryota > Metazoa > Chordata > Lepidosauria > Squamata > Iguanidae > Iguana > Iguana delicatissima. The sequence continues at coordinate 104,167 of CAOKZL010001019.1, forward strand.
ATCAAACCTAGGAGTGTATGATGGAAAACACCTCCCTTCTGCATGCTCCCAACTGCTAATGGCCAACAAACACGCTTTTTATATGGAGTTGGTCTTTTATTCCATGTTCCTCGGTCTGGCAGTAGTTCACAAAGGATGTGTAAAAAAAGTTGGGTAGAGCTGGACATAAAGGGTGAAGTGAATACACATGAATCCTTCTTGTGATGAAGAATGAGTGGTCCTCCCCTTACCCTTCACCATTGGTAGTTCTGGGTAGTGCTGATAGGAACTGTAGTCCGACAGCATCTAGAGTTACATGCTCCCCGCTCTCATTTCCATGAAGCGTCATAGGCCATTTCCGCACTAGACTGTTATAGCGCTATTATTCCACTCTCTTTTTTTTTAATTTTATTTTTTTATTAAAAAAAATAAAAATAAAAATAATACATCATTCTTAATAGAAATACCATATTTCCAATTACCCTCAACATGTATTTTCTTACATGTACAAATTCCTGTACATATAGAAATCAAAGATATGGGACAATATTATTACATGTTGAATAAAGCTTAATCAAATATATACGATGTCATAAGTATTGCTTCCTTTGCCATTTCTCTGGTTTATCTTTTCACGCTTTGTATTTACACCTTTTATTTCAAATTTCTTAAATTTTCTTATCTCTCATTTTCTAGAGTTTGGTACACTTTTTGTTTTATTTTCCTTTAATTCTTTTATTTTGTCCACACTTTCTCTGTATTACCTTTATAAAGGAAAATTGGTTACATCCCATTTCTGTTCTTTTTTTTTAATTTCACTCAGTCCTCCATAACAGCTTATAATCTACATAATAATTTCATAACAGCATACTATCATTCTTCTAACTTTTGTTGTTATATAGAAGTTTACAATTTTCTTGACAGCTTATATTGTCCAGACTTTTATACCCCATCAGCCACTAACATACAATATCACCGGTTCCCAATTCTTTTCGACTCCTTTGGTTGATTTACCTTTTAAAGAATGTGAGAATAAATCAAATTCTTTCACTTCTATGATTTTTAAAAACCATTGTTCTAAATCCGGTACCTCTGAATTCTTCCAGATTTTTGCAAAACTTAATCTTGCAGCTGTGACCAAATTGAACAATATCCTATTATTTTCCCAGACAAAGTCTTTTTCAAACATATAGGTCATATTTAATAAGAAAAATTCCGGTGACATTGGAAATGTTACTTGAAAGATTTCTTTTGTAACTTCATAAATCTTAATCCGCTATCTTTTGGAGACTACACACGTCCACCACAAATGATAGTAAGATCCTATTTTCTTTATACATTTCCAGCATTTATTATTACCCGTATGGTAAATCTTATCTATTCTTTCAGGAATAAGATGGTACCTATACATCATCTTCAAGAAGTTTTCTTTCAAATCTTGGGAGCTGTAAATTCATTTGTGTTCTTCCAGACTGCTTCCCAATATTATTCCACTTTCAACATCCTATGGAATCCTGGGGTTTGCGGCCGGCCCCTCCTGGAACCGCAAACCCCAGGATTCCATAGGATGTTGAAAGTGGAATAATAGCACTATAACAGTCTAGTGCGGAAATGGCTACAGTTCTGTAGTAGAGCACTTTTAGCCATCTCAAAGCAAGGCTGGGAAAGCCCTCTGTCTGAAAATCTGGAAATCCATTGCCAGCGAGTATAGATTAAGAGAGAATTGTGCAGCCTTCCACATGTTATTAGAGTGCAATTGCCAGCAGTTCTGGCCAACAAGATGGAGGACACTAGGAATTGTAGTTCAACAACAGACGGAGGACAGGAAAATTCTCTCTCCTGCTATGGACAATATACCAACAGTACAGCTCCATATGGGGCAGCTTTTTTATATTTATGTCAGAAAACTTGTCATTAATGTCTTACTGGACAGAGGCTAGGTATAATATTAGGACAGTGTGAAGAAATGCTTTAATTTGTCCAGGGGAAAGGTTCAAGTATGCAGGAACACAAATGGTGCAATCATGACCTCCATTTTATATGCCGAGTGTGAGAAATCCACTCCTTTCTGAGAGATGAAGATTGCAACCACAGCACACATTGCACATTTGACAAATGATGAAATGGACAAACTGACGTCACGTTCGAAAGGGCAAATGCTTTAGCCTGTCATGCTGGAAGCTGGCAAAAACTTCAGAAAATTATTTTGCCAGATGAACCAAGAAACGAATACCTCAGGTTGCAGAAGGAATGCAAACCAGTAAGAATGCAAACCAGTAAGAATCTGTACAAGTAGCCATACCGCGCAGGCTCCTTTCGTTCTATGTCATTAGAAATGAACAAAAGTTATCAAGTGGTGGCTTCAAGTGACATAGACACTGTTAAGAGACTCTGATAGATTGTGCAACTGATAAAGGTCAGTGTATTGATTTAATGACGGTTAAATCACTCCAAAGTAAAACATTAGCCATCATGGACGCTGGGTATCTCATTCTTCTTTTACTACAATACAACTATGAAGAAGAGACATTTAACGGTTGGAATGCTAGGAAAATCTCTTGCTGAGCTAATCTTAGTAAATGTAGTTATTCTAATCTATAGGTGCTTCACAAATCAGTCATTTAAATTAGTTCAGGTTTAATTATGAAGATACAATTTATTCACACACTGAAATATGATGCGGTTTAGGCCTCATTCGCACATGCATATATGTTTATGCACATATACAGAATGGCTAAAAGCTAGTTATGAAATCAAATAAGGTTTCAGTCGAATGCATTTAGAACATAGAATTCACATATTTAGATTCTAAATGTATACAAACATACATACACTTTATATACTAACTACATGCATACATACAGCTGTCTGGTCCATCAAGAGACTTGCATCACTGTACTGAACTTGCTAAAGTATATGGACACATTTCAGAGACATAATGAAATGTCATAGCCTAACTCTTATAATCATTCTGTAATCAGAGAAAGAGGGAAAGTGTTTTAATTTCTGCACATAAAATTTGACAAATACAACACATTGTGCATAGAGCAAACTTTTAAAAAAAACAACTTTTATTAAGGTTACAAGCTACAGACTCAATACCGAGATGAACTGTTAAGCAACAAAAACACAACATAGCAATTACAAGAATTATAAATATCACCTCTTGAAGGGTATGGTAAAGGGGGACAATAAATATTGGTATTCAACAAATTCATTTCTCCAGATCCAAGCATGAGAAGCAGGGATGATCTAAGTTTGCTATGTCAGAATTTGTAAAACAAAGGCTATTTCTGCACTACACTGTTATAGTGCTATTATTCCACTTTCAAGATCCTGTGGAATTCTGGAGTTTGTAGCTTGCTGAGGCCAAAGAGGTCTCTGGCTCTTCTAAATGGCCCTCCCTAAACTGCAAACCCCAGGATTCCACAGCAGGTTGAAAGTGAAATAATCGCACCATAACAGTGTAGTGCAGAAATGGCCAAAGAAAAGTTAACCATGGTTCAGGTCTGGGTAAGAGTCATTTTGAGTCCAATTTTGTCATATTTGATGCCTCAGTTTATTGAAATAACTAAATCCCAGACACGGTGGTATCATTGATTCAGAGACAATATAATTATCATCTTCTAGTTTTTAGCTGTTTCCTGTCTGGCAGCAAGCAGGAGAAAAGTGATGAGATCTTGAATATCCCTAAACTAGGACCCTAAAATATATGTGTGTCAGATCTGCATACTCTCCAACATTTGACAGATGAAAACTGGAACAGGTGTGGCCAAGCAACATCAGAGTGTGGTAAAATGGCAGAATTATTAATGAGGAAAAAACAGACAAACCAAGAGAGGCTACAGCAGTTTGCTTTTGTCGTAGGCTGCTGGGAAGGGCAAGATTCCACCCCCTCCTCTGCTCTCTCCCTGCTGAGTTAATTATGTGTGTAATGCGTGGGGGAAAAAACCACCTGCCCATCCATCAGTGCAGCCTGCAAAAGGCGCACCCAAGCTTCGCACTCAAGGCCTGCCCAGCCTGACACCTCTTTGTGTTCAGGTCTAAACAGCCAGGGAGATCTCTGAATCAAGCCAAGGCCAGGACAAATGGTTTTGCCTCAGTTCTCCCTCTCTGAGAACGCAGTCCCTTCCCCACTCTTGTCCCCCCTTGGCTTCTTCCTTTCAGGACTCTCCCCCTTTTACTGCCTTTCCTAAATCTGCCCTTCTCCCAGATGTAAGGATCAGCAGCGATTTATATTTTCCAAGACTGTGGTACGGTTGGCACTGAGGTCAAGATGATATTATTGGTAGCATGTATATTACAGGATTCAAAATAAGACTCTGTGACACTGTTTTAAGGAACACAGAACTTCAAACATTTATTGTAACACTGTTGCTTTAAATGTGTTTTGCATCTACATGTTTATAAACAGCATGCCATTCTTCTCTCTCTCTCTCTCTCTCTTTCAATTCATTCACTATCTGTCGTACATCCAGTTTCTCAGTTCTCTCTCCCACAGAGCTCTTCAAATCTCCAACCTCTCCCAAACACACCACAAATCACACTCCTCTTCAAACACATACCAGACATTAAAACCCAATATTTTCCTTTTTCCACCAGCCCCTCCCCTGGGCTATCCAAGGTTCTATTTCACTAGCCAATCAGCTTAAACACTCTCAGTTGCCAAGGAGGGTCTGTTGTCAAGACCCCCTCCCATCAGGTTCGTCACAATATGCAAACTACTTTTGCACTTTGAAACAATTGAAGTAAGCAGAGGATGGAGCAAGAAAGTGGGAGGAGGAAAAGAAAACTGGGATATGTTAAAAGCAGCTGAAAAAGTGTTAGAACAGAAGACTGTCCCTACAAAATAGGGATAGTTAGAGGATAGGGATCTGGTTTCAGCATGCGTGGCTAATTATTGCATGATTTCTACTTGCCATTCTTTCCAAAAATCACTAATCTTTGGACAGTCGTACCACAATCTTTGAAGATTCTTATGGAAATTCTAGCTAGTTCAGAATGCTGCTTAGAAAAAGATGAAGTTTCTTTTTTGTATCAGATCACTGTCACGCTAAGTCTTAGAACCTTGAGTTCTTCTTGGGTGCTTAATCTTCTCCTTGGAAGATTAAATCAAATACAAGAGTCCTAGAATCTAAATAGAGACCAGTTTGTGGAAAGTGCTTGAAGCACAGCTTCCTGGTAGTGCAAAGACACCAAAACAGTCTTGTATTTTAGCAGTCACTTAGTCACTGGAGTTGACAATGATTAGTTACAGTAAAATAAGCAGGCTGTCAGAAGAGAATGCTCTTTTCTTTCTCTATGCCCAGCACAGAAATACAACAGGTTGCTGGACAGAGTTCTCTGACCCTAGCAGAACAGAGTAGTTTTTTAAAAAAGCCTTGCAGGCTAGTAACTTTTGTATGTTATTTATAAAGTAGCATCAGATGAAGAGAGAAACCAACCAAGGGCAAGAGGAAAAGGTAGGATTTTTAAAACACAAATTGTAAATTACAAGCAGGAAATATTCCCCTAGTGATCTGAAGGAGCCAACACATTCCAGAATGGATCCCTACAATACTTTTGCACAGTTAACCACCAGAACAATTGTAAAATTGAGCAGACAATCTAGTTCATTGTTTTTTCTATTTTTGGAGAGAAGCACAAGATTACAGATGAGCATCAAAGGTGGGGTATAGTGTCTTCAGGGTAGCTCCTTAAACACCAAACTACTGTCAGACATGAGAATGACGCAGCCCTCCAGACATGTTGGACTCCAAGTCACAGCAGTCCTAGTCTGCATAGGCAATGATGAGGAATGCTGGGAGTTACAGTCCAACAAAATCTGAAAGGCCATGAATTTCTTGATCTGTGCACAGAAGCCGCAGTCTACATGCCAAATGAGACCTTGGAATCCGTGTAACAAATCAATTTCTAATTCCTGGGCCAGATTTAGTGTATAAACTACTGCTAGTTTTTGCATTCCCAGACTAAACCCGCAATTCTCCTTCCATACTTGCAGGTTTGACCTTCGGGAATTTGATTATTTGTGAGGTGCCCACTTGCCTCCCCCCACATTCTCCCCCTCTCATTCCCTTGCCTTTTTCCCAGGCACGTGTACCTTCCTTCTCTGCACCCAGGCAAAAGTCAAGCAAATGAGAGGGGCAGCCCTGTGAACAGAGAAATGCATGAGTGCCTTCCCCACCCATTCACTTGCCTAATGCTCAGGTGTATTGCCTTCCTTCTCTGTGCCCAGGCAAAAGGCAAGCAAATGAGAGGGGAAAAGGCTCATGTGCTCTTCTGTGCACATGCCTTTCCCCACCATTCCCTTGCCTGTTGCCCAGGAATGCTGACTTCCTTGCCCACACTTGTCATGGGCCAGGACTCAGCTTTCCCGGGTAAACAGCAGCCTTGAAGGAGGACATGCAGAAGCAAGTGCACCAAGAGCTAATCAGGCTGAGATGAGAGCCAGCTGACTCCAGCCTTCTTAAGAAAGGCACAGGGCAGTAGCTCGAAGTCAGAAACAACTTTTGAGTTGCCAGCCCTGTCTTGTGTTCTCTGGATTCCCTGCTCATTGCCTGCCTGGATTTTCTGACTCTTGACTGTCTGACCATGCTGCCTGCCATATTCCTTGTTGGATTGTTTCTGGATGATGTTTGTTCTCACTGTGAACAGGCAAGCCGTACTGACTGTTAGTGTCTCTGTTTGGCTGTGAGTGGCCTCCTGCTGACCCTGCACTCTGTTGCCTGGCATAAACAGCTGGCATTTGTGACAATGCCTGGGCAAAAGGCAAGGGGATAGGAGGGGCAAATGGGAGGAAGGCACATGCACACCTTCTCTATGCACACAGCTGCTCCCACCCATTTGCTTCCCTTCTGCTCAGACATGTGGAAGGACAGCAGCATGCCTGGGGAAAAGGCAAGGGAATGGGGAGAAGGCTGTGTGCCTTCTCCACACATGGGGCTGCCTGCTCCCATTCACTTGCCTTTTTCCCTGATGCATGGAAGGAAAGCACACATGCTTGGGGAAAAGGCAAGGGAATGGGAAGGGGAATGGGGGAAGGCTCATGTACACACAATAAGGTAATGGGAGGAAGGCATGCACACCTTCTCCATGTGTGGGGTTGCCTGTCCCATTACCCTGTCTTTTGCTTGGGTGCATGGAGGGAAGGCACATGCACCTCACAAAAGGCAAGGGAATGGGAGGGGGAGGCCCTTTGCACCTTCTCCACATTCAGGGCTCCCATTCGCCTGCCTTTGGCCCAAGCATGGGAAAGAAAGGCATTCGTCCCCAGACAAAAGGCAAAGGGAGTAAAAGGGGGAGCCCTGGAAGGGAACAGGAAGGGCTCAACTAGAGTGGGAGGAGTTATTCATGGTTTGTTGACTTTCATGAGGGTTCTGCACCCCAAACCCTCGTGAAAGTTGAGGGGCCACTGTAATGTATAAATATAATCACTAGAAATTATTGGTCCAGCCTAGTGATTGGAAAAACCCTAAGGAGGGAACAAAAGGGGTAAATTTTTTGTGATACAATTTCTATATTGTATTTGCATCTATTTTGCACCTCTCTCTGGTTCTTATAATTGAATATTGCAAACATGATCCCAATTTGAATCTCTCTCTCTCTCTCTCTCTCTCCATATGCATGCGTGTGTATTAACAACAAGGCAACAAACTGTGTATTAAATTTGACACATATGCACTGTCTCAAAAGTTCCATCCATTCAATGAGATGTCAATGCAGGACTTGATTCCAGGAATGCTGCACTGCTTAGGAGCATTGCAACATTTGGATGCAGTCCTAAAGCCCTAAATGAAAAAAATACAAAATAGATGCAAATGCAACGCAGAATTTACACTACAAAGAACTTAGTCTTTCGTTCCCCCTAAACTGATTGAAAATACCACTACTCTATTCAAGGTGAACAGGAGCCACTCCTTCGCCGTGGAAGTGCATCTCTTCTCCAGCTTTTCTTCTCTTTCTGAACTCAGCTGGCAAGTACAGCCTCTTCCTTAGAGTTTTCCCACCCACTGGATCGAACCGATAATTTATATGGGTTACGTGAGTCTAATGCTAGTCAAACATTGCAACATCAACAACATGCAAGGAGTGTGGTACCTGGTCATATTGAACAAAACTCTTTCCCTGGTCAGGTAGTTTGACAGCAATATACTGCCATGCCATCACTGGACATTCCAGGAGTTATAGAAGGCACCTATGTAGTCTGCAAGTTTCACATATGGCCCTCAGCACAGAACAATCTGCTGTCCTTCCAGCCCAGCCCCAATATTGTACACTCATTTAAACAGGGGTTATATTATACAGTGAAGTTCGAAAGCCTTGAACAGAAAGGAAATTACACCCTATTGCATCTTGGTGTCCTTATGGCTTCAGAGCTGACAAATTGTGTATGCTCTGTTGAACTCAATTTAGAAAGCTCCTAAAAGCTAAAATCCCAGAAAATTCAATTTTCTGCCGATATGAGAAAACGGCTAAAATGATATTTAAAATGGGACAAGATTAGTTGATTTAACTATGGAGTCTGGTTCTTTTAAAAAAGAAAGTAGTAAGAAAGAAAATGACTAGCACACCTATTATTCATACTGCAGTGATTACTTTCATTTTTTACTCTTCTTTTAATCTTAATTGACATTATAATCCATTTGTCAGAAGGAAGAAGACAACTGTGGTCTGTTGAGGTTCTTGCCAATATCCTTCTATAGGCACATTCAAAACCAAGGCTCTTCCGGGCATATTAAGAGAGAATTTGGAAGACTTTAACTGTTCTCTAGATTAGGGTATATTCTCTGTTCTTGAAATAAGGAATTTTAACCTCAGAAAACTAAGTCAAATTAAATAAACTATGACAATGGCATACTGTTTGTGCATATACCAAGAAAAGTACTGACGAAGCATACACAACCATAAGACAATAAAGCAATAAAGACACAAGAGGGCTAAATTTAAACTCCTCATATCTGGGGAAACCCAAAATAAAGATATGCAATTCTAACAAATGTGTAAAATATAGCACCACTGTGTCCAGAACACACCAGAGGGACAGGTCATTCTACACTGTAGGCTCTACCACAGAATAGATCCTTTCTTGTGTTAAGAGAAATATGCAGACCATAGGAGAAATAACAATGAACAATTCTGTTGCCCTGATTTTACGTAGACTGATACCACATATGTACATTAGATAAATCTGTAAAGATATTATAAGTGTTAGATATATTCTCTAATTTCTTCCAGCAATTTATTCTTAAACTTCAAGACTCTAAGTAGTATTACTATTATCCATAAGAAGTATTTTACATGAAACTAGGAGTCAACCATTGGTTACAGTCTTGTAAACTTTTTTTGAAAAAAAAAACAACCTAAAATCATTATATTTTGTGGGTTTTGATTCCCTCTAGTGGATGTTGCTTGAAATAGCATTTAGACTGGAAAATAAAAAGCCTACTATCCAAAAGAGGGGGAAAGAATAAAGGGTTTTATCACAATTTAAAGACTAATGTGTTTATTTTAACATGAACAGTGGTGGATTTGCAATGTACTTCTCTGGACTGGCAGAATACAATTTTTGAATTTTATCTATACCAACTTACATAGTTGGGGAGGTAGAATCAGAGAGATGACAGAAAATGATAACTGTAACAATGGTCATAAACTTTCAGAAGTTTAGCATAAGCATCCTGGGATCTGTATCCAGGCCTGCTAGGTTGCTGGACTGTTAATCGTCTCAATACATTCTGCATGTGCCATCAAATCAATTACAATGCTGTGGGCACTTGAATGGCACCATTATATGCAAACATAGTCAATAATAAGCTAGAGCAATGCTTCCTCAGCTCCTGTTGCCCAAAATGTTTACTCTTCCTCTGTGTTGGTGCTATTTTTATCACAGAGAAGAATCACTTGAGAACTTCCGCTAGAATTTCAACAACAAAAACACCATTGACCTGCACCTAGAACAGTCTATGCCACTGGTTCATTTTATGGACATCACTGCACAACAACATAATGAATATATGAGTGCCATGCCATCCTGAAAACCCAGTGATTTCTATACATGGTCACATGCTTCCACGTTCTATCAGAACATGCTGCAATACCTACTCAGATCCATGAGATATACATGCATGGATATACACCTAGCTTTTCTCAAACTACAATACACACCCAAGGAGGTAAAAAAACAAAACCAATAAAGCAAGACTGGTATCCAAGAACAATACTAAAAGATAGACTCAAAACCAGAAAATGAGACAACACAGCGGTTGTCATTTACAGTTCCCTACCACGGCCACTCAGATGTAACTTCACCAAACTATGACTTATTCTGGAGAATAATACTCCCTTCTCACAGGTTTTGTGTGACAGGATTCTACTTGCTTAAAACAGCTCCCCATCTACAACAGGCCACACAACATGGATGGAACAAATGCTACAAATCCAGATGTCAACTCTGTCCCCACAGCTACTTTGGCAATACCATTATAGGCCCTAATACCTCACTTACAAAAAAATCAGTTGCTTATTTACTTACTTGTCTTCTAATGTGTTACATACCATCTTCTATCAGCAGTGCCTGGTCCTCTGCATTTTCATAAGGAATAAAGATAATTTCCTATGTAACTGAGTAAAATAAATGCACACAATGACAATAGAAATTGCAGTACACACACAAAAAAAGTATCAGAACACTTCTAGTCTCAAAAGTTGCCATTTGTGTCACTCAGCAAGAGCTGTCATTGCTCTCAAATGGTCTGTTCTGGAACAAAAGATTTCTAAGCGAATTTGAGAAAAGGAGACAGCTGAAATGCCTTCACAATTTATACATTCACAGATACATTCAATACATTCAGGAAATACATTCTCAAATTTATCTCCTCTTCTCCATGTTCACTTCTCTCCACTGAACCAGTGAAACTATTTCACACTTATGAGCAAGCTATACCAGGTATTATCTTTCATCATCAGTGATTCCAAGATCAACTAAGAAGCAGAACAAGATATAAATCAGATCTGAAAAAGAATTCCTCTGGAAAGTACTGACAACAATGTCTGCTTTGCACCTCAAGAGTCATCATTCATCAGGGTTTGCATATTGCCTTGCTTGTTTAGGTAAGTTTTGTCTCTGTGAAATAGGACATAGCTTCTTTCTGGATGTGCACTGAGATGGTAAAGGACTAACTGCTCACAACTTTAAGGAGGCTGATGATCCAGGTGGAACCATGCTTAGTCCAAAGGCCTTGATATGATGGCTCTAGAACAGGGCTTCCCATCCCATGAGGCAGAAATTGGTGGTTATGGTAATCAGATGGCTGTGAATCCTTGATCTGGATATTTTGGCTTCAACCATTATTTCTGAGAGTAACAGACTCCTGGAGGTAGTATCAGTTGTAGGTTGTGACTCTAAGAGATCTCTGTCTTGAAATTCAGCAGGAAGGTTTAGAGCAGTCTTATGTGGAAATGTTCCCAGGGCGCCAAGTCCTGGCATGCAACCATTTTGCCCAAGAGTTTCACCACACTAAAGACTGAGCAGACTGGTGTGAAAATGAGTTTATTGGAGATGAAGATGGAAGACTTCTGTCTGTCTAGAGAGAGAATTACTCCACATGTGATCATGTTGAGAATTGTTCCCAAGAGTGCTTGGGTTTGTGATCGTGACAGTTGTCTTTTCTTCTCACAGTTGTATAGTAGACTAGCGTTGCCTGGGATTTTATTTTCTCATAAATAATACTTGTTAGAAATACCTTAGGAATTACCTTACCTTGGGAATTGGATTCAGTTGAAACACACAGATTTGAGATCCTGTGTGTGTAATTCCCCAAACTGCCTTGTCCAGTATCTGTAACTTTTTCCCACAGTCTCCAATCCAATCTGTATTCAGAGTCGTTAAAATACAGAGGTTGGGTTTCTAAGGGAATACACTCCTTGCTGCTAGGCCTTGTCTCCATAGCAACCAGCCTGAGGCCCAAGAGCTCTCTGGCTGAGTATTCTAAAGGTCCTTCCCTGAAGTGCCAATCCCAGGATTCCATAGAATCTTCACAGGCAGCCAATCATATGAAGTCTTTGTCCATTTCAGGCAGGCAAAGACCTCATATGATTGGCTGTGCCAGGCAAGAAGACCTCAGAAACTTCTCCTTTTATATATTAGATGTAGTCTGCCATGTGCATAAGAGGCTTTATTCAAAGGAGGGAAAGTATATCAGAGCACTGTCCAGGTAGGGCTTACTGAGATGTTCTAGTTTCCAAGGAGGGCTATTGGCTATTTGGAAATCTCTGCACTGGTACTGCTCTTTCTCATAGCCAAAATGAATGAATTTGTATGGATGAATTTGTGTATGAAACAGAGCTAGCCTTCTACCACCACTTCCAGTGTCCTGTAGTTTTGCAGAGCTGGATTTCTTTGGATAGTCTTGGGCTTACATAGGCCTAGGCCTATGCTTGTTTTTAGCAGTTACTTGAAGAGCTAGCTGCTTGCCAGAGAAGAAAATGCTTGTGAGAATTGAATTTATCTTGCTATTTACTCCCCACTTTAGAGTCAGAGGTTTCTTCTGGCTACCATACATGATGATAAAGATCTGGCACTCAGCTAGAGGGTGTCTAGCAGACATCCATCAACAAAGCCTATGATTAGAACTTAAAGTCAGGGGTGGGCTGAGGAGTTGCTGAGAAAGTTCTACTGTCTTCTAACTTCAAAAGGAGAGAGAAGAGCTCCCTCATCATTTTCTGGTGAGGAAAGGGGATGGTTCTCCTGTTAGGTGACCTCTATCTTCCCTCTTTTCCCACTGTGAATTGCTTTCCTTTTGCCTCCTGTCCAAGATGTCCTCTCTCATGGCTCACACTGCTTACTTTGTTATCATAAAATAGTAGTGGTTCACTCCTGCAGTGCATAACAAGGGCAAAGAAGAATCAGCAGTCTGCTCCACATGTGTGCTTCTGTGTGGAGTTCCCACCACAAGAAGGCATACCGAGGCTGAGTGCCGACCATACCCAGAAAATTGACCTGCTGTGAAAATTGACCTGGTAAATCAAGCACTGGGGTGTTTTGAAAATCGCACAACAGAAATGAGTTTTCCAGGGACATAGCAGGTCTTTCTGACCATGAAAGTGAGGCAGGCAGACTGCTAGGCTCTACTCTTCCAGCCTCTTCTCTTCTCTTCTCTTCTCTTCTCTTCTCTTCTCTTCTCTTCTCCTCTCTCCTCTCCTTCTTTATCCCCCTGAAGAGGCCTTGAGCACATGTCTTAAGCTGCCTCCTCCAAGAAGAATCTAAGAGCCCACGATCCTGGACTTTCTCATGCAGCCAACCTCCTTCCCACCTCCCAGTCATAGAAAGGCTTTGTGACCAATTGGATGCCACCTTTGTGACTTTTAATTCAAGTCTTAACTATATCTTTAGTTTAATTTTGCTTTAATTTTAGTTCTTGTCTCATGTTTTAACTATGCTTTTTACTCAATGGGGAGTGATCTTGAGTCCCATTTTTAGGTAAAAGAATAAAAGATTATGATTATCCTTCCTAAACAACTGTATTTTTACCTCTCTTTTTTTTCAGATAAGCAAAAACACTGGTGTAGTTTGCAGAACACTTCTATGAGAGCAGTCCCTCATATTTAGAACAGAATCACTGGGCTGCCTTTGTCTTTTATGAAATCTAAGAAAGAAACCACACCTGTTAAGTGATGGCATTGTTTTAAGCTAATTGCTTCTGCAGAATCGAAGCATCCATTTCACACAAAACAACCTTTGTTTCACCATCTACCTGAGTCTCAGATGTAGAAGAATTTTCCATTGTGATTTTCACCAGAGTCTATATAAAGAGGATGGCAGAGCTGGATTGTACAAGTTTGATCTAATTATGCTAATAATCTCATTGTACAAGTGGATTATACAACACTGGTGAATGTTTCAATTAGATATCTTTTCTCTAAGTTCACAGAGAGAGTACACCTCTTCTGCAAGTCAAGATCACCCTGTACTTATTATTGAATGGGAATATTTAAGTTACACTCCCTTAGGTAAATTAAGGAAAAATCTTTACAATCAAACCATTGTTAAAGATAGTCTTGACTTAAACTGTTCTTCACAAACCAAATTATGAAATTTTCACCGGAGTTCTACTCACTTCTGAGCAAAGCTTGGAAAAAATACTATTTTACTACCCAATCCCCAATCCTTTGGATCCTGACCGTTCTAATTGAGGGAGTCAGGGCATTATAGTCCTCAAATGTAACTTTGCAGGTTCTGGATCCGGGAAGCAAGTTCCCTAGATCAGCAAAGGAAAGTAATAGATAGTCTTCCCAAGTGAAAATCTTTTTTTTTAAATGGACATTTTTCAAAAGAAAAATCGAGCCTGATATTTGCAAACTACATATAAAACTATATAAATTCCTCAATGCCCCATGTGGTCAGGAAATCTACTGTACCTTTGAACATGATGGAATATTTCAAGCACAACCTCTCATTTGTTCAGCTTCCCTTTCACCCAGCATGGTATAAATGAATAACAGCAGGTCTACTACACTAAGTGATCTGGAACGGTTATATATTCCATACACTGCCTCCATATCTCTTCTTTCACTTACTTATCAGTAGAAGTAGGCATTCCTATCTACAGGAATACTGTTCAAGTGCTATGGTAAAAAACTAGCACTTGGGAAAATTACATTTTTGGAGCTGGCCATGGTAATTGGAGCTATAGTCTCATAAAATCACCCTCCCAAGCCCTGGAGGTAGGGTGGGGGATGAATTGTGGTATGGGCATGTTTTCCAGATCCAGCTTCAGTTGATGGCACGGATACTAGTTTACTGGTGATTAATACCCCCCACCTTTCATTTTTCTCTAAATGTTTCATTCCTCCTTTCTCTTTACCATGCTGCACTCATTAACCCACTTGTGAAGCAACTGGCTACACAGTTGATCAGTGAGTGATCAAAACAGTCGATGCAATATCAAAGTTCTTTCCAGTCCATCTACATCTGATCTGCCAGCCATTAAAGGAGAATTGTCAGAAAGTGACCGTATGGCCTAAATGAGGCACAACCATGTTGGGTGGAAAAAAACAGTTTGCTTAGAATCAGGAAATTCCTAGTGATTTCAAGTTAAGTTAAACATATACAAAACATTCTGAACCATGTTCCAAATTATTTTGACATGTTCTACTGATAAGGTAACAGCTGGAACACCAAAATAAAATTCAAAGAACAAGTGTGACATATATAGTTTGGAAATAGCACCTGATCCTCCTCGGTGAATTTGTTTGTACGTCATAGCCTTTGGCTGCTCAGTTGGTGCCACTGCATGTTCTTGCAAGAATGCTGTATAAAGTTGGTTTAATTGCTTGTTCAGTGTGGGACCCTGAGCTACCCAGCCAGAGTCCACCAGCATTGTGCCACTGAATAAAGCGCTGAGTAAACTTACTAGACTCCATTCATAAAACTTAAATGTCTTTAAAAAAAAATTCACCATGTTTTTCAAACAAAAAAGAAGAAGGAAGGGAAGAAGGAGAAAAAAATGAAATGTGGCATCATCTTTAAAACTAACTAGTTTTTATTTTAATATGAGTTTCATGGACATAAATCCATTACTTCAGATGCAGTACAGAGTGTTATTAAGGCCTCGGATATAAAGCATATTTATACAGTTGTGGGAGTGGGATAGAATGTAAAAGGCTCCAGAAAGACACAAGAAGAGTGTCTAAAAATGCCACCAAGTTGCAGGGCATCCAATGTCTCAAAGGCCCCTCCCTAAACTGCAAACCCCAGGATTCCATAGGATGTTGAAAGTGGAATAATAGCGCTCTAAAAGGCTAGTGCGGAAATGGCTTTAGCTATATACCACTGACTAATTTACTAATACTCCTTCTGTGGCATGAAAAGACAACTGGGCAGGAAGGTGGGAGGCACACCTCTTCATTCATTGAGAGAACATGGACAGAGTAATAGTAATAGTAATAGTAATAGAACAGGGGGAGACAACCTCACAGAGTCAGCATAGTGTAGTAGTTTGAGTGCTGGACTATCTATCTATCTATCTATTTAATATACCACTTTTCTCTCAAATGGGACTCAAAAAGGCTTACAACACAGATTAAAACATAACATCTAAAACAACGTAAAGTACAAAAAAAATTAAACAATACATTCAGTTAAAATATTAATTTTAAACATTGAAAATTAAAACAATTAAAATACTTAAACTCCCTGCTTAACCATGGAAACCCACTGGGTTACCTTGGGCAAATCATATTCTTTTAACTTCAAAGGCAAAGGCTCTTTGAATAAATTTTGCCAGAAAAAAAAACTGTGATACGGTCACCTTAGGATCACTGTGAGTCAGAAACAACTTGATGGGACATAACAACAAGCAAAAAAAACCCTGATATTCTCCAGATGTTTTGAACTATACCTCCAGAGCCTCAACCAGCATGATCAATTGTTAGGATTATGGGAAGTTAGCACAGGGAATGTTCAGGGATTATGGATGTTACCATCTAAAGCATCTGGAAAGTGGCAGGTTGCCTATCTCTGCAATAGAAGCCTCCCAAATTTAACTCTGCACAATCACAGAATATGGTACTGTAGTAATGGCAACAGGTAGCTCCCATGTCATAACGATAATGAATCTATTCCAGGTTTTGGCTAATGTTAAAGGAGCTATCCACGGTGCTAAATAGTTTAGTACCCTGGAGAACTCCTTCAATGCCTCAGTGAAAATCTAGGGTGGATTCACTGTCTCACGGACACAAGAGTGACCAGCTGCCACTAGACTGCAGAGAGACCACAAAAAAGACCAAAGGATGAAAAGTTTCCTATAGAAAACTTAATTGAGGAATCTCACATTACTTTTTTGGTGAACATTTATACCAGTATTAACCAATAATAATTCACTTCCTTTTTTCCATCTTATTAGGAAGCTGAGAAGTTGCCTTTTCTCACTGTCTTCACTAACATTATCTATACTTTTTTTCAGTTTTCAGTAATAAACAAAGATAGGAATCTATGCAGCCCTGGAGATGATGACTTTTATGGCATTAATTGCCATGATCAAAGCAAGTTTATTAACAGGACTTGAAAAAGGAGGTGCTATAGATAACACATGGGGTCAGAAGTATGAAATAGAGCTTCTAAGATTTAGAGAAAGACACTGGGTTTCCACTATCCCTACAGAGGGTAAAACCATCTGAGAAGCAGGCACTGCTGAATCTAACTAGAAACTGGTTTCAGTTCTGAAAATTGTAAACTACGTTGCACAACTGCAAGGTACTACGAAGTTGCAGTAACTTGGAAAAGTACCCAAAGCAACGTTCCCAGGTTTTCTTTTTCATGTTCATCAATATCTCTAAAATCTCCTGTGAAACAGCACAACTATGTGTGTTAGTATTTTTAAAAAGAGACTGAGACTGAGAGAGAGTGCATAACTAATTGAAGGGATACAGCCTTCTAGCCAGCACGTTACTCAGAAAGTGCATAGATGCAATGCATATTTCAGCCACTAGAGAAAGCTGTTGCTGAAATTCCAGTATCATCTAGTAACTATACCATCTAGGTACCGTATTTCTGCCTTAGCAAAAAAACTAAAATCTAATTAAGATGCTGTGCATCCTGAATTCAGATTTTAAAATATCTTTGCTGATTAGGACTCACTTCCTAGTAATGTTACACAGCCCAGTCTTGTTCATGTTTACATGGAAGAAAGCCCCCCCTTAATTTAGCAGGGTTATACCTGTGACAAAACAGTCTTATAGCATAATCCTATACATGCTTACAGAACAAACATGTTCAGTGGGGCTTACCACCACAGCAGGTGTGCATTTGTGACAGGATTGTGATAGCTTTAGTTTGCACAACAGTGCTGTTTTCCCTACTATTACGTCTGTGTCTTCAAACAAATGAAGTAGAGTAAGGGGAGAAAAAACTAAAATAAGTGAGACTATGTATTTTAAATGTTACTCTGTTTTAAACAATGGTCCTCAGTGTCTGACTCATTCAGGGTTACCAGTTTAAGTTTCTTCCACACAGACTAAAATGCTCGGATTTAAACAGGTATAACTCAAGAAACTCCGACGACTGGTGACGCCTTGAAATAAGTCCTTTTAATCTGATGGGACACTAATGCATGTTAGCACAGACCAAGGAAATCCACACACAGAAGAAATACTGGGCTTCAGGGGTCCTATCTGCCCTTCACACATTTGAACCAAGTTTGGATTGAGAATAAAGTGAAAGCCCAAATATCCATCATACTCTCCAATTGTCCCAATTAACCCCAATTTTTCACATGCTTCTAAAATGTCCTGTTTCTCTCTCCTGTTCCCACTTTCCCCTTTTGTCCTCAGCTAACTTCAGTTAAAGCAGACTGAACTTTAAGTGCAAATGTAGTTTGGAATTAACAAGCTCAGCAGAGAGGAGGTGGAATGGGGAGAATCTTATTGTTCTCAGCAGGTTCAGGCAAAAGCAAACTAGCTTGTGTCTCCTAGTTTGTGACTTCTTCCTGGTCAACAACTTTTGCCGTCTTGACCACACTCTGATGTTGTTTGGCCATATGTATCCCAGTTTTCCTCTGGGAAATGTTGGAGGATATCCATACATATGCTTGCAGAATATATATTTGGGAGAAGGTGTGACAGAAAGAAGAAATGAGAGACAAAATTTTGTTACCTCAAAAGGGATACATATATTGTTGGAGTATTTCCACAACAGAACCAGTGTGGTATAGTGGTTTGAGCATTGGACTACAACTCAGGAAACCAGGGTTCTATTCCCCACTTGGCCATGGAAATCCACTGGGTGACCTTGGGCACATCACTCATTCTCAGCCCCAGAAAAACCCCGGATAGATTCATCTTAGTGCCGCCGTAAGTCAGAAATAATTTGAAGGCACACAACAACAACTGACTGCTAACTAGTTTACAAACAGGACATACTATAACAGGACAGACTATAACAGTCTGTCACAGTCATTCATATTCTTGTTTCCCACTCCTTTCTTGATGGATGTTTCACCACCTTTTGGCAAAGGTGACCAGTCCAGGAGGACTTGTCACCTTTGCCAAACTGGAGAAGGGATAGGGGTTATCTCTGGAACTGGAGAAGGGATAGGGGTTGTCTCTACAGTTGCACTGAATTTTAGGGGGTTCTGTATGGATTCCCTTTTCTAATTCAAGTCTGAGAAGAAGCTTGAAGATTTTGGAACCATTGCCATCTCCCTGCCAAAGTTTGCTCTGATTTCTTTGAAAAGCTGGATGTGGCCATTTTGCAAATCTTTAGCCCTGCAGATGTTTTAACCTGTAGCTCCCATTATCCTCACCTAGCATGGCCAGTGGTAAGTAACTGTGGGAGCTGTAGTTCAAAACATCTACAGGAGCAAGATTCCCATTGCTGTATTGAGTGACTGAAACTGAAAACAGAGAGAAAAGAGAAGTGATATAATCAAAAGAGAAATTCAAAGACTAAAAAGGAGAAAATAGGAATGACCACAATTATCCTATTTTAAGCCTATTTGCTTTTAATTTAACACTGCATTACCTTAATTTGATTTAGCTGTTCAGTGGCATGCTTAAGAAGTGTTAGTGTTCACCCACAGAAGCTCCCAGTGACAAGCCTTAACTACTGCGGGGTTAGTTCTACAGAATGATGATAAAAACTGGCAGAGAATGTCTACAAACCTTGAGGAGAGATGCAGGAGTATGACTAAGAGCTGCATTGGTCATTTCCTGAGTCCCTAGGGCTCTGATGGAAAAAGCTCTTTATGGAAACAGAAGTTAAAGTCTTGTTGTGCCTGTTCGTGTTCAGGAATGATAGGCATTCAGTCAAGAGGTCTGTTGCCATCTGCAGTTATATCAAGAACACCACAAAACTTTGTTTTCTCTGAAGCTAAGGGACAGAGCCCTGAACTGTACAAAGGTGCTCATATTGACAGCAAAAATCCAAAACTCCTTATATAAACTGAGTCAGTCATTTCTAGTCTTGCATTGAATTAGGATGCAGAACTGCAAGGAGAAAAATATAAATTCATATCATATAAACAGTTGCAGAGCTGTTCTGAATTCACCACAACTGTAGGCCTATCCTGACACTATTTTCCTTTAAGACTGTATCTGTGAAAAGACTGGAAGTAGTGTCTGGGCTTCCATATTTCTTTCCCTTCAGAAGATAGGAACAACTGCCAGGGACACCCTGTTGTATATGAAGGCAGAGTTTTTCCGCCCCGTGAAAAATTAATCATAAATGTTAGGGAGGATCCATGTTCAAATAAATATGAGATTTCTTAGTTTATTTCTCCCAGCACTGAGAAAAGTGACAGGGTGAATTCATCTACTCCATTTTCTATTCTCTCTTCCTGGGAAAATCCTAGTAGAATCATATATGTAGATGCCTTTTATTCCTAAAATCTTATATATTTGAACAGATTCAAGGATATGAAGTAAAGTTACCATACCACCACTCTAAATATTCTTCTAATCAAGAAGCCATCATTCTAAAAAAAGATACTTTCATCTGTGCCAAGCTAAAATTGACAGTGGAATGTTAAGAGTAAATTGCATGGTGTAGTAAGAAAAAATCTGACCAAGGTAAAAAGCTATGAGCTAAACCCAGTTATTGATCTCAACAGGACTGAATCAGTGAAATCTATACAAGTTTTGACTTATCAAGTTCCTACTGATTTAGTGGGTTTGCTTTAGTCTAAACTACCAACCGAATTCGAGACCCACAGTCCTAACTCACTAATATGGCTGAGAACTAGTTGTGCTGACACGAGGCCGGCTGAATCTGTGTTGAATCCAAATCCCGCTCAGTCTAGGATTGCTGGAAATGCTTACACTGCTGGAACTACACTGGCCCTGGCTTACATCTGCGTTAGCAGAATGGTTGTGTCCCTAAGCTAGTAGAAGTCTCTATCTGGCTTAGCAAAGCTTCTCCCTCAGTCTGTCCTTTTTTTGGCTCTTCTGACAGTTGATCTCCCAGACCACGTGGAAGAAGGGAATTTGTTGGAGTATCCAAGTTATTTTGGAGAAGCCCTCAGGCACCCTTATCATGGGTTTTTATTGGTAAGATTTATTCAGATGTCATTTGCTGATGCCTTCCAAAGCTTGCCCAAGGCCACCCGGTCAGTTTCCATGGCCAAGTGAAGATTTGAGCCCTGCTCAGTCCACTGCACCAGGCAATTTGATCAACAGAAGGCCAGTTCAGCCAGCACACAAGGCTTCTGCCTATTCCTATCCCCCACTACCACTACAGCTGGCATTTCTTTTGTGTTAGGATTGCATTATAATCCCAAGACTCCTGATTGTAGTCAGCCAGGAGTTTTCTGCAAAGATGGTAGATCCCAGACAGGAGTTTCAGGAGAAGGAATAGGACCATGTGGAAGCAACAGAGACACCCTGCCATGAGCACCTTATGCACTATGCAGTGGAGTACCTCTCCCAGCTATATATTTTCAGGGGAATGAAGTGCCCACCCCAAGCCCAGAAACCACCAATCACCACTGCTGAACAAAACTAAGGAACACGTGGAAGCAAAGATATGTCAGTGAAAATCCATGAAGATACAGGGAGGAAGCTCAATGTTTTTATTACATAAAAAGGCAGAAGGAAGGGGGGGGGAATGGCAGTGTCTTTAAGACCAACTGGTTACTATTTTTGCATGATCTTTCATGGCTATAAACCCACTTCTTTGGATACTGTACTGAGTGGTATTAAGGCCTCAGGTATAAAGCATATTTATAAAGTTGTGAGAGTGCGACAGAATGCAATACAATCTAGAAAGATGCAAATCATGACCCTTGCCCTAAATTTTGAAAGAGCTGCATAAGGTGAAACAGATCTTTCAGATCTTTACAGTGGTCATTTAGTGCTGATGTGTCTGCTTACTAAAAGTCAGTTTCTCCAGATTGCCATTTCTAAAGTCTGATTTGTGTCCAGTAATCCTCTTATATAGAGATTGTCCTGTTTGAATAATACAGAATGTAGAGGGATATTGGATCGTATATATCACATTGGAGGAACAGCAGATAAATGCACCTCTGAATGATGTTATTGGCTCCTCAAATATTGTTCCCAAAGTAGATTTGGGGACACAGTTGGAGTCTGGGTTTGTGGCAGGGTCTTGTCCCTTTATTAGCATCCATGTTAGGCATCTTGTGGTAAGTGGGTACAGCTGGATCTCTTTATTCATGGATTTTGTATCTATAGATTCAACCATCCAGGACTCAAAAATATTTTTAAAAAAATCCAAAAAGAAAACCTTTGAATTATTCACCATTTTGTATAAGGGATACCATTTTACTACTCCATTGTATATAATGGGACTTGAGCATCCATGGATTTTGGTATCCACAGGAGATTCTGGAACCAAACCCTAGCAGATACTGAGGGCTCTATGTAGCTGTTTTAATGTTAGAAGGCCTATCTGTGTCTTGATAAAGTCATGCTTCCCAGAACTTGCGAGAGGGTTGTGTTATTCTCCAGAATTGGTTGTAGCTCATTGATGATGCCTGTGAGTAGTCTCAGCTGGGGACTGTAGGTGACCAATAGGAGTGTTCCGTCATTCTGAGTTTTTATGTATACATACATTTTGTCTTTTTTGTTTTATTTTATTATGCAATAACTCAATTAAAGGTTATCTGTTGTTTGAACAGAAAAATTAAGTAAGTCCTGGCAGAAACAAATCTGCTGATCTCTGCTCTTGCTACACCACTGCAGTATTAGAAGTGAGGTAATAGTAGTCTGTGTGGCAGTTGTGAGTTTTCCAAATGGCTATTTTATCAAGTTGGGGGCCAGTGGCAGGTTGCGGGGGGGGACCTACAGCTAAAAGGCTTGCAGGATATAGAAGATAGATGGGTGTCTTCCAACATTTCCAAACAGCACTGTTGGAAAATGTCCGGTCATCTGCACTGAAACTTTACCCTTCCAACTCAGCGAGATTTTCTAGTGCACATTTGGAAACAAAGTACTGATGTTATGTAATCCTAAAAGTAAGTGAAGAGGACTGCACTACATCCATCAAAATATTAAGAGCTGCACAGTAGCTGTGGGTTTATGTGAAAGGGAAGAGATAGCAAGAGTACTTAAAGAGAAGAGAGAAAGAGAGACTATTCAGCAAGACATTACACAACTATACAACTTTAATGGTCATGGCTCCATCCTATGGAACCTGGAATTTGTAATGCAGTGTGGTACTTAGAATGAGCCAGCATAGTACAATGGGTTGAGTTTGGGACCAGGATCTGGAAGACCAGAGTTTGAATCCCTGCTCAACCATGGAAACCCACTGACCTTGGGCAAGCCATCACTCTCTCAGCCTCAGAGTAAGGCAATGGCTAACCCTCCTGAATAAATCATGTCATGAAAACCCTATGACAGGGTGGCCATAAACTGGAGTCCCTTGAAGGCACATAACAACAAAGTACTTATAATTCCTTGCCAGAGAGCTCTACTACACCCTCTGAATTACACCACTAGAATTCTCTAGTAGAAAATGCTATAATACCTCACCAATCTACAAGTGCCAGGATTGAATAGGATGGAGCCATTGCAGTTCAGTTCCTGTAACTGTGTAGTTCATTTAAATTCTGAGATCAAATCTTGGAAACATTTATTCAAAAAACAAACACTACTTGTGTTTGCTGAGATGATGGGATGTGTAGGACAAAAATACTCGAAAGTCACAGTTGTTCACAGTAGCTTAAGCTGTAAATTCATTTGAGTTCAATGATACAAATTTTAGCATACATGTACCTACGATTTCAGTACAATTCTATGTTATCTAATATATAAAAGTCAAAGTTTGTCTGTGTCAGGCAAAAACTTCATATGATTGGCTGTAGCCAAACACTTCATATGATTGGCTGTTTAAGAACATTCCATGGAATCTTGGGGTTTGCAGTTTAGGGAGGGGCCTTTGGAATTCTCAGCCAGAGAACTCTGAATAGGCCTGTTACCATGGAGATGAGGCCTAGTAGCAAGGACCGGGGCAGTCATTTCCCTCAGGAACCCAGCCTCTGTATGTTAATAACTCTGAACACAGATTGGATTGGGGAATATGGAGAAAAGTTACAGGTACTGGACAAGACAGTTTGGGAATTAGAGACACAGGATGTCAAATCTTTCTAACAAGTATTACTTATGAGAAAACAAAATCCCAGGCAACGCTGGGTATATACACTACTTAAGAATATAGCTAACGTGCTCTGAACACTAAAATACTGCAAGTGAAAGCTGCGACAAAATGTTATAGCATGGAGTGCTGCAGTCCATACTTCTGACCACTATATTCACCATGTGTTGTTGTATGCTTTCACATCGTTTCTGACTTATGGTGACCCCAAGGTGAACTATCATGGGGCTTTCTGGGTCTGTGTGTGTGTGTGAGACACACCCAATGTCACCCAGTGGGTTTCCATGGCCACATGAGGCATTGAACCCTGGTCTCCAGGGTCGTAATCCAATGATCAAACCACTGCACCACAATCACAATCACTATTACTATCACTATATCCAATCATTACATCCTTTCCCATTTCTTTTCTTTTCAGTATTCTGTGCTCAGTAAGCATACTCAGCACTCACTGGATAGTTTGGAGTTTTAAAGGGGGGAGATGTCTGCTGCTTCATGCTCTGGAGCATCCAAAGTCTGATGATACTTCCCGCTTGTGCATGGATGGTGGTGTTTTGGCTACATACTGTAAGGAAAAAAACCTACAGAGAATAAGCTTACTTAACACATAATGCACTATAAATGCTTTGCATTGTTATAAACACATTGACTAATGGGTTTAGGATTATTGGGAAGTTGGTACAGAGTAGTTCATTAGCCAGTCGTAAGCCAATAACAAAAAAGAAAGAAAAAAAGGAGGGAGAATTAGTATTTATAAACATACTTTCAAAATACAATGACCAGCTCTCCTTGAAACAATGGATATGGTGCTGGCGAAAAGAATTGTTCTATGCAGAGTTAGACATGCTGCATGTTTCCTGAAATCCACAGCTTAGGAAAGTTAGCCTTGTAGGATCGGTGAAGAATGGGAAAAGCCATTCTGACCAAGTAACTCACACTACAATCATTGTTAGAACAAATAAGACCACAATTGTTATTGATCACAGCCACATAGGCTTAGCCTCAGCATGGGTCCTGGATCTGACTGCTCACCAGTGGCAAGGAACAGCTCCAGCCCACCTGCTAGGTCCAACTGCAATGACAGAAATGGGATGCACTGTGCGGCTCCATTAAGGAGTGGCATAAAAACCTCAAATCCTCTGAGTTGAGAAGGGCTTCAGTTCTCTGTACCCCAGGATCTCGTATGGTGACCCTCCCCCATTGCCTATGATAGGACCTGTGGGTAACTCTCTGGCTGGATCTGTGCTCTATGCAAAGACTGCCATCAAAAGTTGTGACAGAATGTTTGACATTTCAGTTTTACCACAAAAAAGATGGGAAGGTGATGAACTGGCTTCTAGAGCTATGAGCAACTTATTTTAAACCCAGGAGGGACTTGAGTGAAGCCTTCCACCAAGCCTGCTTAAGTCCCCTCCTGGGACAATGGGTAGACTCTGATTCACTGTTTTTTCCTGGGCATATTCCCAAGCATGCAAACCCTGCAAAGGCTCCTGGGAAGAAGACAGCTGATGACCCAAGCATGGTGCCACCCAGGGAAGCTTTCTCTGCCATGACCCACAAAACTGTAAGTTGGGGAAACACCATTCTGGTAGCTGACCAAAGCTGTAACTTTTCTAAGCTATCCTGTAACTTGGATTCTAAGATAAGTCAACTCAGAGTGCAATCGTATCCACTGAAAATGGCCACAAGTTAGCTAAGTGGAGACTAGACCAGATGAAACTATGCTGATTTTAAATCTCTTTCAGTCCAGTGAGGTTTGTTTCACCCACGCCTAAGTCTTTGGCAGCACTGTGGCTGACTGTGACCCTGACTGTAAAAGATGTGGATATAGCAGAACTCAGCTCCTCCTTTCCTAAATGTTCTATCAACAGATCTCTGAGATCAGCCAGCACAAGGACAATTATAATTCTAATGTCTAATTCTAGCCCCTACACAGGCACATGAGACTGTTTTGCCCAGGAAGCTGATGGAAAACTCATCTTACTCCCCAACCTCAGTCATGTGCAGCCCCTTACCTTAACTTATCTATGCCTCCAGGCACAGTTTTGGGTTATTATCCTCCCCTCCCGAAGCCCCTTGCTCACACTATTCAAGAAGGTCCCATCCCGCAGTACATTTTTTTCACAACTGCACAATTGTTGCCAAAACAGTTTGCAGCTTATTTATGTGTGTGTGTGATATAATGCAGTTAGTTCTCAAAAAGGAAGGAAGGAAGGAAGGAAGGAAGGAAGGAAGGAAGAGAAAGAAAGAAAGAAAGAAAGAAAGAAAGAAAGAAAGAAAGAAAGAAAGAAAGAAAGAAAAGGAAAAGGGGGAAATGGAAGGAGGAGGAGGAGGAGAAGGAGAAAACTGAAACAGAAAAACTTTTGCAATGACAATCAAAGTGTTGGTGACTAGAAAACCATTTTTAAAGCTATTTTAAAAGATTTATGACTATCACACTATGTCATAGCCCTATAACTTTATATGGCAAAAACTAACATTATAGCTTTATGGTATTATAGCAACAAACCATTTTTCAAGAAAGGAAGAGAAAGCGGTATGGGTATAATGTTAATTTTTCTGTTCTGGTTCTGTAACACAATTGTGTGATTATAATATGTATTCATATGTGTGCGTGTGTGTTCTGATTACACTATTTTGGTTTTGGGATGGTCAAAATTAACTTTTTAGTACTAAACCTCTTTCTTATTTAAAAGAAAAGTCTAGTCAAGAGAAGGGATTTGGTAATGAAGAATGATTTAAAAACCAGGAACAATAAATGGCTCCTTCTGTGTAGGTTTTAATTAATCTGTGCTGTGTTTCAAATGCCCCTACCTCTAACAGCCATGTTAACTAGTGGGATGTGCCCAGAGATACAGTGTAATTCTTACTACAGTATGGAAAGGCAACTGCAATGAATTACTATAACAAATACAATGAAAGAACAATGAATGGATCACACTAGGACACTTAGCTGGAAGATTTTGTTTCTTTAGAGAATGGTAAGAATTGTTAGAAGATTTAATTGCATTTAAACAGTGAGATTGTATTTGGACCAACACCAGTTTAAAAGCACCCTCATTTCCATATTGATTTGTGTATAAAAATCAGAAAAATGAGCTCATCTTGTACAGAAGAAGATAAGATCTCTGGATGATCACAAATGCCTTGGTTGTTTCATAAGCTAGTATTTTGCTGTCAGTGTGCTGTCAACGGAAGTGAACTGGGATTGCGATGATGAATTATGAATTTTAGCACCCTTGCTGTTGGCATAGAAATGAAGAAAAGAGCTCTGTGTTTGTGTGTCTATTTCCTGCTTTTATCTTTTTTATTTTTATTTTTTAATATCAGTCTCTTGAAAAACAAACTCAAGTGTCAGGCTAGATACAGCAAAAAGAAGAGAATAGTCAGAATGCAAATAAGGGAGGCAATTGTTCTGAAACAGTTCTACTCAGTGCAATTCCCATGAATTTCTATAAAGCTTCAAGAATCAAGACAACAGCCCCCAACCATGCAGACACCAAAATAATTCACACACAAACTCCTCTCCATATATATTCCTCCTAACAAGTAATTTCAGGCCTTCCTGTTTGTTGATTAATACATTCCAAAAATATATCTTCTTATCAGACAAGGAGAGGGGGTTGCCTGTATGTTTTGTTTCTTCGCAACTGAGTTTGCAGTAATCATGAAGTATGTCTTTTTAAAATGCCTATCGTAACCCAATCCAGGAGTGTGACAGGAAATAACAACTCTAATAAACCAGACTGGGGAAAGAAGAACATAAAAGAATCTATAGGGCGGTTTCAGATACTCATCAGGCACTGCCTCATTTACTGAATTTTACTGGGTGTGCATGTTAGGTCATTGTCCATGTAACATACACAGGGTGATTAGCTGGTGTGTATAATATAATTGGTAGTGGGAGAAACCTTCTGTCTGGAAATGCTACCAGTTTAGCTGCAGCACCACATGGTGTTCTTCTGTTTCAAGACTGTAATGCTAGCCTTTCCTCCAGCAGGGATAATGAAGTACTGAGACACTGCAAATTGCCTTAGAATAAGTTGGACAACTGGGGCATCCAACCCAGTACTGTTGACAGTGTCTGGAAGCAGCTCTCCAGGGTTTCTGAATGAAAGCTTTCTCTGGCCTACCTAGAGATGCCAAGTGTTGTACCACTCACTCTTTCCCCTCTTTCAGAACTCATGACAAGCCTCTGATACTCATGACACTATCTCCATTGTTGGAATGGTGCCATAGGCTCTCTGGCGCACTCATCAAGCCCAAAAACAGTCCCATAAAAAGGGCATTCTGTGTTGTAGCACCCTAGCTGTAATGGAATACTCTCCCCTTGGAGGCTTGACTGGCTCCAACTTTGCCATCATTGTGGCACCGAGTGAAAACATGTCTGCTCAGTAAATCCTTTGGGGCCTCATTGCTTTTACACAAGCCTAACATGTAAGTTGTTTAAAATTATCTGTCAGTCAGTGTCCTGGTGGGTTCCTCACAGTTGGATTCCCTGGAAAATTCCAGCTTCTATTCAAGCCTATTATCCACAGGAACGGTGTGTATTTGCCTGACAAATGACTCAGTCTTACCTGGAAGAAGTTTCAAGTTGACCTATCCTTCTCACATTTACAGTCAAATTCTTTCCCTCGCTTGGTTTAACCTGTCTGTTACCTCTCAGGCTTGAATTTGATATCAAAGCCAATAAAATGTGTTGCCAATTACATATGATGCCAATTAGGTACAGTGCCCATCCAAACCGTCCTAATGTCAGGGACCCCCAAAGCGGGGCCTTACAGCCCAGCACTGGTACATTCAACAATAGGTGGTAATGGCTTATATGCGCAGAGGAACCCTATATGGTCTGCAACCCACATTCATCAGTGAAGGATTTCTCTTTTCCCTTTTATTGTTGTTGTTGTTACTTTTCTCAAGTAGTTTCTGACTTATGACAACCCTAAGGTGAACCTATCATGGGGTTTTCTGGGGCTGAGAGAGTGTGCTAGTGCACATGTGTGCCTGCACACACATTTATTTTTAGTGTTCTTCATGCTGTACATTTCATTCATTCCTCTGATTCTGAGGTGTTATTAAAGACATTAGTTTTCCGTGGTGTGTGAATTTTCAGATGACACTATTTCTGCAGCATTTACTTGGAGGAATTTGCTTTTCTCACTGTGTACATGCGTGTGTTTCCTGGCGAGACATGCCAGTGAGCATTAATATTACATGGCTTTATGGAAAATGAAGCCCACATGTCTTCTCAGCCTCATCCCCCTTCACAATGTCTGAAGCCACTAGCCAATTAGTCTCACTTTTCTGCATAGGCACTCTTCAGATTCAGCCACACCCATGAGGGAGCTGCTTTTCTGTGACCTGTTCCTGTGTAGATGGAGCCTGTAGGCGAATGAAGCAGATACCTGGGTATTTTCACTGCCTGTGTCCAAAGCATAACGATGGTGCAGCTATAAAAACTCTTATTACCCCTCTTTATTATAGTATTGCCAGTACAGCAGTTCCATCATATCTACCATCACTCACAGCTTATTTTTGCTGAGACACAGTAACGTTCCTAACAAGTGGCATGAGGAAGATTTCAGGCTGACCATTTCCAGAAAATAAAGCCTACAGTGAAAAG
Source organism: Iguana delicatissima (assembly GCA_948472985.1). Classification (NCBI taxonomy): domain Eukaryota; kingdom Metazoa; phylum Chordata; class Lepidosauria; order Squamata; family Iguanidae; genus Iguana; species Iguana delicatissima. Next base: position 133,875 of record CAOKZL010001019.1, read on the forward strand.
AATTGAGTGCCCTGAAAAAAAATAGTTAGTGGAAGTAACAGTTCCTCAAATGCTATACAAGACCCTTGGGGCCTTCTCCGTTAGCAACTTCTTCTGTGCTGTGCCTTGGAGGCACAACTTTATAGCCTAGTTTTCCTTTATGCTCTTTCACGGTACCTTTCCTTTTTAAGCCTGCTTCCAAAGAGAAATTTGTTTGCTATTTCTCCCCAGTGTTCTTCCAAAAGCCAGCTGGCACAGAATGCTAAATGGCAAAGGAACAAAGGCACCACTTCCAAAAGTATTTGGAAATGTTCTAGGAGCCGTTGAAGCTGTTCTTTATAGCTTTTTACCCAGAGGCCTGAGAGAGAACACTGAGCTTTTGCGAGATGGCCATACCCTTCATGCTAAAAGATCCTCAAAGAGTCTGCAAATCTTTTATTTTTAATGGCAGCCCAAATAATGATTGGACTGCATTAGCATCCTCATTTGCCTTAACCTACTTTTACCCTATCATAGAGTTGTCTAACAGTCATATTGTGGCATAGCAGAAATATGGCGAGGAGGTGCATATGATATAAGAACTCCCTCCCAGAACAGTCCATGGTACCCCAAATAATTTGCCTGTTTTTACAAAACTGCAAAGATATGCTGATGGTTGGTGGCTCCTCTGCCCATAGGATGGTAAACAAACTCTGTGTTTTAGTCCAAGTTTTAAAGAAGCTATCCAAGGTGCTGAATCTATTTATTTTGAGATAGCATTCAACATCTTGGATGGTTCTTTTAGCTTCAAACTAAAATCCAAAGCAGAAGCTCTGCCCTACTACCATTGGAGCCACCAGTTGCCACTGCCAGAACCTGGCAGGTTTTGTAAATAGGTAACTAACTAACTCTTTTCTGAACTACTACAATACAGACTGGAGCCATTTTCATGTGATTCCATTTCTCTTCAACTCACTTTCGAGTAACACCTGTTCTATATGAGACTAGGAGACATACCCAGCTCACATTGATTGAAATAGACCTTGTCTGCTGCCCCTTAGCCTTCAAGAAAAGTAATGCAGCTGTCAGAGTAAACACATGACTTCTGAGTTCAGCCCCTGCCATGTGCTCCCTATAGCCCTGTGAGGGAAGATTTGCCTGTTCCCCTGATGGGCTGCCTCACCACAAAAGAGAGGAGCAGCCTTATAATGAACAGAATTACTACCCCCTGTGGTTTCAGACTATATTGCCTGCATGTCAGGGAAGCCTGCCACATAGTGACTGGAGAAAGTACAGCAGGTCCAAATACAACAACACATTTAAGTCGATTAAAACAATATAACATATTTGTAAACCCAATAACCCTAAAATGCAGACTCTTGGGATCTCCTAAGTGTGTATGCCATGTTTTAGGTACCCAGTTTTCAAGGACTTGAAGCTATCGCTGTGACAGAAAGATAAGCAGAGATATATTCCCTTTCTTTCTTATAAAAATGTGAACTCCAACAAAGCAACGGTAGCTCCTGTCTCAGTTACAAATACACTGCCAGAGAGGTTACAGAGTGCTTCAGGAAAGACAAGACAACAGAGCTTATCAACATCATTGTTGTTGCTGTTGCTGCTGCTGCTGTTGTTGTTGTTATTATTATTATTATTGCAATTTAGCAATTATGTCTTTAACTATATGGAAAATATCTAGTCCTTTTGAGCACCTAAATATATTATTTTTGTAGTTATATACAAATACCTGGCAAGAGCCCCTGACATGGTTCAAAGTATAAAATAAGCATAGGCCATTTCCGCACTAGAGTGTTATAGCGCTATGATTCCACTTTCAACATCCTATGAAATCCTGGGGTTTGCAGTTTAGGGAGGGGCCTTTGAGGCCCCTCCCTAAACTGCAAATCCCAGAATTCCATAGGATGTTGAAAGTAGAATTATAGCCCTATAACACTCTAGTGCGGAAATGGCCATAGTCTAAAAAGCAGCACCAGAATCCTAGATCAGCTACTTAATTAAGGAGAAGTAACTCAGTAAGATCTCTTAGCTGACCCTTACCTCAAGTCCACTTTGAGGAGCCAGCCACAGGAATCAGCAAAAGAGGTCCATTCACTGGGCAATTGGGACATGAGAAGGACGATGTTTCCACCCTTCTCCCATCAGCCACTGAGGGTACAATAAGAACTTGTGAGAGGGATCCTGCTTCTCATGGTCGCAGCCTCACTCGCTAGCGTGAGGAAGTGGAAACGTTGTGCTCCTTGTGCCCCGACTGCCAGCTGAATGGACCTCTTTCACCCAATCTGACAACTGGCTTTTAAGGTGGACTGTGGTGGCATTTACATAGGTTGGCTATATAGTTATGGATCTGTAACTCTAGTTTATAAATCCACAACTGCAATACTAAATACCAGCCCAAGTCAAATCATAAATACCCTAAAGTTCTCTGTAACATTTAAGATTTAGAGTTTTAAAGTAGGGCTTTCAAAAATAATTTTTGGAATAGGAAAGCATGTTTCCAAATATTCTACATGTTCATGTCTGTTAACCATGTCACATTTATACGTCATGATCTGTATCAAGTTATTTCACATGACTACTATGATTATATATTATTGTATAATGGTCTCTGGTACATATTATGCATATGATAAAAGAAAAATTAAAAACAAGAAGCCTCAACTCTGATCTGAAAAGCAAGAGCAAGTCTGTTATACATTCAGGAGAATATCCCTCAAGAGGCTTTTGTTTAGCTTACAAAACTGGCCAGCTCAGCAGCTGTGAAAAGAGTGATACACAACCAAATCAGGAGGGGAAAAGGAATAAGAAAATCATTCTGGAAAGATTCTATTATTTAGCTGCAAAATGAATCACTGTTTTTATTTTATCTTTTCTTAAAACTTCATTAGTTGACCGACTGATGTTTTCTTAAATGACCTTGCCTAGCAGCTTAATTATATATTCAAATCCACATTTATTTCAATGCTGGCACTTGGTCCCAATGCAAGACAGGTTAAGCTCGACATTCTATAAACTCTGGGCTATTTTACCCAGGCAGTGAAAAGGGGCAGGGGATGGCTGTCACTGAGTACAAAAAATAGAAAATAATTTTCTGGTGTAACTTGGAAACACCAGGCTCTCAGCAAGTTGCTACATAAAGTAAAATAAGAACTTCTGTACGTATAAAAGAAACATCATCATCTTCTGGCATGGGCAAGGTTCAAGCAGAAGGAATCTCATGTAACATGTGCATCCGCAATGTTGGCCAATTTCCCCCTTCACTTTTTTCCAACATTCTACCATCTGCATTATTAACCAGATGGTTTAGGAGGTTCCTCCAGCCATGTGGAAAGTCACAACACGCAAGAAACCAAAAGGGAAAGTAAGTGGTACACCTGAAAAATTCCTTCTACTCATTTTTAAAAATTATTTAGAGTATTTATTTAAGGTTTCCCTCCTCTTTTCTTGCATTTAACTCCTTTGCCACAAAGTATAGGCTTGCCAGGGAGCTACAGTGAATGCTTTCCAATTCTATGATTCTCCAGTATATATACGGCAGTATGCAAACCTTATGTATAAATAGACCAAAGGGGTCCCTGTGCTGGCACAGCACTGGCTTTGCCTACTGCATCCCCACATATTGGGCATCAGCATCATCAAAACCTGTGATAAGCTGCTGGTCATACGCAGGCTTTATCAGCACAACGTCCTTGCCCATTAGGGTTGCTAGATCTCAGAGTCTGGTTCTGACTGTCCAGTTTAAATTTCCAAGACCCTCCATGAGGGTAACAATTCTCTTGTTTAGAAGGGTTCATTTCCAGGCAAAACGATAAAGCTATATGATAATCTGCAGCTCAGCTAGAAGAGCAGCAGCTTGATACTATTTACAAGGCTTAATTGATTAGTTACTCTCCAGGGGTATGTATATTTACTTATGTAGCTTCCTTCTTCCCTAAAGTCCTTGCAGCACCAGGGCTCATCCTCTGGTCTGCCCCACATCTGCCTTCTGGCTGGAAGCAAGTAGCCTAGATTAAATGCTCCTTATATATCTCCCTAAAATTGTGGAAGGAACATTCCTCTTTTCACTTTGAACTAAACACATTTAGGTAAGTCTTAGGCCCTTTCCACACGAGAAGAGGAATTCGGAGTGACTGTTCCGCCCGGGTTTTTTCCTTTTTTTACCCGCGCTAATCCCGGCTCCCCATTCATACGTCTTATGTTTGATCTGGCTTCCTTTTGAACCCACGTTGCCGTCCTGACCACCCCGGCTATTAACATAACCTCGCCCACTATGGCTGTGATAGGCTGATTTCGTTTTGAAGAAATGGCGTGTTGCGTCGGGCCCGCGCATGCGCGCACGTACGTATGCAAGGTCCTCCCCAACGCCTCCCCCCTTTTCGCCGCCATCCCCCACCTCTGGCTAGTGCGTTGGTTGGTGCCGGTCGTTGTGCTTCCTGCTTCGCCGATTTTCTGGCTTGTTCGTGGCTTTGCGATGGAGGGCGAGGTTCTTGATACCTGGTAGGTTCCTGGGGCCCTTTGCCCGGGCCTGGGTGTAGTGGTGGCCACCATGCAAGAACAAGGGGCCAGGTGGGGGCGGGAGGTCCAGGCTCCATCGCGACCATGAGGAGGAGGACTTTTTCTATCGCCCCTTCTGAGAGGAACTCCCGGCGTCTCCCACGCCCCAGAAGGTGGTGGGTCAGGGAAGGATCGGAGGACATGGTGGGCTGAGGAGGTGCTTGCTAAGTGGGACGATGACCAGTGGCTCTACCACTTTCGCATGACGAAAGCCACCCTCTTCGAGATCGCCGACCGTCTGCGCCCCACACTTGAGAGGAAACCAAAGAAATGCGTCAACCCATATCTGGGGAGGGGGGTGGCGATTACCGTGGGTGGTTGTCAACGTCGCTTATATTCGCAAAACGGCGAACACCTTCGGCTTGGGGATCTCCACAGTCGCTGTGATTGTCATTGAGGTGTGTCTGGCGATGAGCAGGCCTCCTGTCGTCCACCTTTTCCCTTGGAGACTAGCAGAGTGAGTACTCTACATCCATCTGCCCTCTCCCCCTTCCTCCTTCCCCGGCACCCACCCCCCGGGTGGCTTTAGCCCAGACCTTTCCGGCCACCATCCCTGCACTGGCCACGCCACGCGCGCGGCCATCCGCGGCCCTCCGTCCCCCCCCCCCCACCTCCATCCACCCCCCCCCCCCGCCCTCTCTCCCCTCCCCCCTTTCCCCGGCCCCCACGTCTCCCGGTGACGCTATCTCAGCCCAGACCTTTCCCGGGCCCACCATCCCTGCACTGGCCACCCCAGCGCGGGCCATCCGCGGTCCTCCGCCCCCCCTCCCCACCTCCATCCCCCCTTTCCCCCCCCCCCGCCCTCTTCCCCTTCCCTTCCCCCGTGCCCCGACGTCTCCCTACGCCATTCAGCCCAGACCGGTCCCCCCTACCCGCACTGGCCATGAAAGGAGTAATGTTTTTTTTTTTGGGGCCACCCATTGCAGGTCATGGATGGATTCCATCGCATGGGTTTTCCCCCGCTGGCCGGTTGATGGTAAAACCTTCCTGTGGGCCACCAAAAGGAAGGGGGGGAAAGTTCGTAAACCGAAAAGAGCCCTTCTCCATTCTCCTGCAGGGGATGGGGGACCATAAGGACGTTTTTTGGAATTGTCCTTGGCTTTACGGGCAGAACGTGACGCGTTTTTTTCCGTCACTCCTCCTTGTGGCACGCCATGGAGGCTGGCGGTTGTTCCTGGGGAACCCTCCATCACCTAAATGGCGTTTCCATTTCCAGTCATCCTCGGAATCAGCGTCCCCCCTGTCAAGGTGGTTGATGAAGCCATACGGGGGGGTCATGGCCCCAAAGGAAGTTGGCTTACAAAGGGTTTCAACTGCTGTGGGAACGTGGTGGAGCCCCTTTTGGGAAAGGCTCAAGGCACGGTGGGGCTGCCTTCAGCTCCCCTAACCGGTCCGAGAAGAACTACCTTCCCGTTATATCCGCCTGCGTGGTCCTCCACAACATCTGCGAGTCAAAGGGCCATTTTGCACCCCGCCCTTTGCTCCCCCCACCTCTGCGCCTCCCACAAACACGGGATGATTTCCCCCCCACTCCTCCGCCAGGAGGCTCCGTAAAAGGGGAAACAGTTGGGAATGCCATTGCAAGCCTTATTGCTGAGGACAATGTTCAGTCCTAGATTTGTAGTTTTCTCCCTTGTTTGTAATTGCAATTAGAAGGGTTTTGCCCCTCCCTTTTAAATCTCTCCCCTTTACAAATAAACTTTACACTGCTTTTGTTGCAAAAATAACAGGGATTGTTTTATTATTTCAAAAACACAAAAACAACATGAATGGCAAACAAATATATTTCAAAGGAAAACAAGATTTTGGAAACCCCCCCCTTTTCATGGAGAAATGGGAAAACATAAACTTTAAACATTTAGATAATGGATACTGCTAACAAGTAAAGGGGGCCCTTTTTGTACCCATCCAAATGGGCAGGTAGGTGGGGAGATGCATTTCTCAAGGGCTGTACCTGTGGCAGGGTCTTTTGACCCTTGGGAAATGTCGTTTGCCACCTGCTGCTGGGAGGAGGTCGATGGGCTTCCCCCCATTGCAAGGCTCTGGCCTGGTTCGGGCTGTTTTTCGGAAACCACACTGCCATCATTCCTGGGGAGGATGGCAGCATTTCTTGCATTCACTGCATCCCGTTGGGACATAACCCTGATACATTCCCTAACAGGGAGAGCAGCTCCCTGCGTTCTTCTGTCGCTGTGGACTCTCATGCGGGAACTCCCTGGCACGCATGTCCCGTTGAGCTCCTGCTGCTCCCGTATGGATCCATGGTGCTTGGTGCAGCGGGAAGGTTCTCACTACGCCCCGCTGCAGTGGTCCTAGGGCGCGCATGCGAGCGGACCGGGGAGACAAGCCCGCGGCGGTAGTGCTGCGTGTCACCTCTGCTGTACCGTTGCTTGCCTCATCTAGGGAGAGTGAAAGCAAAACGGAAGTAGCATTGTACTGGTTAATGGGATGTGATTTTAGAAACGCAACACGAATTCCTTGAGGGCCGCACAAAACTGCATCCCGGGGCAGCGGCAAAGCCAATCACATCTCTCATCACCCCATGTAACCACCTCTCGTGTCACATCTCACTGAGGAGTGACAGCCACAGCGAATACCTAACTTTAGGAGAAATGTGTGCAGGGAGAAGGGAAGCAACAGGAACCGTATGCAAACAAATATTTATATGTTATTTATGGACCTGCTACTCGTGAGACACCAGGCTTGACTGTTGTGAAAAGGGTCCAGCAGGAGGGTTCCTGCCTTCCGGCCAACACCTCTAGTGCTATGGTGACAAGGTGTGGAGTAAGGGTGGGGGTTTAAAAAACTCACCTGTACCAGTGGGCTGCTTTTTCCGCTCAATGTCCCGGGATAACTGGCGTGTTGCTGGTGTCGTATGCCTCATCGGGGGATGGGTTTCGAGGTGTGAAGAAAACCGCTGAGAATGCATTCTGCATGGCTCCCGGTGGCCCCCCTTCCGGCCTTCCCCCTCCCCATTGACCTATGCCTTGTTTCCAGCTGGAAGGGACCAGGAACATACTGCGCGCCGTTCGCATGCTCCCACACCGTTAGCATACCCAGAGACCCACAGGAATCCAAGAGTTCAGACAACTTGGCCGTTTTGGGGAGCAAAGGGCTTGCTTTTATTTACAGAGTAAGTAGTGATGCAGGAATTGAAAGGTAGGTAGCATGCACATTGCAAAAGCATTCTTTCCGCTTCATAGCAGCCATCCCCAAGGGCTATTGCGACCCAGGGAGATAAAGCGAAGCTTATACGTTTGTTGCCACACTAACAACCTGCCTTACCTGATGTCTCCGCATAAAGGGGTATCCGGGGAACCCCCAAAAAAGCTCCTGGCTATGGGCACGCTCTGGAGCACAAAAAGGGAAAGGAATGGGTGGAATTTCCATGCATAGATGGTATACAAAACCAAGATGGGGTCCCCTCTTAACATTCATACCTTCTGATGCTGCAGCCCCTCATCGTGTCCCCGCCCTTTCCAATCTGTAGGCTCGCGATACCCTTGGTGGGTGTGCCCCGCGTCACCACCCAAAATTCGCGACAGCTCCTCGAAGTGGACAGGTCCCGGGGACGAGCCTGTCCTTTTTTCAGCGACCGTCGGTAGTCCAGCCGCATCCGCTTGGTTTTTGTGCGGAACCGCTGTCCTTTTGTGCCCTCTTCTTTCCATTTCCCTGGCTATTTCTTCAAAATTTCGATATTGCGGTAGCTTTCCTGAAGTCCGCCTGGTACTTTTTCGCCCCACATTTAAAGGAGATTTTTCCTCAGTGTGCCACGCGACCCCCCTGCCTTTTGCCCTGCTTCTCCTCGGGTTGACCTCTCCCTCTCCAGGGCTGGACACATTTCCCTGGCTTGCATCTTTCGTAGCCACCTTAACAAAAATCTTCCGAAAGGCTGACCACGAGGTTGCTAGTTGAGAATGGCTTCCTCCTTGTCGCCCCAGCGCAGTTTCTCCCGGCGACGCTTCGCACATGCCGCGGGCCCCCAGGCTTCGGCGGGGCCCCCCCAGGAAGGTGGTGGGGTGCAGCCTTCCTGTGGGCTGCGGGCGGAAGGGGGAGATTAGGAGAGTGGAGGAGCGTGAGAGTTTGTGGATTTTGGTTTTTAAGTATTTTTTTAGATAGATAGATAGATAGATAGATAGATAGATAGATAGATAGGGGAGAGAGAGAGAGAGATAGAAAGATAGATAGAGAAAGATAGAGAATAATACATAGCTAATAGCTAGATAGAGAGATAGATGGAGTGTTAAAAAGGGGGAGGGAGAGAGAGAGAGAGAGAGAGGAGAGAGATGGCGCATGAGGGTGCCCTCGGGGGAAATTTTTAAACCAGGGAGATGCTGGCTATGGTCGAGTGGTGGGGGGGTAACGCCCCGTAGCACAAATGCCCCCCCGGGGAAAACTTAGACCATTGCAAGGGGGTTGTCACGGCAGGGGTTCGACAGGACGGCCGCGCAGGTCAACTCTAAAATTTAAAACCATTAAGGCGGCGTTCCGACTGTATGGAACGCTTTTAAAGGCCACCCACCCCATCAGCCAAGCCTCCCTACTTTCGAACCATGCTGCGGCTGTGGAAGTCTGCTGGGCGCCCCTCCTGGTGCGGCCGCAAAAAGGACGTATCCCTTTACAACCATCCCCCTCCCAATGAACAAGTGATGGTCAATCAAACGGTGGGGGGTTCCTTTTCCCCCCCTTATGTGAGCACACACTGACAGCAGCATGTGCCACTTCCCTTTCCCCGGTGCCAGACGCCATGGCCAGGCAAAAAGTTATGCCCCCAGGACCCCCGAGAGGGAAGGCAAGTGCAACACCTTCACTTCTTTTGAGATTCTCAGCCCCGTCCCTGCGTATGCAAAAACGTGGGGAACTGGTGTGTTTTACGGGAGGTCTGCCCGTTGTTTCAAGGTTAGAGCTTTTCTTTTTCCTGTTTCTCCAGAGCCTGAAAATGTCTGGGGGACACCTGGGCCCTGGAGAGGAAAGCGACGTTGGAGGTGCAGGGGAAGATATAGGTAAAAAATGTGCAACAGCTTTGGCGTGAAAAATTTATTCACAGCTAGGAAGTTGATCTGTTTCCGGGGCAACACCTGTTTCCCGCTTGTTTCTATTTACCACGGGGCACAAGCAAAAGCCCCCCTGGTTCCTCCCCCCGGGCACGGTGCCTGGTAATTGATGTGCCAGGGGAAAAAGGAGCAAGCAGCTGACGGACAGTAACCACCTATGTGGGGGAAAAAGTGGAGATTAGACACAATTGCTGACAGGGATGTTGAACAGTTTTTCCTTTCGCAGTTGGCGCACTGTGCGGTGGAGGAGCGACAGGAAGACTTTCCTAGACCATCCTCACGCACAGCTGGCAAGTATAAAAAATTTCTCCGCGGAAGGTGGCACACATGGAGGCCCACTCCAAGGAGTGCCTGGTCGCCAATGTCATCTTTTCTTTCCCGGTCCATCCCCCCCGGATCTGAGGTCCATTGCAGATTCCTTGATGGCAGGGATGACCACGCTGGAAAGGAAAAATGCCAAGATGTGTAAGTTGTAACACGGGTGGCCATGATGGAAGGTTGGCTAGGGCTTTCACCAAGCGTGTCAGCCGGCTCCTAAAATTTTCTCTCCCACCCACAGATGAGTCTGCACAGAGAAGCCTTTCAGAGGTGTCAGCTGCCCTGATACGTATGCAGAGATAAAGGGGGGACTGCGGGGCCTCAAGGACAGATAGGAGGGGAACCTCCTATAATGTTTTTTTACCTTTGTTTTCTGTTTTTCTGTTATGTTGGGTATAATTTTATCTAGTTATTTAATAAAATATATTTCTCTAAGCTTTCCTGTGACTTGTTTTCAATGGTTGCAATAACCAGTTCACCCTTGGAAGAGTCTACAGTTTGACCTGGATCCACCCGCCATGTAAGGCAGGTGTGGAAAGCACTTGAAGATCATGTGAACAGGTCCCAAATCCCATGCTAACCTGGAATGCTAAGCAGGGTGCGTTGGGATTTAAACCCGGATGGGAGACCACCACTGAAATCCGTTTTGGAGAACTGGATGGAGGTTTTTCGCCACGGAGGTTCCTTGTCTGATCCCCTCTCAGCCTCGAAGGCGGGCCACCGGGGATCCACCTGCGGGAAATAGTGGGTTTGGGGGGGCTTGTTACACAAAGCAGACGGTCATCTTTCTGCCGGAGCATCCCCTTGCCCCCCCTCCCCATCCTGCCGACCGCGTCCCTGTCGTGGCCCCCACCAACCGCCCACCAATCAGGCTCTAGTTCTGTTGGAGCAAGGGATGTCAGTCGGGTCACACTCTCTCGGCCCCAAGTGACACCAACTGCAAATCAATCACGCCGTTCAGGGAGTAAATGGTCGGGCTGAATGCATGGGGTTTTAGGCCCCCCCGCTAGCCACCCCCCCACACTCATTTTAGTCCATTCTGCCCCAAAGCAGGACATGGCCCCGCCCCGTTTTCCCTCATGTTCTGGAGCATTTCCGGGGGACAGTAGGGTACCCCATGACGCTTTTTCAACGTGAAGGCGAGGCTTTCCGTGGGCCCCCCCTTTCCTCCCGGCTCACACATTCAGCGCTTTGTGGCGGGTTGCGAAATACGGTATTAGGGGGGAAATTTTTAACCCCCCCAAAAGGCCGCGGAAAAATCCACAGCCCCCTGAAGCTTCCAGGCCCCCACTGAAACTCCAGATGGCTGTGGATCTTTTGCTTTCATCCGCGGTAGCAATGGGGGGGGGGGTTTTAAAGAAATAAACCCCAAATTTTCCAAACCTGCAATTGATATCCCCGCAGTGCTTCTTCAAAATGAAGGGGCCCCTTACTCCGAGGCTTCCCGCGGACCCCTTGGCGGACCATGCTGCCCTGTCCGTTCAGCGCCCTCTTGGCAGGGCGCCGAAGGGGCCCCCCCGCCGCCGCCGCCCCCCCTTGCCCCCCCGGGTCCCCATGCAGCGGTTTGTGGTGGGTTGCGAAAAGGGGTGTCACTAAGGCGACTTTCCCCAAAAAATTCCCCCCACCCCCACCCCCACCCCGGATAACCACTCCAGATGAAGGCAATAAATCCCCAGTCCCCCCGAAGCTCCAATATCCCCACGGAAACATCAAAAGGCAATTTTAAAATGGACTGTAAATAAATAATTCCAATTTACGACCTGCAAAGCTTTTTTTTTCCCGCTGTGGGCTCTCGCTAGCGAGGATCAAAAAAGGCGCCGTTCGGCTCTTTGTGGGGCGGGCCAACCGCCGAAACATAGCCCCCGGGCCCCCCCCCCGTTCATCTCGGGGCGAATAGGCGTTTTGCGCTTCCACACAAGTGAGCAAGAATGTGATTGCGCGGATCACGGGGAAAAAAAACACTTTTTTTGATTTTTAAAAAACACGTGCAAGCACAGTTGGAGACGTTTCTGAACGGATTGACGTGTGGAACTTGGAAATTAAAACACTCAGTGCACTTTAAGGTATGGAAGACCTCCGTCAGATACGCGCTACACTGCGCTAAAAATTTTTTTCCCCCCTGTGGAAAAAGGCCTTTAAATTTCCCAAAGAGGAAAATATGTTCTCGGCATTTGTATGATGAACTGTGAGCAACTGAAGCTGACACTTAATGCATGATGCTTAATGACCAGGGGTTACCCCTAGGACTCAGGTTTTGGCCCCGAAACCTCAGGGCCTGGGATGATCTTAAACTAGAAACTCTAGTGTCCATGCATGGATACCTGGGGGAATGGTATGTTGGCAGTAGAAGAAACACAGTCCCATTCCCCCGTAAAAAAAGAGAGCACCATCCATAAAATTAACTTTCTCAGTTACATTTCACATGCAGGTAACAGTTGATCTTGTTTTTGGAGCGGGGGTTGCTTCCCTTTTTCTTGGTTCCTGCTCCTTGCCTGATTATTTTAAGATTTTGCTAACATACTGAGAGAAAATATTTTCAGCTTGAAGGCTTTTGTAATAAGCATCTCAACTAATTGTGTCTCTTTCCCTTATATCTGTTTGGTTATGTTGAATTCTTATTTGTTGTGTTGGATTTTTAGAAAAATAAAGTTATGCAAAAACACAAAACGAAACACCCACCTGACCATAAAGAAAATGTTAAGCCAGTATGGTGTAGAGAGCCAGTGTGGCGTGGTGGTTTGAGTTTTGGACTATGATTTTGGCAGAGATGGGTCTGAATCCCTTCTCAGCCATGGAAACTCCCTTGGTAGCCATGGGCCAGTCATGTTCTCTCAGCCTCAGAGGAGGGCAAAGACAACACACACACCCCAGATAAACTTGCCAGAAAAACCCAGCAAGGCATTCATTTTAGGGCTCCAATAAGTCAGAAACAACTTGAAAACAGACACCAAGAACTCCTGTTGCCTCCAATCAAATGTGCAGCTGCACATGGCTGCTTTCACTTAAGAGATTTTGGTGACTGTTACACTCAGTTGTGCCTTACAGTCTAGATCTAATATTAGTTCACATGGTTATACATACACTTAAAAATATTTATGCACAAAGCTCTCACCCAATCAGATTAAACAAAACTAAAACAACCACTTGTTATCATTAGTACTGTTTTCAATATTGGCATTGTCCTCTTATTCCCATTTCTAGTGTAGAAGGATTTCGTCTTGTGTCAAGACTTGACTCTCTACTCCATCCTTAATGTAGAGCTTAAGGGTTCATTCATTCATTTAAAATATTGATATCCTGCCCTATATCTGAGGACCTCAGGGTATAATAAAATCAATTTAGGAAAGTAAATTGCAACAATAATTTTAAAAGGCTCAAAATATATTAAATGACTTATCACTTAAAGACAGACAATTTTAAACCAGTTAAAAAATTTAAGATAATGCCAACTATAAGATATGACCAACTGAATAAAATTAATTAAGCTTTAATAAAAAGCCATGTTTTGATTTGGTGCTGGAATGACATCATTGTTGGCTAATTCACCCTAATTATCCAGTGCTCCATCACTAAGCCTCTGCCAAATGAGGAAGCTACAATATTAACCAGCCAGATACACAAAAACCAACATAAAAAAGTTTGTGAACATTGATAGGCTGCAGCATGTCATGTGACAAAGCTTGATCCATGTTGTGGGTAAAGGAAGCTAAATACAAAAATGTTCTGGGTACTCAGTGCTCTGTTGTTGCAAAATAAGCTATTTCCCAGAGTTCCTGAACTTTCACTTATTTGTAATATGGATCTATATGTTTACAGTAGCCCTCATTGACAACTTCTTGGGCTCACTTTCTCACAGATTGCACATAGACGCATATCTTCTGTTACTCCCCATCCACTTCCTTTCATGTATTTTAAGAAGACAATTTGGGGATAAACACGGGATGCCGTTTTTAATTTTTTAATTTTATCTAGCAAGTCTGGAGGGAGAAAAACATAATAAGTAAACCTCTACCAGCAGATGGCACAATATTGTTATCTCAGTGCTCAGATATTGATGTTCTTTGGTCTGGGACAGGGAGAGGGCACAGACATTTAATGAGAAATCTGCTAGGCCAGCTTGATTTGTTGCAGTACTGGGAGATAGCAAAGCCAGTGTTCTCTGCAGATTACAGACAGCCATGAAGAGGCTTCTGAGGGGAGAGATGAGAGTAAGTTTTCTGTCTAACTCCTGCTTTTTATAGCCTTATAGGATGCAATTATATGGAACCATCAACGCAACCACTGTACATCAATGCTTCCAGACTATTGCTCCCATGTTTTTGTCTTTAGCACTGAATATCAAGCTTATTTATTAATTTATTATCTTTATATCTCATCTTTCTTCCATAATATATTCTAAAACTCACACATAGCCAGGTAGGAAGTTCGGATTTCAATTATCATCAAAGTACAGAGGCCTACCACAAAATCAAGGTGCTAGAAGTATATAACTGGGAAATTTGCCAATGAGCAAGAGTTTACCTACACAAAACTTTTTGAGATCTGCATGTATGTGTGAGTGTGTGTCCTCTCTCTCTCTCTCTCTCACACACACACACACACACACAGCCACAACAACACTTACTAACCTTCCAAAAAAGTACAATTTGGCAGAGTGCCACTGTTAAGATGCTTGCTTCAAAAATATGAAAAACAAAACACAGTTAAGTCAACATGTGTGGTAAAACAACAGATTGGAATTAAAAAGCGGTCTTCAGTAAAATGACTAATAAATGGGTCCTAGAGCAAATCAAGCTTGAATTCTCTCTAGAAACTAGGAATGGGCCAACCGAATCCTCGGATCTTTGAATCCTCGGCAAGGATTCAAGATTCACTGACCCAAATCTTCACGTCAAAACAGGTGAACCAAATCTTTCAAATCCACCAAATTTTGTTTTTAAAGATTGGTGCCTCTAGGGCACCCCAGAGGCCTGATAGGCCAGCGGGTCCCTGGGCACATGAAAATCGCGGCATAAAACCGCACACGCCGGAGGCTGCCTGTGCCCAAGGCTGCTGCCTGTGCCTGCTGGGGCTGCCTGTCCCCACAGCTGCCTCCCTCTGCAAGGTAATAAATAATCTCTATTCTTTTGACTTGAGACTGGAGGGTAGAGATTGGGAAATATTGAGACTGGACTAGAGACTTGACTTGAAAGTCTCTTGCAGGACTTGAGACTGGACTAGAGGCTGGTGTTTTTTTTTTTAAGTGCCTTGTTGCAGGACTTGAGACTTGACTTAAGACTGCAGGGTGCAGAATTGAGACTGGACTAGAGGCTGGTGTTGTTGTTTTTCTAGGTACCTTCCTTGTTGCAGGACTTGAGACTTGTCAAATTCTGCTTCAAAAACACTTTTCAGGAGGATTTGATGTGCCATCGTTAAAAACCTATTATCAAGCATGCTGTTTAGATTTAATCAAAGATTGGATACATGTAGAAAATACAGCATGTAAAGAACTGGAAGGAATTAATAATAGGTTTGGATGGCATAGATACTTATGTTACGACAAAATAAAAGTGAATAAAGAGTTTAATAATCATTGTATTCAAAAGCCATTATTGAAAGTGTGGTTACAAATAAAGCATAAATGTTATAGAGGACTTCTGATTTGGACCTCATCTCAAGAAGCACATAAAATTGCCCTAACAAAACAAGGAAATTTACTAACCTATCAAGATTTGTTGAAATGGGAAGAGGATAAGCCAAGAATGCGCACAGAAGAAGAATTAAAGGCTTTGAGACATGAATTTAATAGGTTCCCATGGAGACAACTTAAAGAGAGATTTAAAATGGATCAAAAATTATATGGATTTGAAAGAAAAGTAAATGAATGAGATTTATTGATGAAGGAGGATCAAAAGAAGACAATCTCCAAATTCTATAAGCTACTGTTGCAAAGAGAAATGGAATCAGAAACTGTTAAAGATAATATGGTTAGATGGGCACAAAATATTGGACATCCAATTGAGTTGGATACATGGTTGAGGGCATGGAAAACAGACATAAAATTTAAACCAAGTTTAAATTTAAGAGAAAACTTTTATAAAATGCTACATAGATGATATATGACACCTGAAAGGTTGCAAAAAATAACTAAAAATGGAAATGAAAGATGTTGGAAATGTGATGAAAAGGTGGAGTCATTCTTTCATATGTGGTGGACCTGTAAGATAGCAAGGAAATTTTGGAAGGAAATACATGATGAAATTCAAAGAATTTACAATTTAAATTTTGAAATGAAGCCAGAGTTTTATCTGTTAAATATGTTGGGCCAACAAAGAGAGATAAGATGTCATCAGAAGACATTGTTATATTCGATAACTGCTGCAAGGTTGACATATGCACAATATTGGAAAGAAAGGAACTATGTTGATCTAAAAGAATGGAAATTAAAAGTTCTGGATATGATAGAGATAGAAAAGCTAACATTTTCACTGAAAAATACGTCTATCCAGAACTTTGAAAGGGAATGGAGAGAAGTCTTAAATTGGGTAAAGATATACTAATAAGAAAAGAATAAAGCAAGATTGTATATAATATAAGGCAACAATGTAATAAGGCAATGTAACAAAGCAGCAATGTAATAATGTAAGATTACCTTTTGAAGAGAAACTATGTATGAATGGAATGTAAATAAACAGACTCAACTGGAAAAAAAGAAATAATCTTGGAAGTGGGGAAAGGTGTTTTTTTTTTAATTTTCACTTTAAACTTTAATAAAAAATATTCTAAAAAAAACCTTTTCAGTAAGTGCTTGCTTTCCCTTGCTTTTTAAACCCTTTTTTAAAAAAGGACTCAAAAGATTCGAGATTTGTGAGATTTGTGGATTCCCAGAGCCTTGCAGGGATTCAGATTCAGATCAGGATTTGGAAAAATCTGGATTTGTCCCATCCCTACTAGAAACCAAAGCAACCAAACTGAAGCTATAGTACTTTGGAAGTATCACGACACAACATGACTGACAGATGACAATATACCCTCCAACATTTCACAGAGGAAAACAAGGACATGTGTTGATCGAGTGACATCAGAATGTGGTCAAATGACAAAAGTTAATAATGAGGAAGAGCATACAAGCTAGGAAAGGCTGCAGCAGTCTGCTTTTTCCTGAGCCTGCTGGGAAGGACTGCCCTCTCCTCTCCTCTCTGCTGAATAAATTCAGTGCAAACTATGACTGCACTTTGAACTCAGTTTGCTGCAATTGAAGTAAGCTGAGGGAAAAAGGGGGGGAAAAGGCAAGAGATGATAAAAACCAGGATGTTTCTCTTCAGATTGTATAAATCTTTCACCTTTTACTAAATCAACTGGAAAAGAGGATTACCTGGGGCTGTCCCTGCCAAATCAGAACGGTTGTGGGGGGCTATGTGGTAACACTTGATAAAACAGGAGGCAGTAGGAAAAGAAGATCACATTACAGGTGAGTGGACCCAGTCAAGGAAGCCACGGTCCTGAGTCTGCAAGACCTACATAGGGCTGTTGATGACAGGGTATCCTGGAGATTTTTCACTCATCGGATTGCCATGAGTTGAAGCCAGCCTGATGGTTCTTAATAACAACAAATTTAGTAATCTGCAAAAGCAGTTCAGAAATTTATAGGTATGCGTAATAGGTGCAATTTTTCATAATATTCAGCCTGGAATGTACACTTTCAACTAGGAAATCCTGGCCCAGGATCCTTGACATGTAAGGCCATGGTATTATTCAGTGGTGGAAAAAAAATGCAGTCTGTGCATGCTCCCAGAGATTGACCTTTATTACTATGTTGTGAATGCCAGCACTGGATCCGGGAAGGAATGATAGGGTTTGAAGGTGGCCGTCTGCTTTGTAGAGCATGAATGTGACTAAATAGAACTCTCTTGTTGAAATCCTGTGGTTATATCACAATGACAGCTCAGAAAAGCATGGTAGCATCTTCCCTTCTCTCCTGATCACAGTGAAAGAAGGGGAAACTTAAACAAAGAAAATGTTATGGTGTGACCTAATGTGTGTTTCTCCTAACTTCAATGAGGTTTCTTCCCAACTAATTGCGGATAGGAATAGCTTAGAGCAGTTGTTCTCAACCTTCCTAATGCCGCGACCCTTTAATACAGCCTCATGTTTTGGTGACCCCCCAACCATAAAATTATTTTCGTTGCTACTTCATAACTGTAATTTTGCTACTGTTATGAATCATAATGTAAATATCTGATATTTAGTCCACCATAAATGATATAAAATTTGAAGATTTGGTTTCACTGTATTCAGACTGAATTAAATCCAAAAATAAATCTGGCATGGGAATAACACTAGATTTTGTAGGCTTATTCCTTACAATTGATGCAACATTCTTGTTTTTATCAATATCTGAAGTGGCACTCTCCAGACTGCCCAGTCCCAGAGTTACCAACACCTTTTCCAGCAAATTTTAAAAGAATCTGAGGAAAATAATCTCACTTTATTATCATCTTCTGCATCCTCCTCCTCGGAAATAGAACCATCTGATTTAGAGTCATTATCCTCATGAGTATCTGCCAGATCTGGTTCCTCATCACTTTCAGATTCCGTGTTGATTTGTTCAGAGTGTGGCAAAGCAGATTCCTCAACTCTAGTCACTTTGGACCTACAGGTAGACTTTTTTGGTAAACACACACCAGCATCATTTGATTCAGCTTGAATAACTTTTGTATCATCAGGAAAATCACGTGAAAATGAAGGATTCATTGAAGTAGTTTGTTGACTGCTTAATAATGATATCACATTCAAATTCAATGAATTGTCCAACTTGCAATACATTTTTTAAACTTGTTATGTATTTTGTGAAATCATTTCACTAATATTGTTTGCCTATTAACATGCACCTCCATTTCTTCAGCAATCATTTGTCTTATCACCTCCCTACTACACTCAGACACATTCCCCTGGGAAGACATTGAGGACACAGGAGGTCCAGATCTTACTTACTGCTGACTGAGAGGCTGCCATTTCTCCTGGCAGAGGCTGCTCGCATGCTTGAGTGTGAGTGGTTGTGTTGCTGGCAAGCTTGGATTGGTCGGGAGAGCTCTTTCCTCTCACAGCCCCCTCCCTTGCTTTCTGAACGCCTCTTTTCAACATGGCCGCCGGAAGTTAAAGGAGCGGTTGGGAGCCCTTCCCCGGCCTTAACAGACTTAACTGCATTACCAGGTAATTTTCCTTTCACCTTCTTTTTAATTCTTGCCTTCTCAGACTTCCTTATACTAGATGTTTTTAGCTTTGTTTGAGCCTCGGAGTGGCTGGTCGGAGATTGCCCTTCCAACTCCCTCTCGCTCGATGCCAAGAAAATTTTCTTTAGTAAGGTACTTCAAAGGGGGCAGGAGGACGCGAGAGCATGGCTCGCGCTTGCGCACCACCACCGAGGAGGGAATGGAGCCTAAGATCATCAGAAATACGTATTTTCCGATGGTCTTAGGTGACCCCTGTGAAAGGGTCGTTCGACCCCCAAAGGGGTCGCGACCCACAGGTTGAGAACTGCTGGCTTAGAGTGTTACTTTATTTTCTGTAAAACAATCACTGTAGTTGCCATTATTAACAGCAAACTAAAAAAAACTACCAAAGAAGCAAGAGCCTGGTGCACAAAATCAAGATATTACTAATACCTCACTGGGAAATCTACCAAGTCTCATTTACCAGCTTTAAGCTTAATGTGCATTTGGCAAACGCTGTGAAACGCTTCAATGCAAGAATCAAGATACAACATAATTATATCATTTTTTCTGAAGTACATTCCACTCAGAATATAAACTTATTCATAATTTCTATTTTGCCTTTCCCATTTGTTCACTTAAAAACCAAGCTAAGTTCCATCATCCTCTTTAATAAGAAGCATCAGTGAGGCTAACTTTTCCTCTAGGCAATATAATAATTTTGCACTAATTCGCAACAAATCCTTCAACAGTCATTGAAGGAAAACTGTTCTTGGTTTCTGGTCCTTCTCCTGATTGTTACAAGATTTTGCTGACCTACTAGAGAGATTTTTTAAATATTTATTTATATATTTTTATGTTGTTTTATTTGCTACAGCTGTTGTTGTGCAGATAAAAAAGAGTTGTCTGGATCTTCAGCATATATGAATGCTGTTCAATCGACATTTCAAACCCCAGTGTGAGAAGATGTGCATAACATCATAGAGTATCATCTCCTGAATTCTCTGTTGCTCTGAAGCAAAACATATGATTCATCTTCTAAGAATATGAGAAAAATCGATCAATCTGTGACCAAACTAGTACCTTTTTGCAAGGAACTAGAAATGGGATTCAACAGTGGATCCTCAGTTGTAGGAATTCTGGGCCTCTGTTGTAGCCAGTCACTGCAAAGATAATTATTGCCCTCTATGAGCTAGGGTTGAGTTTACACACAGAGCAGAATAAAGTGGTAGAATAGTAAGCGGATTGGATCATGCCCACCAACTATGGTGCAGAGACAGCCCTGAATAATCCTGTCATCCCACTTTTTCAGCAGCTTTATAAAAAATTCCAGTTTTTGTATTCTCCCTCCACTTCTCCACTTTGTCCTGAGCTTACTTCAATTGATGCAAACTGATCTCAAAGTGCAAAAATAGTTTGCTGTTGGTTAACTTGCCAAGAGGGGGCAGAGTCTTGCCCTTTCCAGGAGGCTCAGGCAAAAACAAACTGCTGAAACCTCTACCACTTTATGTGTTCTCCCTCATTTATAACTTTTGCCATTTTGACCAAACTGCCATTGCTTGGCCACACATATCAAGGTTTTCATCTATGGAATGTTGGAGGGTATATTGGATGGACTCCATCATGTCAGACTGCAGGCAAAAAATGTGATTTCTGGATACTCCTATATAACAGATGCACAGCACAATAGGTGAAAAGTTAGATCATCCCACGCTGTGCTGTGCTATTTTTCTACTCAGAGACAGAGTGAAAGACAGAGATAGGGACAGGAATTGTGGAGTCTTCCAGCTGTTTTTGAACTGCATCTCTCCAGATTCCTAACATAATAGCGGCTGAAGGGATGTCCTGTAGAAGATGGAGACACCTTGTTTTCTGCTACTACAGAGAAGAGAACATGAACCAATGGCTTCAAATTACAAGTTACAAGAGATTTTACCTAAACATGAGGAAGAATTTCTTGACTCTAAGAAAAGTTTGACAATGGAATAGACTGCCTCAAAGGGTGGTAGACTCCTTCCTTGGAGGTCTTTAAACAGAGATTTAATGGATATCTCTTGCAAGTGCTTTAGCTATGCATTGCTGCATGATAGGAGTTGCCCTAGATGACTCTTGCAATCCCCTCCAACTAAACAGTTCTATGATTCCAGCCACCTATATCAAGGGATGCAAAATCCCCACCTCTACTATAAGAGGATACAAGCTTAAAAGTGATATAGTTGGTATGCAGGGGTATATTCAGCCAAGGAGTAACTTCTAGATTTAAAACACCTTCTGCAGCAGATATTGCAAAGGATTGTCATTTTTACATCTCTGTGAGTACTACTGGTTCTCTCACTGAAAAAAAAATCTGAGGATTCCTCAGCATACATTCTTAAAACCTGTGCTAGTGTGTTTCAGGTAGAGAGAAGTCTGCCAAATTATGAAGGATACCTGTGAATGTTAACTAGCGGGGGTTATTTGCAACCCTAGTGGTAAAGCATGGTGCAGATGAGAACCAACACTGAAACACAGAAAACCTACCACCATCACATACAACCAAGTTTGGAAGAAAACTGTCACAGCTTTAATGCAATTATAACATATAGGTTGGTCTGGAATGGGACAAGACCCTAAGACCAAAATCAGCAATCAATTTACTCAAAGCATTCAAAGTACTGGCATCCTTACCTAAAGCAGGAGACAGCAATGGTGATGGCAGCCAAGAAGCCACTTGGGCATACAGCCACTGTGTTTCTCTGATGTCTAGGAGTGAAGCAATGTCCACACCAAGTTGAGTGCCACCTTGGGTGCCTTCACCTCCTGAGTCCCTTAAGGGAACTCCATCCTAGGAATGATAGGTTCAATGCCCAATTTCCCCCATGACTGGATCTTGCCTAATGCCTCAAAGTTTTGATAAAGGTACATTTGGAGTTACATCACAATAAGCATGCACTAAGAATCAAATCTAAATCCACAGCTGACGATGGGTGGGTAGGCAGCTAAACCTGAATTGCCTAGTAGACTTAAGAAGGCCCAAATGTATACTTACCAGGCAGATCTAAGTGAAACACACAGCTTCAACATCAGATGGTTGGTAAGCATCCTACCCCTGCCACCCGCACCTTGATTGGCCAGTTTTCCCCAGACCCATGTAAAGCAGAAAGGAGCCCAAGAATAAGATATCACATTGACAAAAGATGATGGTGGCTCTGAGAAGCCTCCACTGGTGCCACAGCAAGCAATCTAACCCCCTGCCATGTAAGTCAGAAGGGGCCTTGCTTTTGCAGGACTTAGACCAACTGCACTCTCTCCATTTATCAGCAAACACATGTGCATGCATGTGCATGTGAACACACACACACACCATAATAGAAAATAACAGCTTCAAAGTCAGCTGCTCTGAAAGATGAAACAGGCAAACCCAAACATTTTATCTACTGCCAACCATTTTTGCAAGGCAAATGTGAGTTCATAACCTTTTTCTGCAAACTTATGCATAGGTCATAAACACTACATTCACATAAACACTAATACATAATTATAAAAAGAGGTTCCAACCCTTTGGGGGCATGTAGAGGGAGGACACTTCAAATTTTTGTAAGAATTAAACCATTTAAACTTATTGCACTTAAGAAGAAAAGTGACTTTTACCAACACAGGCAGTCAAATTGGTTCTCCAGTCACCATCAACCACATTCAGTTTCAACTGGTGACTAAAACAGTCTTTATCTTGTCAGTTCCAGTTACATGGGAAGGGCAATGCTTTTCAGCCTGCACTATTCTGCTGGCTTTCAAAAGGCATTTCTCATCCAATATCATCATGTTCAGCTTCTAATCTACAGTATTGAGTCCACTGAGACATTCATAGGAGAGCTGTATTTTGTCTTTTATGTCACACCAAGTTATGTGAGCTTAAAATGAATGATACCCAGCACAGGATTTAAAATCATCTCTCTTTTTCTCTCTCTCTTAAGTTTATCTCAATTGATTCTGAATATTTTCACACAATTCTGTTTTGTCACCAATCTGGACCTCCTCCAGCTTGCCTCTGGCCCCTTCCTTCCCACATCACCACCATCCTGGTTCCTCAGGAAACCAAGTAGGCTAAAGTATGTGGGTCAAGTGTGCCTCCAAGGCTTTAGAACCATCTTGTGTACTGACATTTGGCTGCAGAATAAATTATTATTATTACTATCACTATTACTACCATTACTACTACTACTAGGCCAAAGGCAGAGAAAATGTGGCTTTTTAGAATCTAGATGTTTCTGGATTGCTACCCCCATCAGGCACACTCAGCATGACTATTGGCAGGAAATCATGGAGAAACAGTCCACCATCTGGAAAGCTACACATTTCTCTTTCCTGAACAAGACTCTACAATAGTTGGAAGACGTTGCTGAACAAACTCATTTTCTTTAGCAGTCTTCCTGGGAACCTAACTATCAATCTACCTTCAACCATGCTTATTGCCTCTGGCTTTTAAATCTTTCTTTATTTGAAACAGGATCCTAACCACATATCTGTCTCAGACCACAACCTTTGTTTCTGGCCTTGCAGCTCTTTACCTATCAATTCCACGGGTGCTATTGTGTTCCAAGCAGATGTTCTTGCAAGGGAGGTGAGAGAAGAGTGCTGAGAGAGAGAATTGTCCTCCTCCCATATAATCTTAGCAGAGAGGACAAAATGAAAATGATGCAAAGCTGTTCTGCTTATATGCTCCATGCTTTATCCCTAGGACTTAAAGCATGGTGTCTGCTGGTCTTAGCCATGTCACATTGGATGTCTCCCTTAGTCTGTGCCCTTGACTCTTCTCATATTCAGGGGGAAAATTATTTTCAATTTTCATTTATGTTTTTATAGTCTGCTCAAGCTATTTGTTAAATATGAAATGGGGTTGGGGAAAGGATGCCCTTGGTGTTACTCCTATCTGGTTAGTTTGGATAGAATGTCAAGGGCGAAAATTGGGCTGGGTGGGAGGAAAATTGTGAGGCAGGTGATTAATGGGTGGAGAAAGCAAGGGAGGTTACATACATGCCTCTATACATGTGTGTTTTCTCTCTGATACGCTGATTTGTTGTCTTTTCACTGGAGGGATGGGCATATTTTCTGAATGCGCAAAGTAGTTTTAGGATTTGAGATTTTTTCCACCCAATTTTTGTGTATACAGACTGTAGGGGAGTTATCTGTTTGCAGTGTGCATTGTCGGGTTGTTTGTTTGTTTTAGGTGTTCTCTATAGGGCTGGATGTATTTTCTGTGTGAAATGGGATACTTTGTGTAATAGGGTAGGTGCAGTGTCTTTGTGGCTTTTCTGTTTGTTTGTGGGACTGCAGAGACAAAAACTGATTGATGCAGCTGTTCATCCCCGAAACAACAGCCTAAGACCACCACATTTCTTCAGAACCAAACTTCATTCTTTTCAGTCGGGTTCACTTCCTAGTTATGCCTCAAATATGTTAGTACAGTACAAATTGTTGGTACAAATTGTGTCTCAAATATGTTAGTACAGTAAATGTGTAGATCAGCTGTTATATCTCAACCCACAGGACACAAGCTTCATGTGTTCTGTGGTCCTTCTGGGTCTATCTCCACACTCTCCAAAGCAGACTTTCGTATTGTCTGATGAATCATCTTCTGAATTCCACAGAACTTTCAAAGCAGCTTCAAACACAGTGGAAAGATTTGCTGTTGGCAGAAAAAGTAAGACACCACTGTGAGCACCCGAAAAAGGTTCTCTAAACTCTTTCAGAAATCCATCCTTATTTACCAAAGCACTTAACCACATGTCATGGTTTTGGCCTCCTGTTTGTTCTAGAATTTCGTGTGCTGCCTCTGTACACATACTCTCTTTAATGTCATAAACGTGCAGGAATAAAACAGATTAAGAAACAATATTTATTAAGAGTCATAGGAGCATAGTACCACCAAGATGAAATTTAGTTAAAAATCTTCTAGCTCAGGCGTATAACCCTCAGGTGGATCTGCCGTGCATTAAGCTACATTCACACCGTGCATTAAGCTACATTCACACCGTGCATTAACCCACTTAAAGATTAACTCACCTCATCCTGATTTGATTAAATCATACATAATTCATGTTTAAGCTCATGAATGAAAAGTTACAACAGGAACAATGAAAAAGAATGCCTGTAAACCTGCATCACCATGCATATTTAAGCTCATCAGCATCTATTGTGCTGAACACATCCAACTCAGCAATACACAGCAGCCAAAAGTATTACTTTTAGGGTTCAAAATGTCTTTTGGATTACAGCTGTGAATTTAACAAAAGTTTTCTGATGGTATAGCTAATCAACCCCATGTTAAAGTTCAGCACTCTAATCCTCAGCACTCTTGTTTGGAACACAGTCCCATGAATTTCAGTAGAACTCAACTCCAAGTAAATTTGCATAGAATTAGAACCAATGTGAATGGCTCTAACTGCATTTATCTTGACCTCAAAACATAAACAAGTATCCAGTTATGGTGGATGAGTTTCACTTTGATACCAGCATCAGAGTTCTGGTATGAAGAGCCAGAGTTTGTCAGAATCTTACTGTAGACAACTGGGCTACCCTAGTTTAAAATAAATAAATAAGTTCATAGTAAGGTGTGGTGTAATGTTTTGAGTGTTGGACTGTGACTCTGAAGACCAGGGTTCAAAGACTTGCTCAGCCATGGAAATCCACTGGGTGACTCTGGGCAAATTACACTCTCTCAGCCTCAGAGGAAGGCAAAGGTAAAGCCCCTTTGAACAAATCTTGCCACGAAAGCCTCATGATAGGTTCACCTTAGGGTTGCTATAAGTTGGAGGCACACAAAAAACATCAAAATACTTCCATACGACTGTTTAATAAATGTAAGCCAGTGTAATAAAATGTACCATTTATTTCTAAAATGAAAATGAGGGGAAAAGTGGTGGTTTCAGATTAGACCCAAAGATTTCGTTATGCAAATATTTCTGGCTAAAAACACAGTACTCTCTTTTGTGAGTAGTTTAATTCAATCAGATTATGCTCTATTATGGCTAGTCTTATTGGAATTACTCACCCTTGTAAATGTCTATCAGATACAAAATATAGGCTTAAAGTCTAACAACAGAGAGAAAACTGGCATATCAAACAACATCCTGGACAATGAAAGATGCATGATAAACCATTAACTGTTAGCTAACTGTTAGTATTCATTATTCATAACGCGTCTCAGCCTATTGGCTAAGATCACAGCTTAGGTCATTTCCGCACTAGGCTGTTATAGTGCTATTATTCCACTTCCTATGGAATCCTGGGGTTTGCAGTTGGGGGGGGGCTTTGAGCCTAGTGCAAAAACAGCCTTAGAAAAGTTACTGCTTATTGTGAATAGGGAAGTCTAGGATTTGTAGTCCAAAAAATAACTTACATAGGCTTCATACATGAGTCAAGAACGTGGAATTGGAAAGCAGTGAGGCCGAGAAAATATGAAATGCAGCAGATCTGTGACTTTGTACTCAAAGTTCAAAATTATACAAGATAAGAACACAATAACACAGCTATGCTGCTTTGCTGATAAAGTATAATCATTTTTAATATGGAACAGTTGACGGATTACATATAAAAGATGCTTCTTAAGGATGACAAGTATCATTGGCTCGGCTGAGCAATAAGAAAAGAAAACACCTGAGAGAATTCTATGCCTCTACTGAGAAAGCACTGAAAAGATTATGGAAGAAAAAAAGAGAAAGCCAGTCCTGCAGGCAATTTCTTCAAAAGCAGTCACTTGGCTTGTTTTTCAATGGACTAAGTACTAGATAACCTATTATCTCTTTATAACACAAAAGTGGGTCATATCATATGGGCTTTGTATTAGGGAACAATAAACTACAACTTGCTTCATAGAAAGTGGATTAGGACAGCAGTCTTAACCAGCTATTATGTGCTAAAAAAAAAAAAGGCCATTAGGAAAGCTGCTTCTTTGGTAATATGACATTGCAATTAAAACAGCATTTGAAAGAGTTATTTATTTATTGGTCTGCAGTGCCTAGAAACTCCCAACCAGAATGGCTTCCTAGCATCTTAGTTCTCTTTTCTCCCCGTTATTACATTTTTGTTGTGAGTTGCTCTGAGTCCCAGTTCTGAGAGAGAGAGAAAAAAAATCAGATCAAATCAAATAATCAATAAATAAGAGAACTACCCAAGAGAGGTGTAATGAACCTGCTCTAGGAGTGGTCGGGTGGTGGGAGGGAATATAATAGCGTGTGTGAGGCTGGTTACCAGGGAGACAAAAGGGAATGCAGAGGAGGGAGGACTTGGGTTAGTTGAGGGACAGAAGGAGAGGAAAGATTTGGGAAATACAGAAGCTGCAACATTAATACTGTACTTAAAGCTTTTAAGTTGGGTCCAAATATCCCCTCCTCGACATATGTTAATTTTACCCCACCTGATCTCAATGAATAGTTACTAAAGGATCTGGTAATGAAAGAGCAAATAAGGCACACTGTTGGGTTTTTTTTAACATGATGTAGCTGCTATACATTCTGTGACCACATAATAGAGGGAGGAGAGGCAAAATAGCAATGATGGAGAGAGATCATGTATTCCCTTTGTGTGTATGTGTCTTTTTAGGGTTTTGTTTTTTTTAAAAAAAAAAGAGATCAGTTTTCTCCAGTGCTGACTACTGGGTGCACACAGATAAGATGTATGCTTTGTACAGAGGAAAAGGACACATACAGTACCAAAAGACTGCTGCTTCTATCCACAAGGGGTTTTCCCTTAAGTTTTCAAATGCTATGTTACATCTTACCATAAAATTAGACGTTTTTAAACAGTCTTAAAATAGCATGGAAATGGGGAGGGGGAAGTTTGCCACGTTACCTATAATGTCTCTAGCCACAATGTGGCCATGACATTCACACAAGTATGGTACACACTGAACTCCAAATTGAAATGTTAGCTGTAGAGAGGGGAAAATAACAGTTACCCAGTTAAATAGCTCTTTCCTTACAATACAGATATCCAGTTCTGAAAATGGAACTAGGATCTTCCAGATCCTAGCACTATACATGATCATTTGAAAAAGTAACTCAGTAAGACCCTGTCCTCTCCAAATACTGGCAGCTGTAATTTCAGGTCCATGATAAAATTCTTCAGGAGCGTGATATGACTGCCTTCCAGGAGATCATATTTGTGTATTGTTTTTGATCCACAATGTATATCACTGGGGTCACAATTTTCCCCCAGATATTCAAATCAGCAAACATCTAATTGTACATTTTATTTTGTAACTTGTGGCAGGGTTAAGAACAACAGTAGTAATATTTCTGCAATGATAGCAATTTTTATTATTACAACTAAAGAAGTTGGATATAACGATAATATTATTCTAAATTGGCAATACATTTTGTATAAACCCATTCAAATCTGTATTTTTGAATAATGTCTAGTTTTTGGTCTATTATTCTCTATACTGTAGTAATCCAACATTTGTGGAACAAATATATATATTGACTTGCCAGGCAAAAAGCATCCTGCACAGGCAGACTAGAGTGAAAGGTATGTAAACTACGGATTAATAGCAAAATAAAAAATCAGGGTTTAGATCGGATATCACCTTGACTATAGGGCAGTGAACCAGGTTAGAGTTTTGCTATTCAAATAAGCTCTTTCCAGTTATACTACATGCTGACTCAGTAAGAATTCATCTGTATTGACTGCTGTTTCTGATTCATTCTGGAGGGACTGAAGCCTAGCTAGCTTACTCTGTACCTAACTTATGTCATTTCATATGCCAAACTCTGCAGAATATGGTAGCCTTAGAATGCATTCACACAAGATTTCCTAGTTTCTAGTATTCCTTAGTAGCTGCTGGTATTTGTCCCATTGCCCTGTAGTCATATCACAGAGAAAATAGTTATGTATCAGAACCATCCATCCAAACTCAGTGACTTCAAGTAAAAAGACAAAGTTTCTTGCTTCACTGACACTTCCTGCATACTTTCCAAGCTTTCAGTTTCACATTGCAGGACTAAACTGACAGAATTATATTGCACAGGAAAACAAACGCAGCACCCTGCTCCTAAGGCAGATTTCCAGCATGTTCAGAACAATTCAGTTTTAGACTCTTGTAAGCAATTTCTGCACTGGTTACATCTACCAATAAGCTCCTTCGCAACTGTAGCCCTCATGCCCTGTTTATAGCTCTCATTATCTCATAACTTCCCATTAGTAATACTTTGCCATCCTTTCCTCAATGTGTAATGGTTTGAGCATTGGACTACGATCCTGGAGACCAGGATTCAATTTCCTGCTCAGCCATGGAAACTCACTTGGTGATCTTGGGAGTGTCACACTCACTCAACTCCCGAAAACCCTGCTATGGGCTTGCCTTAGAGTTGCCATAAGTCAGAAATGACTTGAAAGTAGGCAACAACATGTATGATCTGTTAACTTTAAATACTCTTATTTGTACACTGTTGCTTTTATTTTGTATGCTATAAGCCATAGTGATTTGGCGGGGGGCAGGGTGAGAAAATAGTACATAAACTGATATAAAGCAGAATGAGAGTTGGAATTGCTTGTTTTTGTGTTTTTGCATTCATCATTTTCCATCCCTGTATAAACTGTGGGGGAAAAATATGGGACCAGCTTCTATCAGAGACACCTACCTGTTAATTATTTAGATCAAACGGCAAAGCCCTTCTTTGTATCATATTCATGGTGCAAGCATGGTTGACTGGGTGTTTTGCATTGTGTAATTGCCTAGAGCCATAGTGCTTAACCTGAGATCTGCGGAGACCTCACATGGGGTCAACAAAGTTCTGTTGCTGGACACTAACAGCATCAGCCAGAAAAGAGATGAAGCAGTGCGGGCGGAGGGGATGCCAAAACTACTTCCTTGTGGCAGGCATGTGCCTGCACCCAAACCCCTTCTTGCTGCACACAATCTTTGCTGCTGTGTCTCTGATGAAAGGGACATGGTGGCATATGTACACATCCAGACTAAGATTCTGGAGATCAGGGTTTGAATCCCCACTCAGCCATAGAAGCTCATGGGGTGACCTCGGTATGTCACAGTCTCTCAGCCTCAGAGAAAGGCAAAGGCAGCACATCTTGCCAAGAACCCCCCCCCCACCTCAGGGTTGCTATAAGTCAATTTCAAAGGGAGAGATGGGATGGCTAGAAAGAACCTCCTCCTGTCAGCGGCACTTTGTTGTTGTGTGCATTCATGTCACTTATAACTTAACAGCAATCCTAAGGTGAACAGCAGGTTTGGTCTTTGTTTTGTTTTGCAAGATTTGTTCAGAAAGTGTTTGCCCTTGCCTTCCTCCAAGGCAGAGAGAGTGTGACTTGCCTAAGGTTTCCTAGTGTCTGAGTCAGTATTTGATCCTAATCTCTGGAAGCCTTTAATAAATATTTGAATATTTAAATCTAAATATTTAAATATTGGATTAAGTCTTGAGAGGTGCTCAGCCAGAAATTATATTTACAGGGTGTCTCTGGTAAAGAAAAAGTTAACAAACACTGGCTTACAGTACTGTGCAACCACACATGAAGCCTGTTATAATTTGGGCAGGCTTCTAATTTGCCAAGTTGAAGAGATTTCATTGAAGACTGAATTTAAATTGTATTTAATCTGCCACCCCTATGTTATGTTATTGTTGCACGTTGTTCTGTCTTGTGGCTTTAATTAATATGAACCACCTTTCACAAGAGATATGTATGAAAATCATGGAGTAAAAATAATTCAAATATTTAGAAATCCAAAGATAATTATCACAAAGTAGTTCTCTTTCCAGAAGGGCTGACCAAGCCACACCAGACTTCAGTATAATCTGTGCCAACTCAAAGACGTTTTGTTGCTTCAAGCAGTCTAAAAAGCCAACACTTAAAATGTCTTTTTGCAGACAGTAATTCTGCCATCTCTCCTTCTTTAGAGTGACAACTGAAGCAAGTTGCCTCGTTCTGTAGGATCAGCAATGGCTGTGGGTCAGCCCAGGATTTAAATAGATACTGCTATCTCCAGAGAGCCAGCATGGTATAGTAATTTGAGTGTTGGATTGTGACCCTGGAAACCAGGGTTCAATTCCCTGTCTGGTCGTGAAAGTGTGCTGGTGACCTTGGGCATGCCACACGCTCTCAGATGGAGAAAACCCCATGACAGGTTCATCTCAGGATCTCCATAAGTTAGAAATGACTAGGAACCACATAACAACAACAATTGCTATCTCCCATTTGAGCTATGCTATATTGATCATTTTGTTACTATAATTCCCCAGTAAAAGTGAGAGTGGTATGCACACAATATGTCTTGACACACATAAAGGTAAATTTCTCCATATTGAAATTTGTTAGTGAAAGATATATATGAATAAACGGCAGAGTATACTTGCAGTTTAGACCTGTTGCTACAAAAGGGCTGGTAAGACGTGTTAGGTTAGAAAGCACATTTGAGGAAATGCACTCATGAAAGGATGGTGCTTTAGATTCAAAGAAAATAAAAAGCAGTGTATATTAAGTCACAGGGTTTTCTTGATTTTCCTAGAGCTGGAAGTTAAATAGAACAATAAATGCTAAAAGTGGGTGCTGCGTTTCAAAAATGCCACAGCTGAAGCAAAGTTATCAACCATACTTGTGCAGGAAATGAAAGGTAAAATAGTCCAAACCAGGGCTGCTTTAAAGTTTTTGTAGGCACTTGGCACTGGGCACTCATATCCAACTTCCTTGCCACTAGGAAGGTTTTCGTAGGTCCTAAATTTTTGTAGGTTTTAAAATTTTCTTAGGCCTTGGGCATTGTGCCTGAAGTGCCTAATCAATAAGGCAGCCCTGGCCCAAATCATACAGGAGGTCCCACAGATAAGATAATTATCATATATAGGTATTAATTAATAGAACACCCGATTCCCATTGTCATTTTATGATTGCTAAAAAAAAAGAATCTGGAAAACTCCTCCAAAGTCTGGTTCTCCATGCTTATCTTCTCATTGGAAAAAATATGGGATCAAGCACCTTGCCATCTGCACTGGTCACTGGAAAAGTGGTAAGTCTCTTCTCCATCAGTGGCCAACACAGGTCATGGTAAAGTTCTTATTCACCATTTGCCTCACTCTTTGTTCCTGAAACTGAGAAACCCCAGACAGAGGATCCTATCCTCCTTAGCTTGACGCACTGTCTTTTAATGAAGGGAGTACGTGAATCAGCCCTGCAGAACCCAAAGGAACATATTCTAAATAGGATACCCTCAAGCAAAACAGCACATATGTATATCTGAAAGGAAGATATCCTTAATTTGTACCAAATCAGAGGCTGAATATTTGCATTTACAGTATACCTTATGTTTAGTTCACATCTGCAAAGATCTGTGGTTCACAATGGGTGGAAAATGGGTAACAAGGCATAGAGAACATAGATATTTGCTTGTTCTTATCATGTTCAGAGATCTTTGTATAGATAACAATACTAAAGGTAACAAATGTAAATTGCAAGATAAAAATGATTTTGCAGTAAGAGCATTCTAAATTAAAGTGTCCCATTTGTAACACACTCTTACAGGTATGGCAGTGAATGCCAGCCCAAAGGGAATGTCTTATAGCACTTCAGGGAAGTGGAAAAAACAACCTCAGAGTGTGCCTTGTCTCACGTATCTGTATAGTTATTATTGGAGATATCTCCATGGTTGTCATGGAGGCCATGCAGTCCCAGGCTGACCCTAAAGAGTCAGTCTTGACATAAATGGTGAGTCTGTTTCTTAACAACAAGCCATTACGATATTTGTCATCATTGTGTGAAAACACAATCATGTGAATCCACTGAAAAAGTTTAATGTTTTATTTCCTATCTTTATAACATCATTCTTATTCTAACAGTACCACTGCCTAAGAAGTATACAGGCAAAAAGAGACATGTTCCTAACACAAGATTCTTGCAATCTGAAATACAAAAAGAGGAAAATGGCACAAGTGAAGGAAAGAAAAGTAAGGGTAAGAAGGTGAAAATGTGGGTGATGTAGTTGCAAAATGGATGACAACGAGGATGAAACGCATAATGTGATGCCCTTCTGAGAATTCTGAGAAGGAAGAGAGGAAGCACCATATAGAAGTTCAGAAAACAAGTTCTACGCATTAGGACAATTACCTTCTTGGTCTCATCCTGGCAGATTAGTTTGTAGATAACATTTTGTAAAATAAAGCTAATCATGGTTATGATTTCCAATTGACTGACAAAAACAGGCCTTGCCAGCTGTTGCTGTAGCTGCAGCGTGCAACTGAGCTCAGTAACAGAAAATTTTTGCAGGACAAGATGAACTTTATCCCCCGCATTAATGTCTGCACATAAAGCTTCTCTCAAAGCACTAACAGTGATACTGATTAAAATGTTGGAAATTTTAACTATTTTTTTTTGTATTTAGGGAAAAAATTAACAAAACTAAATTCCATGTGGGGACAAATGAATACAATGTGCAGCTCAACACTACTGATGCCTTAAGGGTTAGAGGGAAAGATACACACCAGAAGAAAACAAACAAGATTATATTAATGTCATTTCCATGTCTGAT
This sequence comes from Iguana delicatissima, assembly GCA_948472985.1. Classification (NCBI taxonomy): domain Eukaryota; kingdom Metazoa; phylum Chordata; class Lepidosauria; order Squamata; family Iguanidae; genus Iguana; species Iguana delicatissima. Next base: position 167,474 of record CAOKZL010001019.1, read on the forward strand.
TTGTGATGTTTTTCTTCTAGCACCAGGAACCTTGTTGCATACACATTCCACATGTGTATGCACATTCAGGCCACTCATCTCCCATCAGGTCCAGCCAACAGGATCAGTAGAGAAGGATGATGGAAGCTGTAGTCCTGTGACTCTATAGAGCAGTGGTTTTCAACCTGTGGGTCCCCAGATGTTTGTGGACTTCAGCTCCCAGAAGCTCCAGCCACTATGGTCAATGCTCAGGGCTTCTGGGAGCTGAAGTCCACAAACATCTGGGGATCCACAGGTTGAGAACCACTGCTATAGGGGGATGTAGATTCCACATCCCTGCTCTACTCACTTAGAAGTAAGCACCACTGAAATCAACATGATACCTAAAATGTCTGCATTGGATAGGGTTTTACAAGATCTGTTAGGGCAAGAACCTACATACATCATAGAAAACCAAAGGGAGCCATGGTGGTTAAAAGACGAATTCCCAAATCTATATAATGGACTGCTAACACTTGTATTTGGCCAACCAAATGGCCACAAAATAGGTGCATGCATTCAAGGTCTCCAAATCCATTCATGAAGCAAAACAGAATGAAATGCAGGATGTGGATGAGTGTGGAATGACTACGCATTCAACTTTTCCCTGGTGTTTTTGACAATACTTGATATGCTGACAGGCAGGTGATGTTTATTTTTCCATGTTGTGAAAACTCTTCTGATTTTTCTCAGGTCAGACTGCAGTTGAAGGTAAAGGAGCAGGGTAGGCAGCAACTCTGTCCTCACACCCTGCCTAAACAAGCTCTTTAGTCTCTCTCTATCACCTGTACCACTTGCAAGATTCTGAAGTGGATGGTTTGGAGAACTCACGGAAATCAGAGAACCCATCAAGATTGGGCCGCTTTGCCAAATCTGAGTTCCAAGAAGCACCCATCTGCCTGGAAAGTTGGCAATCTTGACTCACTAACAGTAACCTGAGGTCTCACAGACGATGGGAGGCAGAAAGATAATAAAATTGTCTGGATTCATCTGTTGCCTAACAAGCGCACTGCTATAGACAAAATAAATTCCATTTTATTCTCTGAAATATAATCATGAATATTTAGCCCACATCTAGGCCCAGCACATCAAGGAATGGGAGCATCTTTGGATTACTGGGAAGAAGACCTCCTCCGTATGTCTCAACCTCTACTTGTAACATCTCTCCAGCAATTCTTCAATGCATCTGAAGCAGAAATCCAGCAAAGCTCTTGCTAAAGGATATCAGTGCTTCTTAAGGGTGCCACTAGATTCCCTCCCTCTTGCATTTTTATTTCTTGGGCAGTGTCTCCCACTCCATACTGAAGCTCGCTCGGGCATTGTTGCCACTCTCTCCCAAATGCCTCGAGTCTTCTAAAAATAAAATACTTTCTATTAAATGTAACGCCGTTCATCTGAAAGAAAAAGAATTGGGTGGGGGCGGGGAGGGGGCGAGGCGGCCATGAAACAAAACGCAGGCACGCAAAACCCCGGCCTTATAGGATTATTTTGAAAAGGAGGGGGAAAAATACGGCCGGGTCCCTTCCGCCCATCTAGTGAGGGGAAAATGGCTTTTCCTTCGCCCCGTTCCTCTCGCTGGTGCGTGGCAGCCTCGCAGCCCGGAGCCAGCGCGGTGGGGCTGAGGGCTCATTTCCCAGGGATTTCACCCGGGGGGGGGAGGGGGCGCGGGCTGAAGAGAAGGCAAGAGAGAAAAGGTCCGCCATGTTTCTGCCTTACCACGCCCGGGAAGCCGAGCTATTCAAGTCAGGCCGGCTGCACATCGTATCTGCACCACAGCCTCTGCCTCCCTTCCCTTCCCGCCTCCGCTCCCCCCGCGGGACCCACCCCCGTTCCTTACAGTAAGGGAAAGGCGGGACCGAAAAAGGAAGCGCTCGCCTCCCGCTCCGGCTCTCCGCTCCTGCCGCCGCCTTCGAAGACAACCCGACCAAGCTGACCCCCACCCCACCCCACCCTCCGGCTTTTGTCCCCAGACCGCCCAAGCGGGGCGAGGAGGGTGTGTGTGTGAGGGGGAGACTTTCTTCTTTTCTACGAAGCCTCCGGAGTTGGTTTTTTCCCCCCTCCCCATTTAAATTTTATTTTCCTTTCGGCCCTCGGTGGAGGAGCCAGCCAGCCAGCCAGCCCGCCCGCTCTCTCCCCCTTGCGTGGGGGCGGCGTTCACCGGTGGGCACGAGAGAGCGCGCGCGAGGAAGGGCGCGCGGGCCATGCGTGCGCGCGGCGCCGGGAGGAAGGCGCAGGACTAGCCCAAGAGGGGGAGGGGGAGCGCCGCGGCGGCAGCGGTTTCCGCGGCGGCTTCCCGGAGCTGGGGTGCCAGTGACCCTGCGGAGGGGGGCTGAGGCGGGAGAGGGAAAGAGGGCGGCGTCGGCGTCGGCTTGGCCGAAGGGGGGCTCGTGGGCTTTCTGCCTCCTCCCGCCTGCTGCCGCTCCTGCTCCTCCTCCTCCTCCTCTTCCCCGGGTGGATGTTTCCCTGCTGTTCGGTGCATGACTGAGGAGCGGCGAGAGGAGGCGTCGGAAGCCGCCCGGGTGCCAGGAGGCAGGAGTGGGGAGGGGGGAGGCCGGTGGGGGAGGCCGCGGCGAGGGGGGCCCCGCGTCGCGTGGATGTGCTTGCTGCGCGCGTCTCCGCGGGCGAGGTAGGGCTCTCCCTTGGGGGCTCGGCTTTGCTGGCTCCGGGCGTTGGGGGAGGACGCGGAAGGCGGTGGCCGGTGGCTCCCGGCGCCGAAGCCGAAGGGCTCGCTTGCCTTCGGGCTCCGCGTCTGCCTGCGTGGGTTTTTTTTCCTCCTTTCCCCCCCTTTTTTCCGGGGTGGGGGCGGGGGCGGGGGCTGAGCCTGAACCAGTTCGGAAGAATGACTCTGGAGTCCATCATGGCGTGCTGCCTGAGCGAGGAAGCCAAGGAAGCCCGGCGGATCAACGACGAGATTGAGAGGCAGCTCCGCCGGGACAAGCGGGACGCCCGCCGGGAGCTCAAGCTGCTGCTGCTCGGTAAGTCCCCCTCGCTCCCCTCCCCCTCCCCCTCCCGGGCTTCTTCCCCCGCCGCGCGTGGGGGCGCGGGATGCATCTGTCCAGCCCGTCTCCGCGTAGCCGTCGAGGAGACGGTCGGGGTTGTTTTCTTAGCCCTTTTTAATAATGCGTGTGCTTGTTCGTGGTGCAGAGGCCGCCTGTGTGTCCCCGTGCGTGTGCGTGGGGAGGGGGGCGGCGTTGGCGTGGGGCTCGGGCTCCTGCTTCGGGCTCCTGTGGACGTTGTGGCGAGCCGTAGCCCAGCGGCCGCAGCTGTTAGGAAATCAGATCTCGGTGCTGGTGGTGGGGAAGGTGTGTGTGCAAGGGAGGCCGCCCAGGGGCGGGTCCCCTTCCCTCCTTCCCTCCGTCTTGCCTCCCTTCCCTTTTCCAGCGGGGCTTGCGTGCTTTCTTATTTATTTATATTTATTGCAAGTTCCATCCTGATGTGCATGATAGCGGGGAATTGGGGGTGTGGAGGGGGGGGGAGGCGCACGCGCCCTGCCCGGCTCCCTTTGCCACAAGGCAGCGCTCTCCCCCGTTTTTGGATAGTTATTCCGCCTCGGCAGCGTCTCTGTTTCTTAAAGCAATCAGATACAGGTGACGAAGGGAAGGGCCGCTTCGGAGCGGTTGTGGGTGGCTGCGGGAGCGTGTGCGTGTGCCGGTGTGGAAGAGCCGCCGGCTGCTGGAGAGAAAAGGAAGCGGGCGTGTGAAAGGGAGCGAGGGCAGGAGGAAGAGAGTCTTTCGGGTAGAAATGGATGATGGCAAAGGCGTGTTTGGCGGAGGGGGGGCCGAGGGAGAAAAATCCCCGCCGCCCCCACCCCGCCTCAGACGCGCGTTTTCCACGGCTGACGCCAGCCGAGCAAGAAGAGTCGCCTCCGAGGGTTGAGGGTGACGGGAGCGAACGTCTGCGTTGCTCCCGATGGGCCCCTGCCTCGGGGAGGCTGGAGGGGCTCCGCTGCCCGCCTCTTCCATCTTTTATGGGAAGGGTTTTTTTGTTGTTTTCCTTTTCAAGAAAGAATGGCCAAGCAAATCCGACAGTAGAAAGGGCAGCTACCCCAAAACCAAATTGCAGAACATGGCAGCCTTCCTTGGACCTACAATAAGGGATTTACAGGTTGTGGTCCTGGAACAAGGAAAGTGCAAAGGAAAACAAGAAAGAGAAAGACAGCGGAATTGAATGCTAGTCACAAATTCCAATTCATTAGCAGATGTGTGAACAGAAGCAGTGGCTTCATGGCCTGCTGAATATATTAATATAAGGGTGCTTGCTAGTACACATGTAACAAAAGGAATGTTCTCAGAGTTTTGAACCCAGGGAAAATGACTTTTGGAGAACATGTTTATTGTTTTCACACATCAACACTAGCTGACTGCTGGTAGAGATCTGAAAGACCTGTTTTGCCTTATACAGCCCTTTGAAAATTTAGGGCAACAGACACGATTTCCCTCTGTCTTGATCCTATTACATTCCATCCTACTCCCACAACTGTTTAAATATGTTTTATACTTGAGGCCCTAATATCACTCTCTGGTGCATCTGAGGAAGTGGATTTATATCCACAGAAACTCATGCTAAAATAAAACTCAATTAGTCTTAAAGGTGATGCTGCTTTCCGTTTTTGCTTCCTCTTCCCCCTTTTTAACCTCCATACAAAGATTACATTTGAAATAGTCAGGGAAGCGCATGGGTCTGTGCCCACCCACCCCTGAATATGCCTAGGAATGGCTGTCCTGTTGCACCTCTCTACTAGATGAGAAATGTACATAAGGATGGCTAGCTTAGAATGAAGGGGAAGGCAGACTTTGGACTAGGGATGTCTATAAAAGAGATAACCATTGTGCTACATGGCCAGTGTGAAAATAGAGATTATTTTCTGCAATGGAGCTGGTATATTTTAGGGAACTCCTTAAAGACATTTGTAATTCATGAATTCTTTTTTTTTAAAGGAAATATTATTTTGTCATGGCTAATCTGTTTCAAAAACACACTGGTTTGCACGGTGTGTTTGGTATACAGCTAAAGTAGGAAGGACAGATTGTGACTAAGAGTAACAGCCTAGAGGGAAAAAAAACGTCTGCAGCACTATTTGTCGGGAAGGCGTGGTGTTATAAAACTGGCTTCCATGTGAGGAAGGCGTGAATGGTTCCTTGCTTTATTGAAACCTTTCTCTGCTTTGTGCAGTCTAGGGTACAGCATGTTTTAAGTTAAACTAAAATTGGCTGACCGTTGAGAGATCTATAGACTTTCATTTCAGTGGCTGTATAGCAATGTATGCTTTTTTTGTTATTTTTTTCCCTTACGTAATTTCTGGTGTGTGGTAGGGCTGTGGAAAAGGATGGACAAAGAGCATCGTGCTGTAAAAAAAACGATCTTTGGTTTTTGAACAGTGTGTTTCTGAATTATTCCATGTTTTAGTGGAGGCAGGTTGGAAAATAAACATGTGTGCTCATTGTTTCATTGGTGTAAGGATGTTAAAGTAGAATATCAGCGCTTTGTACAACATTGTTATGAAAATAAAATACAGCAGCCGCCCAACATTACAGTTTACAATTTGCTACATTTGTTCTCCATTTCCTGTTTTATTAAGGCTGCCGTCATATCCAGAGTTAGTAGCGTTCTCAAATTGGAGAAGTATGGATTTAAAAACATGGGAACCTTGGGTTTTGAACATGCTGTTTACTTAAGCAGAACAATTAATCCACATACATTCCAAGTGTGACAAAAACTGTATCTGATGTCTGTAATTACTTTGTTGCAGACAGGTAAAAACAAACAAACAAACATGCTTGGCTGTATAAATGTTTGGACGTGGGGTGTCTCTGGTATTCCACATCAGGAATTGTTGCCTGACGGCTCCAGCACTATCCTTGGTGCTGTGCTGTGCTTGTAACAGTGTTCCTTGAAAGTGAATATGGTTTGCTGTCTTAAGAAATGTAAGGCAGGTTCTTGCAGTATAATTAGGCAGCCAGATTCTCAGCCAAGATTCTGCTATTGTACTTTATTTCTCAAGTCTTACAGACACAGTCTTCACTGTCGACCAAACACTCCTGCTAAGCACCCTATATTCTTTCAATTATGTGTCTTCTGGGTTCTAAACAAGCTTTTCTGAAGTGTTTAGCCGCAGGGCTTGGGAGATTAAGGCCATTGTCAGCAAACTGGTAGTTAAACAAACAAAGCTGAAATTTGTTTATCTACAATTTGTTTATCTACAATCTACAATGAGTAGCGATGTGAGATGGTGAAATAGACTCTTAAAGCAACCTCACTGGACGCAGTTGTTCTCGTTGAATTTTCATGAGTTTCTTTGTGTGTTTGACTGTAGTATAGATTAAAATATTGATGAAACCAAATATGCTGATCAGAAAGCAATGAGCCTAAAATCAGAGAAATAGTTTTATGATTGGAAGGACAGATGTGTCCTGAACATGCTTACCTGGGAATGAACTTTATAGGAATTAATAAGGTAAACTTTCAACTCCAAATAAATATTTTCTCTAAATTTATTGTTTAGTAGATGCCATGTGTTTACTGCATTTTGTCAGCAGTCTATGAACAGCACATTTTTCTAGCAGTGGAAGAAATGTATTACCAACTTTATCTTTTATTTATTGGAGGGATCTCTCAACAGCTTCTTGTGCCTTTAAAAGGGCCGATTTTGTGGTACATAGAAAGATAATTTGAAATGAAGGACTTACCTAGAAAGAGTTTGGATAATTTAATAGTTGCAGCTGGAATATGGTGGGTCTAAATACCATAAAGGTGCCAGATTCTGTTTGATATTGGGAGCTAAGCAGGGTCTCTCTCTCTCTCTCTCTCTCTCACACACACACACACACACACACACACACACACAGATCTGCAATATGAGATGTAATTTTTCCAAAAAAATTTAAACTGTAGGGGAAATAACTATTTTCCCCCTGGAAAAAATAAAACAGAAATTTGGAAAAATGAAACAAAACCCCAGTATATATTTTTAAGTGCCCTTTACAGATCTAAAATCACTCTTTTACTTTAGGAACATTAAATGTATATTTTATAATTTGGTTTTGTCACAAAGTCATTGTGTTTATATATAATTATACAATTTCTAATTGACTTTTAATTTTTTTAAAAAAATTGTAGATATAAATGAAACCTACAGCTGCCGAACACTGAAATTATAGTCATTTTTGTCCATTTCTGAGGAGCAGGCAAAAGGTTAAAACTAACCATTAATGTTATAGCAAAACAAAGGAAGGTATTATGTATTCTGAACATCATCTCCACCACAGTGTCTAGAAGACACAGAAAGCATCCATTTTCAGAAAAAGAGCTAAAGGGGAAAGAGGGAGGAAAAAAGACTAAACCCAGAATACTAATTTTGATAATAAAATTTTGTCCTGTCAGTTTCATTTTCTGAGCTATTGTCATCAGTTTTTGCTGTTTCTGATAATTAATTTTGTCATTGCGATTGATTGCTAAAAGTGTTTCTTGGGATTGAGGCTGAGTTATCTAATCTTTTATACAGCAGTTTAATTCTTAGCTTGGTCTGAGTGTTTCCAAGCACAGACCAGTTTCTTTGATTTGCTGCAGAAGATGGAGGAGTCTGAAGAGGAGTCAGGGGCTGTCTTGTTCAGAGGCATGATGTTGTAGGAAGGGTATGCTTGACAAAATCCCAGAGTGCATTCCTAGCCCAAGTACTTGAAGATATTTTATATTCTGTAATATTAGAAAGTTTGTTTCTAATATCACCTTCTAAGTGTGCATAGAAATCATTTGTAGTGGCTGGGCAGAGACCAGCTAATAGTATATTAACACTTTGTTTAAAATATTTTGTACAACATTCTAAAAGAAAATATTTCATAATTCCATTTTTTTCAATATTGTGTAGTGGAGAGACAGAAAAATCTTGGAAGAGGGAAAAAACCTTTTCTCCCTCTCACAAGCTTTCATGTTTCTAGCTGCCATGTGACCAATTTGCTCAGAGTAAGCACCACTGAACTCAGTAGGCTTGTTTTTTAGTAGATGCTTATGGAATTGCAATGTATGTGTTGAGGAAGCTTTGCCTTTAATGATCAGGCCTACAAAAATTGACTGTTTCTTTTGGGGTAATTGGTTTTAATTGTGTCTTTTGACTGACGCTTATGAAACATTTTGTGGATAAAAATGTTTTTCACCGTATTATTTGACATGCTGAAGGTGGATATAACCACACTTGGAATGTATTTCTCACACACCCCCATCTTAAAGTAAATGGCACAAAATTGGAAGATGTGTTTTAAAAAAAATGGCAGTCAGATTAGTGATTAGTGACCTGGAGCATTACTTCTGGTTAAAAAGGAAAGTAAAATGGTTTTGGAAAAAGAGAACTAATGGCCAAGCATTTGGAAAAAATATACAGGTTATGGAGAAAGAAGAGTTTTTCCTCTGTTAGTCATAATACTAGAACTCTGAGTCAACCAGTGACATTGATTGACAGATTGAAGATGGACAAAAGAAAACATGTCTTCGCAGAAAACATAGTTAACTAATTGAATCCACTACCACAGGATATAGCAAAGATAATCTAGTGTAGTGGTTTTAAAAAGAGAATTAGATGAACTACTGAAGGATAATAAGGTTAATGTTTGGAGGACTCAGTGAATCCTCACTGTCCAGAGGCAGAATGTTCTGTTTACCAGGGTTCTAGAGTTCAAGTGCTGCTTGTTAATTTTTAGGAATATTTGGTTTACAACTGTAGGAAACAAGACACTTAGATGGATGTTTGGTTTGATCCAGCAGGCCTGTTCTCAGATTTCCTGAAACAAAAACAAGTAGCAAAGCGGCTGTATTTGGAATGTGAGGAATTAACAAAAAAGAAAAAAAGGGCAAATATTCCCATAAGCAGACTACCTGCATTTTTCTTATGTTGCCAGCTGAAGCAAGCAGAATGTTAAATAGTAGAATCAACTAAAGTTTTTGTCATTTTCACACAATGGCAGTTCTTTGTGTGTTTCTCTCATCAATCTGTAAATATAAATATGGTTTCCATTTATATGACATGTATTTTTGCACATATTATACTCAAATATGAAAAAGGGACACCTGTCCTCCTCAAGGTCTTTGATTCACTCTCTACTTTTTCTGACACAGGCAATTTAAGATGCCTTAATCTCCATATCTTCTCAGTATACAAGGAGAAAGGTAGAGGCCTTTAATGAATGCATAAATCCTTGTTTTACATTATTAGGAAAAAAAATACAATGGCCTTCTAAAAGTAGCGACCAAGAAAGTTATCACAGAAGAAAAGAGGCCCTTCTTAGTGTTTGTCTTTAAGTTGTTTCCAGCTTATGGCAACCCTACGGCAAACCTGTTGCTGTGTGGTTTTTTGGCAAGGTTTGTTCAGAGGGAGGTTTGCCTTTCCCTTCCTTTGAGGATAAGAGTGTATGATTTGCCCAAGGTCACCCACTGGGTTTTCATGGCCAATTAGGGATTCGTATTCTGGCCTCCAACGTTGTAGGCTAACACTCAACTTACTACACTGGCTCTCAAGAGAGGCCCTAGTCCTACTGTAATTCAAGTACTGCATCTGCCATTCTTTCAGTAAAGGACCAGTGGATCTCTCACCATTTCAATATTGTCGCTGCTGATGTTGGGTTCCAAGCTATTTTGTAGCGATCTTCGTAAACCATATAAATTAAATGACTGTGAATTTGAAAACAGGTACAGTAAAATGATCCAGCATCAGACCTCCTGTACATGTGATTTTGCTTCCAAATTAGTTTATATTTGAGCAGCGTAATTAAATTTGTAAAAACCTAGTTTATAATTAGAATGAATTTCTACCAACTTGAAGAATCCAGCTGTATGAGATGAACCTTTGGTCTGATCCAACAAGGCTTCTCTTCTACATATAACGTGCTTTTTCGATAGGCGATATAGCAAGACTATTTCTCTTTGGATTAAAAAATACCTACATAAGTGGAAATGTTGTCCATGGTAAAAAGAAAAATCTGAGCCAACTAGTTCCTTTATTAGTACCAGCGAAAATGGTATGGAAGTATGCAAGCTTTTGAGTTGCCCAGACCTCTGCATTTGATGACAGTGGTTCAGTTGGTGCAATTGCTGTAGGTCTCTCACATTCTAGAGGTTCAGGGCTAAGGGCAAATGCTACAGCTTGCATCTTTGTCTTCCTCTGTCATTTGCTGAATCCGCTGTTAACATTTTATGTGTTACTTGAGTCTCATTGAGCTGTAGAACTTAAAATGGGTTCAGACATGAAGATTTTTGTGCCACTGTCTATTGTATTTTGTCATTTATTTTCTGTAATTAATTAATTAATTTTCTATGCCTGTTAATGATAGTGAAGATGGAAGGACTGACTGTTGCGGTCATTGATTGGCAGTTAGACTAACTTCCCAGATGGAGATTGGAGACTTAGTAAAGAAAAGTTAGATGTCAGTTTATATCTAGGTGTTTGTTTTTCCCCGCTAGATGCATAATTATAATGGCTACTCTCCAATTGGTGGTGGTATGGTGCAGGTCTTACTGTTACAAGTTTTATGGGTTTTTTTTTCACTAATGTGAAGTCTACATTCATCACTTAAAGTCAACAGAATAGTGAAGAAGAGGGGGCAGGTTGTCACCTTTTGGAAAACCATGTTGCTCCTACTCTACTGCACTTGTAACATTACTACAAATTATTAGGCTTACTGTGGAAATGACCAGTTGTTTCCTTTTCAAGGGAGGAGAAAGAAAATACTCACAATAATTATGGTAAGAAAAATAACAGAGTTTCATTTTACTTATTCTTGATATGGTTAGTAATGATATGGTTGTTCTGTGACCCCTCATATCTTACCAGCAACTGCCAGATACTCTTGAAGAGATTCCTGAAGGGTCTGTGTTTGTTCTGGATTGCTTGAACTCTTGAAACTGCCTCAGATGTCCTTTTCAATTTATCCTTTCCCTTCCCATGGCAGGAACACAGAACAGGGAGCAGGGAGGGGAGAGGAGAAGAGAGGAAGAAACAGCTGTCTTGAACTCACACATATTTGGCCTCTCTTTCCCTGTCCTAAATCCATTCCAGTTCTTTCATTACTTCCTTTCTCCACTCTAGAATTGTTACTCCTTTTGGTAAGCCATGGCGCCCCTTCTGCTGTTGCAGGAGGCTTCTCAACCCCTCACAATCAACATGTCTCTGTGTTACGTTTAGTAAAGTTAGTAAGTTAGTAAAGTGTCTGTTCATTCAGATTCACCCAGTAGCCATTTTCTTTTTAAAAATGTGAATAAAATCTGTATTCGTCCCTTCCTTCAGCTTCCCTCTGGAGTTTGTTTATTTTTTAATTTTGTTTTTGTTCTTAGGTTTGGGTGTGTTTTTGCTTTTCTGCTCAAGCAAAAAGGTCACATAAGGAGAAGAGAATCTGTTGGGAGTCTGCTGTCATTGAGTAGAAGAGGTTAAAAAAAAACTCCTTTGTTTTCATTTTATGTAAGAGATCTAACCATGGTATCAGAGAGTAAAGAAGGCAACTCCACAGAGCCCCCCCCATGAGGACTTTTTGTGGTCACCAAGTCAGCTATATAATGGAAGGACTGTATAGAAGCCCTGTAATCCTGGCTTGTGCATTATTAATTGCCTTGTGTGGCTGTGGGTATGGGTGAAAGAATTTCTCCTTGGAACCAAGACAGTCCAAATATGTACTGCAGGGATGGGCAAGTGTGGAAGACTAGGGGGTTGTATTAGCCCACCCAAGAGGCCTTGGAGGACTGCAGTCTCACACCACACACCTTTGCATTAATCATAATCATTATTATTAGTTTTGCTGCTAATTAGCCTCTTGGGGCTGTGGGGGATGTTTTTTGGCCTTTATTTTAGGTCTTTTTAGGAAGTAAGTGGAAAACACTTCCTGTTTACTTCTTGTTCTTAAAAGAGGCATCTCTGAGGCCTTAAAAAAAGTCCCCATGCCTCCCTAGAAGACATTTAGGGGCAAAAGTTGTGTTTTGTTCTTGTTGTTTTTTAATTTTAAATGCATGGAGCCACATCAACAACCCTAGGGGCTGTATGCATCCGGTATCCTGCACTTTGCCCACCCTGATCTACTGATGCCTACAAGACATCCACTCAAGACATCTCTTGTGAAGATTTTTCACACTAATCTCTGGCTTGGCAGAAACAACCCTGCCCTTGTTTCCATTTCTTTGGGGACTGTCAACGGAGGCTGGGGAACGAGTGCTGGGAAGGGGCTGCTCTCCCAAGATGTGTAGACAGTTCAGTTTTGAGGGAAAATGTTCCTTTGTTGATGTGAATAGAGTTGCCAGCTCAGGATTGTCAAAACTCCCTGAAATTCCAGGAGCAAACACAGGAAGGCCTTCTTGAGATATCACGGGGGATGGATGGACTCTAGTGATGTCATTAAGCATGATACATTAAACATCAACCATGGCTGCACAGAGTATGCCATTCAAATTAAAAATAGCAGGTCCAGCAAATGAGGAAAATATATGTGCACATAGTTTTCTGGTTGTGAAGAGGGGCCAAGTCCTGCAATCTGGCAGCCCAAGATATGACATATGACTGATGGCCCCTATGGAGACTGTGATCATGTTATGAAACATGTCTGTAGACCACACTATTAAATGCTGTTATCTTTTGTGTTTGTGTGTTGAAAAGTAGTACATAAATAATCCAGATAAATTGTGAACACTGCACTGCCCACTAGTGCAATGAAGTCTAAATAATCCAAGGTAAAGAGTTCAAATTAGTATTCATGGATTTCACTGCATGGAAGGATTGAGGGAAAATGTAGGTGTAGTGTGTGCAGGCAGCAGTAGTGATTGAATGTAAGTGTCAGTAGCAGTTTTGCCTGTTGAAGTTTTTCATAGATTTGTGAACTCTGGACTTCAGTCGTTAGTAAGCAATTAGTAATTTCAGCCCTTAGTAAGTGCCCTAAACCTATGTCTGCAACATGTTTATGTCACAGGATTTGTAGACAGAAGCTTTTTTCTGTAGTGGAAATGAGAAAGTAGAAATAATTACTGTAACTTAAAAGCAGATCTCCGGGATGTGAACAACATTCTGGATAGTGTTTAGAAGTCTGCCTCCAGGCCTGTACTTGGCTACTCTGCACAACCATGAATGCAGATTGAATGTTGACTATATTAGGCTTGAGTAATCGGAACTGGAGAGAGAAGTGGAGTTGTAGAGAAATCCCTGTTCCATTCAGACTAACAGTTGTGTGTTTTTTTTAAGACAGACATAAAAGCTCCATGAGACTATACTAGGATACCATGGCAATGAATAAACATCACCTCATGTTTTCTGCTGGGAATCTTTCATTTTTGTAAGAACATTGCTCAGATTTATTTTAAATAAGATTACATTTTATTGCAACAAAAGTCTTAAATTTCTTATATAGTTTGGACTATGTTATAATGTTCATAATTTACTTCATGTCTTTCCATTTAGTATTTTTGCTACAAGTATAGCATTTTTGATTACTTAACAAACCAGGAACAATTTGACTATTACATTAAAGTGCTTTCATCATAAAAAAAAAGGAAATAATTGGATAATTCTATATGCATTGAGCTAAAATTCTACAGTTGGAAACTTCAGGTTTGAAGGCAATTAAATGTTCTGTATTTCAGAAGTGGATGCATTCTGAATGCACATCTGGAAAGATCATGGTAGATTATTCTTCATACACCAAGTTACTCTGCAATTGCCTCCTACTTTGTACGATAATCTTTTTTCCCCCTCAATTGCTGTCTGACAACATGTACAGGCATATGTGTGTATAGTAGTTAGTTGAGGTATTAACATTTATTGAAGATTTTAGATGACTTCTTTATGTTGGCAGGAGTGATTTTAAAAATTTGTGGTTGTTGCTTGTGACCTTTTCATATGATCTCTGCTTAATTAGTTGCAACAAACCATTTAATTGACTGCTGGTTACTTTCATTGTTATTCTGTCCTTGGGTGACTGTTTTAAGTTGCCTTGCATAATGGCATTGGTCTTTTATATGCACTCAACAATGTTAGATTCACATTAAGTACAGCAACAGAATCCTTTGTAGGTGCATTAATAGGCTGAGATGGCCTGTTCTTATGCTCTGCAGAATTTCTGAGCTGCTTGCCAGTTCAGGGTTGAACAAGCTATTGTGATGTGAAGCTACATAAAGAAAATGTGTGTATATTTTGTTAAAACAGAAAAGAGAAAACAATATTTGGTGTATTAAGAAATATGATGAGTTCAAGATAGCTGGCGAGTGATGGAGTAGGAGCTATTCCAGCCCACATTTCTGGGTAAGTTGGTGTCAGCCAGGAAGTCAAACAAAAGGTTTCCATAGTATGACTGCTGACTTACAAGGCCAAAATGATTTTGAGCATGAAAAGTTGGATAGATGTCATAATTCCTTGTTTTGCTTTAATTATAACCTCTCAGACTTGGAGCTATGGGGAAGAATAAGGCAATATGCACAAAATGCTAGTTTTCGAAGAAGCACCAGTGTTAATCCATATACTAAGCAAATACTAATTATACTGCTATATTGTTACTGCGATAATATTACTATAATAATAATAATACAATAAACTTAAATCATGAACATTGTATCATTGCTAATGTAATAGGTAACTGAAGTTGAATTGATGAAGGGATTTAGATGTTGTTCAGCAGTATTGAAAATTGTCTTTTAAGTTCTCAGGTTTATTAAGGTAACTTTTAATTATTTCATTCTAAGTAGAAATCTAGTGGATTTATTGTGTCTACAACAGAAAATTGGTTTTATGGGTCATGAAATTTTGAACTGTACAATTTAGAAGTTCCAAATAAGGAAGAAATACTAATTTTTTGTTTTTAGAGCACCTGCAGTAAATGTTGGCTTTCAGAGCCCCTTTTACAAGAGAGGATGGAGACACTCTAAAGGAAAGCGTTGCTTTAACCTCTGCCTCGATAATAATATATTCCTTTATATTGCATGTCACATTGCCCATTAATAACTTACTATGGCTTGTATTTCTAAAGATTTGTCCACTTTAAGGTTGTATTCTTTTCTCTTTGATTTGTTTTGTGTGACCTATATTGGTTCGCCCAACCTCATTACCACAATCTGATGACTTAAAAGTTGACATGATAGAGCCATATCTTCCTAAAATATGTTACCTAAGAGTCTAAAAAATAGATTGCCAGGGATAATCATCAGTTTATTTTGGTAACAGACATTGAAAGCTTTCAGGATAATCTGCTACTATTGGCAACCCAGGAAGGAATTTCAAAATGGTGCTGTTCCCACTTATGTTGGAAGGCAGGAGCTTGGACATGCATTTTGCCTTCTCTTCTTCCCCAGCAATGAAAAATACCTTACTTTTCTATATATATACCAAGGGAACATACTTTGATGCTGTGCAAAAAGTAGGCAAAAAGGCTGACCCTCAGAAGCTATTGGAAACAGTAATTGGACACAAATACCACACTAAATTTAGATACCCTCAATTTATTTTCTCCCCAGTGATTCCCTCCCACATGTATTTAATGAGGGAATGTAGCTTTTTTCACATGACACCTATCTCTTCAGTAAACTGCTATGGGAATTGTCTTCTGAAGTCAATTAATGAGAAAGTTCTAACCAGTGTACTTAATATGATTCTTTTCCCATCCTATAATTGTCTGGTAAACAAAAGAAAAAGGCAGCAGTCAAAAACTAGGCAAAAGATAAAAAAAAAAAGCTTAAGGAACATGGGACTACAAAATATGTATAATATAAATCAGTGTGGAATACACACTCATATAATAATTATAAATTAAACCAAATCTATTCTATACAATATATGCATATATCAGTGAACAAGTAGTGTGGTAAACCATGTGATGAACAGCCATGGCAGTTTGGTTCTGAAGTATTCTAAATCAGAAATACATAATCTCTTTACTTGTCTGGATTCCTCACCCATCCATATTCACTATGGCAAACTGTTATGGGGCTTAGGTCAAAAAAATCTCAAGATGCCATTGACTTTGTCTGAGAGTATGGTAAACAAAAGTTGCAGTAGCCATCATTGTTATGTGGAAACTTGTTCCATGTTGTTCCAGTATGCAGTGATGTACTTGTATATTCAGTGGTGTTATTTCTATATCCACCACCTGTGTGATTTTTCTTTCTCTCCTGCTGCAGTCTTACATGTTTCAAGGTTTCTAAGAAGTCCAGAGCGGGTTTTCAGATGGACAGGAGGCTGTGTGATAATGGTGAAGGATTGCTGATTATAGTGGAAACAGTGGGCCCCTACAGAAGTATACTGTTGAATCTTGGCCTGTGTTTGCAGTAGATGTTAACAAAGAATGTCCTTTCCACAGTAGAAGCTAAATATATTCCATGTGAGATTAATGTTAAAACTACTATGGAGAAATTTTACATTTATCTGAGGAAATCGACTATGTCGGTAATGGAAAGTTACATTTAATAACTATGGATATTATGTCACTTTATACTATTGTAGAGGAGTAGGTTTTTGTGATTATGCATCAGACATTAGAAAAGAAAATTATCATCTCATTATTTTACAGCTAAGTTGTTTGGTACAGCATTATTAGCAATGTTTAATAATTAATTTTACTGAAAAGGGAAAGGAGTGGCCATGAGATATTCCATGGCATTTGAAACAAGCAAATTCCCAAGGCTGTTTACCAAACAACTGTACTGAGACATAGAAAAGAGAAATAACTGTTCAAAGATATAATCTTTAAGTATGTTCTGAGTTGGTATAGATGGTGTTTTACAGAATTTATTTTATTGGTGCAACAGACTTGATTAGTTCAAGAGAAGGCAGTATTTGATTTGATCCTCACTGTAATTATGATGAGATTGTTTGCTTTGGATCTACTAGTCTAGAAGGATAACAGCTGTCTGAGTGCCTTTGTTTACAGGAAATGTAAGGATAAATACATAGCTGAGATTTGATTGTTCTAAGTCACTTAGGTACAGTTTACCACATGGACAGTTTTTACAGCTAAGATACAACTGTTCAGCAGATTTAAATTTTGTTTGGATAGAGGCTGTGCTAAGGTACTGGTGACTTGTAATGTAAGAAAATCTGTTGATGCCACAGAGTGATCTTTGAAACATTTCTCAAAGGTGGCATCTTAGTATGATCACCCATGCAGTCACTGCATTCATTGTGAGTTAATTGATAGTGAGGATTGTCTTAGCAGTAAACAATACCCTTTAGACATTTTACAATATGTTGCAGCAGCCATGTGATGTTTATTCTTCAGTACCTATCTGTATAAATATGGATATACTGGGGGGCCTTAAAGAGTCGGAAAAACAAATAAATAAGTGAATATCTGTGTAATCCGTGTAAATGAAATTTCTGTTGTTACTGAATCACACAAAAGCACTTGGCAGATTTTTACCAAATTTGTATGTTCTGTCTTAAAAAAATGAGATTCATGGGCTACTTAAAATTCACGGGGGGGGGGGCACTCCAGATATTTTTTCATTCGTATATAGTATTATGGCACATCATTTGAAAGTTTTGCCACAACTATAAAAATAAATTTTTTGTCTGTTTTATTTTCTTTAGGATGGAGAAATGGTTAAATGGATTTTGATCTGATTTGGAGAGAAGGTGTGGGGTGTCTAACTTAGCATGTAGGCTTTGTGGCGTGCGTGAAATTCACTGTGAGTGAGGCTAAGGGAGCCCCAAAACGTTATTCATACAGAGCCATGTGTTTGGTAACGGGTCTGGAGAGGCATGCTTTCTTTCAGGGATGACTAAGACTAATGCACAGTGTAACGAACGTCTCACTATCCAGAGAGATAAGCACTCATCCTCCACAGCAGTCACAACAACACAGTCATTAACAGCAGTTAATTATGATTCATTAACAATGGTTAATGATTCTTCTGTGCATTTCTAGGTACTGCAGCTGATATTGAGAATATATTTAACTGAGAAGTGATCTTATGATGCTCTGGATCCCAGAACACAACCCTGTCACTGTTCAGTTATGGGTGACTGCAGCATGTTGTTATATTAATTCTTAGAAAGAATTCTGCCAAGCTCAGTTTTATATTTCCAACTTTTTGAATAATATTTTAAGATTTTTCTAAGTGTACCTTGTTTTATAGTAAGTTATATACATTGTTCTACATTTTTGTAGACCCTGAAGAAGGCCCTTTGGAGAGCCAAATTGTGGTAAAACTGTTATTGGTATTCAGTGATATAGTCTCTTTTTTGACTTTCTTGTGGATATGATCCTTTTTACCATGTTTGTGATAGATTGTCAGATCATAAATATAATAAGAAATCTACTATCAATTGCTATTTGATTTTTTTTTAAAAAAAATCATAAGCTTTGAGCTGTTCCTAGTAAGGTTGTTCTTGCATCTAGGATACATAACAAAATTTATAGTAATAACTTGCATGCGTCTAGGATACATAACAAAATTTGTAGTAATAACTTGCACAGAAAATGCCATACAGCATTTGGATGATCATCTACTTTGGATGCTAATCCACTTTGAATGTTCAGTTTAACGATTACCACCAGCAGCAAACATGTCCATGCACTTTCTCCTTTCACCCCACTTTTAAATTTACGTCTTGGCTTGATTAAACCACAGTACACTGTTATGTTTACAGTAATTAATTCATTATTTAAGCCCCAAGGAAGAAGCATGGTAGACCTGGCTGTTAAACTGTTCCTGGATGCTATACTGTGCTTTTCCAAACTGGGAATTGAATGTCTGAATTGGCCTTTGACCCTAAAGCTAGTGGATGCAAGAGCTTTGCTTGTTGCAGCTGTCTTTTTTCCTCATGCTCCAACAACATATGTGTGCTGGTGGTGAATAAGTTACTTTGATTTGCCACAAGCAAAAACTGATGCTTTGTTCTCTACCGCAAACATCCGTTGAGAGACAACTTTCAAAATTTTAGCTTCTGTTCTTGGCAAATGTGTCAGACAACCTTTCACCACAAGCTAATAGCTGCTATAGGCACAAAAACATAAAAGAGGATGCCATATAAAGTGTTTTAGGCCTAAGATTATGGAGATTTAGTTCAACATACTTAACGGCAATATGTCAAGTCTGTTTTTGTATCCAGAAAAGAGGTGTGTCAGATCTTACACTGTACAGCAAGGATGAGAGTGTGGCCTGTGGACCATATATGACTATATATGACCTGTTGGTGACCAGTGCAGCCCTTAGGATCTTTCCAGCAGAATTTTGAGATGCTTGAATGTCAAGATGACTTTATGCTCCAAAATGTCCCAGACTGTCAGTAAACTTGATACTTGTGATGAACTCATGAGTCATTTTAATGTGTTAATTTAGCTCAGGACCGTAAAAGAGATCAGTGTTGTGAAATATGTTTTATTTGCTTTTCTGATGTTCTGGGTGTTTGTTCTAAACTTAGAATCGTACAGTTGGAGGGAACTATAGTGGGGCATTTAGTGCATGCTCTTATATGAAGCACGGACAGCTAATACATACCTCTTTAGAGAAGACCAAAGGATGATTCTTACCATCAGGAAGCTCTTCCTAACATTTAGACAGAATCTCTTTTAATTTTGATTGGTTCATGTCCTAATTTCCAGAACAGCAAAACACAATCTTCTACATATACGCAGCTCCCAAAGCCACTCCTCATAGGGCTTGGTTTCTAGAGCTTTTACTGTCTTAATCACTCTTCTCCAGATGTGTTCCAGCTTCTCAGTGTTCTTCTTGAACTATGGTGCCCACAACTGGAGAAATTATTACAGGGAAGATCTGATGAAAGTAGAGTACAGTAGAACTGTTACTTCCCTCACTCTGTTCACTGTACTCCTTTTGATGCAGGCTATAATTGCATTGGCTTTTTTGGCTGCTATGTCACACTGTTGACTCATATTTAACTTGTAAACCTGAGATCCTTTTTGCATATACTGTTGTCAAGCCAAGTATCAGCCATCCGGTTTGTGCATCTCATTTTTTCTGACTATTGAAGTTCATTTTGCCAGTTTAAACCCAGCTCTCAAATCTGGTTAGGTCATTCTGAAACCTGATTCTGTTTTCAGGGTATTGCCTATCCCTACTAATTTGGTGTCCTCTGCAGATTTGATAAGCATATCTTCTATTTTGTCATTCAAATTGTTTATAAAGTTGTTGAGTAACATGGGAGGTATGATACTCTGCTAGTCAGTTCATTGGAAGGTGAAGAGGAACTGTTGGTGAGCACTCTTTGAGTTCAATCTAGCAACCAGTTACAAATCCACCTAACAGTAGCAGTATCTAGCCCACATTTCAAGAATGTGTGCAAGAATATCATTGGGGACCTTGTCAAAATCCTTAATAAAATCAAGATACACCACAACTAGAGCCTTCCCTTGATCTACCAAGCTTTCAGCTCTGTCAGAAAAAGAAAAAAAATTAGTTCTGTGTGACTTGGTATGACTTACTTTTCAAGCGATATATAGTTTCTCATGCTGTTTACACATAGGTCTTGAAGTGTCCAGCCAGTTATTAAGCATTGTTTAATTTGTCACTGCATAAGTTGGCTGTATCACATGTACAGTCAGTAGGATTCTTTTCGTTTTGGATATTTTGTAGTTTACAAGTGGAGCTGGACTTTTAAAAATTGTTAGCATATTAGCACTGCTATCTGTTGGAATTTCTTAAGAGACACAGTGGTGCCTTTTTAATAGCAGTTTTGAATTGAAATGAAGTTCTTCTTATCTCAGATTTTTCCTAATCTGATTTTTCTTGCTAGTTTTCTTTTCTTTCCATTGTCCATAGTAAAATGTGGGTAAGACTGTCTAACTTAGGCGGAGGCTGTTTGTCTTTTCAGTTGTTTTTTGCTAGGACACCCAGAAGCATTAGTCACTATAACGACTGATGTGGGAGTTACAGTTCAAAACTTCAGGGTTGTGTATGTGTGAAAAGTTTTCCACTTGTAGTCTAAATATTTTCGTTGTTGAAGTACTTCATATAGCTTTGCTTTAAAATAATGCCACTGAAGTAATAATCTCTCTCCCTCTCCCCCTGCGTGTGTGTGTGTGTGGAGTGCTTTCTGATAGCCTGCTTGTTCCCATTGGTCTAGTGATATGCAAAACAACTATAAAACATGCTTGCTTTTATTGTCATCAGTGGCGATAAAATCCAGTGCCTTTTCCCAAGCAGTAACATTTGATTACTTAACAGCTCAGTATCCAAAAGTTTCCCTAGATAAGATTTGCACAGCTTCCTAAATCTTAACAAGAAAATACATTGGTAAGCCTTATTCAGCAATACATTCCAGAGCTTCAAGGCTGTTGTAAAAAGAGCCCTGTTGCCTATTTACCTGTCTTAGTGGGCAGTAGTAGATGTATTATAAAGGGAAGTTATAATATAAGTTATAGCCCTTGATACTGCTTTAACTGTCCTGTCTCTTTCGTACACAATCATGATATTGGTAACTTCACCAGTTACTTTAAATTCTCTGCCAGAAATTGCTAATGCTTTCTTTAGGAGAGTGCAATATAGAAAGGATGGGCAACTATGGGAGGCCAGGGGGCCACAGTAGCCCCCCAGGAGAGCTTGAAGGCCACACACGCCCAACCACACCCAGTGCAAAAATATTTTGGCCTCCAAATGCCCCCAAACACCCACTAAAAGTCATGGGGAGACTTTCTGTGTGTTTTGGAGGGGCTGTTGGCCATTTTAGACTTGGAAGGGGCCTTTCTTAGTAATGGGAAGTGATTGGAAATCATGTTTTGAAAATGGCCCAGAGATAGGCCAAAGACATGGCAAAAATGCTCCCGTACTCCACAGAAAGCATTTGGGGACAAAAATTGTCGATGGGGCCCACAAAACAGCCCTGGGGGCTGCCTTGCTTTTTCTGCCTTTGCACTAGAGAACTTAAATATCTTGCCAAATTACAAATTCCAGAATTCCGTAGTCAAGAACCATGATAGTTTAAATCAGGGGTGTCCAACCTTTTGACTTCCTTGGGCCACATCGGAAGAACAAGAATTGTCTTGGCTCACACATAAAATACACTAACACTAACAATAGCTGATGAGCTAAAAAAAAATCCATGCATAATTTTTTTGATATCTGCTATCACAGATCAGCAAAAAAGTCCTTGCATAAGAATCCTAATTTTGTGCTGTCCCGTTTAGAGGGTCTTTTAAAATTGTCAAGCAGGTGCCAAGTTTGTGATCACTGATATAGAAAACATACATATCTAAGTAATAAAACTTCATTAATTTTTTTAAAAAAATTTATTATAAAAGTAAAAGAGGGCAACATAAAACTAGTGGGATATTTGACATTGTTTTTGAGAAATGAATGCATCAGTATCTGGTTCGATGGAAGTAGCTGAAATTCTCAATGACTTCTCAAGGTGCTCATCAGATATTTTGGTTCTAATTTTACTGTTCATGTGCTTCATCCTTGAAAATAGTTATTCACAAATGTTGGTGCTGCCAAAAAATGATGACATGAATAAGATGTGATTGTGAAGCAAGGGATATTTGTCTCTGGGGAAGACAGGTCTTATAAAAGTCCAGTAAAGAGACATGATTACATTTTTCTTTAAGTTGAATGTCAGATTAGAGCTCTGTGCATTCCATTTGAAAATTGGCAGGTAACGTGTTTAAGTCAATTGAAAATGGAGTTGCAAGTCTACCAAAATATTATTTTTCCAGAAATCTTGAAATCTGTTTTCAAATTCCTGTACCAAAAAGCTGCATATCTTTCACTGTTCATGGCACTGTTTTTTGCCAGCATGTCAAAATGCATAAAACTGCTTGCCTTAATTTAAGAGTGGCATAATTTCAGTTTTATTTGGAACTCTGTTACGGTTTGAAACATTGTATTGATAAGTTGGTTTTCACCTTGAAGATGCATGTTATTTAAACGAGTTAAACATGCATCTTGAGTGGTCAAACGAGGGGTCATATCCACTAAAAATGCTAAATCTGTAAGCCAGTTTTGATCATCAAGTTCTGGCACGAATTTTGTTTTTGATATGTAAACAACTTGATTTCATGTCACAAATCAAAATCTTTTCAACATTTTGCATCAACTTAGCCATCTTATTCTTGAAAAGTAAATGATGCCGCTGTAATCAGCATCCATACTTTTAAGGAATTCTTGGAACTGACGATGATTCAGTCCCTTGGCCTTTATGAAATTCACAGCCTTAATGACAATTTGCATTGTGTTATCAATTTTTAAAGCTTTTCGCATAATTTTTCTTGATGTACTATGCAGTGATACTTCATCAGAAGTCAGTTTCAGGTGGCAATTGCATTGTCTTCTATTAATTTCTCAAGTCCCTCTCTTTTACCTACCGTCACCAGGACACCATCAGTAACTACGCCAGATATGTTCAAAGAAAATTGCTTTAACATATTTTTTACTGCTTTGTATAAATCTCTTGATTTAGTTGTGTCTTTTAATGACACTAAAGAAGCCATTTCTTCAATGACATTAGATTCATCATCAATACCTGTAATAAAAATGGTAAGTTGCACTGTATCTGTAGCATCAGTGCTTTCATTCATCGCCAAAGCATAAAATTTGAATTTAGCAGCTTTACTCTCCAAACCAATTTCAGTAGATTTTCCAGTTTCTTCAATTTGCCTGGCTATAGTCTGGTGAGACAAACTGATTTTAGAATATCCCCTTTTTTATCAGGGCAAATTATATCTGCCACACCTTCTATAAATTGCTTTGTAAACTTACCATCAGTAAATAGTTTTGATTTTTTTGCTATTAAATTTGCTACCACATTAACTAGCTTTTTTGAGTTGTAACTTAAAAAAAATTGGTGAGAAAATAGACTTTTTTCAGTTTAATTATTTTGTTCTTACAACACATTCCTTGATGCGCACTGAATTTGGCAGCATGTTTTGCATATAATACTTTTTCAAATTACAGTCTTTAAAAACTGGCATAAATTCTCTACAAATTAATTAGAGTGCCTTAGTATTTGCCTTGACAAAAAAGTGGTCATCTAACCATTTTTTGTTGAACTATCTTCCTTCATCCATCATTTTTCTTTTCTGGGGTTCTGTTTTCTTTTGAGACATTGTGGAAACCATGCTGGAATTAAAAAAAATGATAATAGATAAGCAACTATATTTACTTTTATTATGAAAATTAATAGGAGAATAGAAAGCAAGGTTTAATAAATCAAATAAGAATACTTACATGTCTTCTAAATAATATTAAATGCCTATCATTTACAAAGCCACCCTGAGCTGTGTGCGGCCCATGGGCCACAGGTTGGACAAGCATGGTTTAAATGATATCACAAAGTGATCATGGTGTAGAGTGGATATACCTGTGATCTATAGTGATAGCCAGGCTCTGAAAGTTTGGGAAAGTCAAAAGCTACCACTTCCTTTTGACTAAGAGGCTAGTGTCCTAGTCATCACTGAAAAATTTTCCACCTTCCTAAATCTGCACAGATGTGAGCTGCAGCTTTCAACTCTAGCTGCTGCTTCTGAATTGTTAGGGAAGTGTACATGACAGGTTCAAATCCTTATTAAGACAGAGCATAGTTGACATAGCCGCAGTAACTGAAACATACATAAATATGATTTAATAACAGTGTCGAAAAATGTAACTAGTCTGAAGTATGCTGTTGAGAAAATACATACCCGTATTTTCTGGCGTATAAGACGACTTTTTAACCCAAGAAAAACTTCTCAAAAGTTGGGGGTCGTCTTATACACCGGGTGTCATCTTTGCGGTCGCCGCATACAGTGGGGGCAGCTCAAAAATGGCCGCGACCGCATCCCCACCGTATGCAGCCACCGTATGAAACCACCCAGGGTGGTGCTGTGCACTTACCTGAAGATGCGGGGGGGGAGAGGCTTGTTGTGCTCGCCGCTCTTCCCCCTCGTGCGAGCGCCGGTCGCGCTGCCTCTCCGCTTCCACCCCCACCCCCGCCTACAGCTCCCAGGCCAGGGAGTGCTGAGGCGGGGGGAGCGGCGGCGTTTTGGGCGAGGCTCCTTGCGCTCGCCGCTCTTCCCCCTCGCGTGAGCGCCGGTCGCGCTGCCTCCCCGCTTCCACCCCCACCCCCGCCTACAGCTCCCAGGCCAGGGAGTGCTGAGGCGAGGGGGAGCGGCGGCGTTTTGGGCGAGGCTCCTTGCGCTCGCCGCTCTTCCCCCTCGCGCGAGCGCCGGTCGCGCTGCCTCCCCGCTTCCACTCCCACCCCCGCCTACAGCTCCCAGGCCAGGGAGTGCTGAGGCGGGGGGGAGTGGCGGCGTTTTGGGCGAGGCTCCTTGCGCTCGCCGCTCTTCCCCCTCACGCGAGCGCCGGTCGCGCTGCCTCCCCACTTTCACCCCCACCCCCGCCTACAGCTCCCAGGCCAGGGAGTGCTGAGGTGGGGGGAGCGGCGGCGTTTTGGGCGAGGCTCCTTGCGCTCGCCGCTCTTCCCCCTCGCGCGAGCGCCGGTCGCGCTGCCTCCCCGCTTCCACCCCCCACCCCCGCCTACAGCTCACAGGCCAGGG
The DNA here is from genome assembly GCA_948472985.1 of Iguana delicatissima. NCBI lineage: Eukaryota > Metazoa > Chordata > Lepidosauria > Squamata > Iguanidae > Iguana > Iguana delicatissima. Next base: position 192,928 of record CAOKZL010001019.1, read on the forward strand.
AGCGCTGAGGCGGGGGGGGAGCGGCGGCGTTTTGGGCGAGGCGAGGCTCCTCGCGCTCGCCGCTTTCCGCCTCGCGCGAGCGCTGGTTGCGCTGCCTCTCCACTTCCACCCCCACCCCTGCCTACAGCTCCCAGGCCAGGGAGCGCTGAGGCGGGGGGGGGAGTGGCGGTGTTTTGGGCGAGGACGGAGGTGGTGAAGAGTCCGGCCAAGTTGGCAGAGAGGGGGGAAAGGAGGGCTTCCCTCCAGGCCGGTGGGTCAGGTGGAGGGTAAGGGCCGGCGCCAGCCTCCCCCGCCCTCCTCCCGTCTGGGCACCCGCCCCCCAGCCCCAAAGAGCTGGGCGCGGGGTGCTGCCCTCTTCCCTCTTCTCCTCTGCTTCCCTTGGTGGAAGCAGCTGCGGCGGCTCGGGCAAACATTTTGTTTCCTTCCCAGCCCCAGTGGAGGAGGCCAACGAGGGGAAAGCGGGCGAGAACCGAGGAGGGCGTTGGAAGAGGGGTAGTCTTATACGGCGAGTATATCCCAAACTCTATATTTTAACTGGAAAAGTTGGGGGTCGTCTTATACGCCCAGTCGTCTTATACGCCGGAAAATACGGTATATAGGTGCTGAGTGGTTGGCTTGTTCTTATGGACTTTGTGCCATAGCTTCATCTAGGTGATGTAATACACTAATAAGAGGTTTTTGTTTAATATAATTTGCTGGTTGAATCTATGACAAAGTTACAGGGGATACTTTAGGTGACCCAGTGCTATTCTGTAGTATTAAAGTCTTGACTAAAACATTATAAATTTGGTCGAAAGTGGTGCTTTGTGTTAGGAAGTCTTTTGCTTGCAAATTACTACAGGAAACCCCTATCTTTCAACTCCCTTACGACTCATTCTTTCAGTGTTTCCAAATTAAGGACAAGTTGCATTAATTTGATGGGGGTTCTGCTCTTTCATCAGTTCTTCTTAGCTACAGAAGCTCGCTAGGGAATGTACACATGCATGTGTTGGTTGCAAAGTGAGCCGAGAGGGTGAAAAAAGGCACAAAGCTGGGTGGGGGACTTTGCAAGCAGTACACACATGGCCAGTCCCAAGTGAGCCTCCCTAAGTCCTTCATGTTCCCTATAGTCCAGTACATGGGTTCTGCTTTTCAACCAATTCCATTTTCTGGCAGTGCTCTGGCCCCTGGCCTATCAGATAAATGGGGGAGGCTTGTATAATGTTTCCCCGTATGTAGTTTTAAATCTCACACACATTCAGTTATCATTGAATTTATGGTGTTGGTAGCAGCAGCAGTTTTAATGACTGTAAGAAAAAAATTTTTTTTCACAAACTGTTGTATTTGGCTTGTTTCTGTAAGTTCAAGAAATCTTTGGTCTATAACTATACAGACTGTAGGAACAATGTCTTGTTGATGGGTTGGTGGGTGAAATTAATTTTCTGTATCAAATGTTGGAGGAGAGTGTTGTATGATTTCCAGTGTCTGTTCTGTTTTCGTATCTTTTGTATTAAATACTTGACATCTTCTCCCAGGAATCTATCTGTATACTTGAATTTATGCTAAATTGCTGATCATAACATCCAACCACATTTTAAGTAAGAAATTCTGATAGGTAATTTTACTTTTCAGTGAGGTGTAATGCCTGTTGAATTCATATTACGAAGCAGTGCTCCTATTGATACTGCTTACAGTATGTATGTTTTTCATTTTATATGTGTGTGCGTGTATGTGTGTGTGTATATATATATCTGTGTGTGTGCATGTGTGCACGTATGTCTGTGTGTATCATATTAATGCTTTATGGGTTGATGCAGAATCTGAGAGATTATGCATTAAAACACTATTCTGAAAATGCCAAAATAATGTCCACAAATGCTACATAGGATAGTAAATATTGTTGAAAGACAGTACTGTGCAGTGCAGGTATAGTTCTGCTCTGTCCTGCTTTGTTGCTTTGCTGATTAAGAGAAATAAAACAGCTTCTCCCATGCTCTGAGTAGGGCCATACTTGCATACATCTCAAAATTTGCTGCTGAGCTGGAATATCAAAAGATAAAATAGACTGAACTTGACAGATATTTTCTAATGGAAAAAGCATAACTGTTAGTACTGGTACACTGGAAGCTCAAGAAAAATTTCTTGTATCAGAATGGTTTGAAATTCATAACTTTGTTCCATTGTATAAAATGACATGGAAAATCAAAACATGATTTGTATTCCTTCATTGGTTGGGTGTCCCATCTGCTGGAAGTAGCTGGCTATTTGTTAGTAAACAACATGGATGTAACTTTGTAGCTTTTCAACTCACCTGCTCCTTTTTCTGCTCTTTTCTCTTTTCCCTGTAGAGCTTGGCATGAATTGACTAATACTTGACTTACCTAACAAAGAGGAGTGCCAATGCATAAGGAAGCAGTGGTTTCAGAAACAGATTAGGTAATAAGACTAGAGAGAAGAGAAACTGAAAGAATATAAGTTTCTGTTCAAGCAGCTACAATGTTAAAAAAAATCTGTTGGATTTTTTAGTTCTACGTTATCCATACGCAAAGGACAGCTTCCATCTACATTACTGTCTAATACAGTTGGCCCTCCTCATTTGCTAGGATTAGGAGCACAGGACCTTTGCAGACGTGGAAGAATTGCAGATGTGGAAGAATTGCAGATATGTCTCTGTGTGTCTGTGGAAAGGGGGCTGAGGCATGGTGGGGGGAATGGGCACCCAGGGTACGTACCAGATCAGGAAAAGGTGAGGGAAGGGGGTGGGTTGACATGGTGGCCCTGTACTTCCTCTCTCTCTCTCGTCTCCTTCCTTGGATGTATGTGTAGGGCATTGGGAATGGTTTTGTGGTGCTGAGAAACTGAGCTGCAAGCTGCCCTCCGGGCAGCAGCTGGTGGCGATGGAGGCAGGGAGCAAACTGGGGCAGGTTTTTTAAGGGCTGTACAGCATGATCAGAGCTGAAAAGAAATTCCTAAGGTGATGGGACAGAGGTTGAAGAAACTCACAGATAATCAGATCTGTGAAAGTCAAACCCACAAGTGTGGAGAGAGACTGTATACGCCAGCACTCTGTTTACAGTCTCTAATACAGCACAAGGAGCCAGCATGGTATAGCGGTTTGAGCATTGGATTATGACTGGAGAACAAGGTTTGAATCCTTGCTCAGCCATCAAAACCCACTGGATGACCCTGGGCACGTCATACTTCCTCAGCATCAGAAGAAGAAAAAGGCAAACTCTCTCTGAAGAAATCTTGCCAAAGAAGATAAAAAAACCCCGGGATAGGTTTGCCTTAGGTTTGCCGTAAGTCAGAAATGACTTGCAGGCACACAACAGCAACAAAAGATATAGCACAGTGGTGATTACAAAATCATTTAGAGACTTCCTGTGTGCTGTCTTATGGTGGCATCATAGACAAATATTTTCTGAATTTCGATAGGGGATAAAAACTAATATAATTCTGCATTTGAAATTTGGTTCCTTATATCTGTAGCTAGGATCCTATTGTACTCCTCTTCTGGTGTAATGATACCTGTGGAGGCAAAGGCAGAGGTGGCAAGATATGAAAGGCTGCCTCTGAAATTGCCTCTGCAGCAGGTCCAATCGGTTGTCTAAGCCACTCCTTCCAGAGTGCCTGCCCCACTAAAGCCAGAGATTCATAATTAACCTTTTGGAACCTGCATTTCCTTCCGTCCTTCCTTCCTTCCTTCCTTCCTTCCTTCCTTCCTTCCTTCCTTGGCCAGTGCACTTCTCCCTGCAGAAAGAAGGAGAAAGTGAAATTCCTAGTGTAACAAATTATTGTTGGACTAATAGAGTACCAACAGCATGTGAATATTTAGCTCATGGTATGTTAATAACTTAAGGAAAAGTCAACTGCAAATTTTTTCTAAACAAGTTGTTTTCTTGGGCTGATTTTTTATAACTTCCTTTCCTTTCACTGAAGATTGCTCAGGAAGAGTTCCCAGTGGCTTATGTCATGCATTACTCATCTTGTGACAGCTTCTGTTATCTAATATGCTTCCAGTATAACTTCCAATATAATTTTGATATGACAAAATTAATGGACAGATATAGTGACAGAAGTCACAGTATACTGTAATTTTCAAAAATTTCTTATGGCTTTCTTACTATATATCTTTGAAGCTAAAGTAGATCTGGAGTCAGTCTCTGTAAAATACAGTTATCTAATGTTTCCCAAATTAATAGTTAGGTAGGATCTTGATAAAGCAGTGGTGCAAATGCTACGATTTCTTTTTTATGTATGTATGTAATAGCAGTGTCAATTTCTTGTGTGGACAGCCAAGGTGGCTACGTGGCAGCTAAAGAAATGCAGGCTGTGGTCTGTTTTCAGTAGAGAACCTCAAGGCTTATGCTCTGCTGCTTTTCAACCAAGCAGTCCCACTCCTTGGATACCATAGGCATGCTATATTCTTTCATGTGCTTTTCACTGCATTAGAAGATTTATTCTTTAAAGGAGTTGTCTTAATGGTTACAGGGTCATCTTTACTTTTGGACCTTCTGCAAGAAGAAAGATGGGACATTAATTACTTTAGTTTTATGTAGCTGCCTTCAGTGGTGTTTTTATTTTTATTGTGTATGATTGTTTTAGTTGCAACTGCTTGACAGATATTTTGGACCCTGTTTAAGTAAAGGCAGAATAGAAATGGTTTAAGTGATAGTGTTTTAAATATGGTAGGTGTTGAGTGATTTGTGCTGATGCACAGGTAGATACTTGATCTTTTGCATCTAATTAGCTTCATAGGTTCACAGCCTAAACTGTAATACCAGGAATGAGAAAACAATCTTTTTATCCTCTTGCTTCAGGTATTCAGTTATTTTCTTTTTTAAAAAATTACTATCATATCCTCTATGTCTTTATGTAGTGAAACCAGCCCTAAGCAATGTCTATTTCACTGTGCAGGATGTTTGTCAAAACAGTAATATTCCTGTTTTTAGCAATATTCATAATACCAGGCTATCAACATTATGTTTTAATTCTTTTGTCTGCACCAGGAAGCCAGACAGGGAGCTGGTTGAATTATCTGATGACAGCAGATTGAGAGTGTTAGTGACATTGCAATCCCATACATGACTTCTCAGAAATAAGACCCGTTAGTTTATTAAGATACAGTAGCCCCTCCACATTCACAAGGGTTAGTGGTACAGAAACCTTGCGAAAGTGGAAAAATTGCAAATAACTCCCCTCCACAGTTCCCTTCCAGAGCTCCTCCCTCCCATTCCTTTGCCTCTGGCCCAGGATTGGGGGACAGAGGAGAAAAAAGACACAGTAAAGGACTTACTGGTACTTTCCACTCAAAGGAAGAAGAGCAAAGTTCTTGGGTTCTAGTTACTTCTGGCAGCCGTCTTGAAAAGGGAAGGGTAGGAACAAAGAGAACACATGACCAATCAGCAGCCATTGCATAGCAAAAAGTGCAGCCACATGGGAGAGAAGACACACCTCTAGCAGTGAGAGGTGGGCTTTGCTCATCCAAAAAGAAAAAAAATGTCCATTTTAAACATAAGCCTGGCAAGCCTGGGGTGAGGGATGTAAAGAAATGGGAGGAGGCAAATGGGGGGGGGAGGAGGCAAGCACGTGCCTCATGAATAATCAAATTTGCAAAGGTCAACCCTGTGAATATAGAGGGAAGACTGTAATTATTTGAGTCCCACCTCTTTTTCCACTCTAGGGCTCAAGATGCCTTACAACATTTTAAAAGAAATATAGCTAAAAATAACAGAGTGGTGGACAAAGAGGGGATACCGTACAGAGAATCTCAAAAGCATGGACAGGCTATTGGAGAAAGGGAGAAAGACCATAGGACTGAAGTTTGTACCACTAGTATTTAAAGAGAGTTCCAAAATGTTACAGACCTGTTGGCCCCACATCTGTCCAGAGTGATGAGGGGGAAATACTATTAAAGCTGGACTTGTGAAGGACATAGAAGAACATTGCTGAGGAAGAATCAACATATATTCTGTAAAGAGTATGTCTAACCTTTAAAAATTACCTGAGAGTATCACATAGATCTGTTGGAGTTCATATATGTGGAATTCCACTTATTTTATTTTTCAGCAAGGTGCCTTGCTAAAAACTCAAACGTAAACAAACTAGTCAGAGGACAAGAGGAACTGGATAGAGAACAGGAAGCAGAGGAAGCTGTAAGCAGACACTTTTGACAATGAGGGGAAGTAGGCAGTATGTCCCACAAGAGTCTGTACAGGTTCTGATGCTGTTTAATTTGTTAATAAGTGATTGGAGGTGAGTGTTGAATTAGCCAAGTTTGCGGAAGCATCTGGCTTGCTGTTGCTGGAAACAGGATGCTGGGATGGACCCTTATTCACATCCAGAAGGGCTATTCTTACATAAGGCCTGGTTGTTGCCTTTCCACAACTAGCAATGTCATTTGCTATAGAGGGCATTTACTGTAGCAAGGCAGTAATTAGAATTTGCAAGACATGAGCAGTGTTGTTGATAAAAGGTGATTTGGTGGCGGTTTCTCATTCATAGGGTTGCCACAAGTTGAGGTTGACTCGACAGCAATTAATCACAAAGCTAAGCTTTCTGATTACAAACCAGACAAGATGTAGTATGAAAAACTGGATTTAGCAAATGTGGAAAATCTTTAGAAAGGCAAACTTGTTTATGTCTCTGTTTTAATAGGACCACCCACAACTGGATTTTGCTTGAATGTGAAAAGAAGCAACTCCGCAAACAAACAAATAAATGGCAAAATGTATTGCTGAGTTAGAAGGGAAGAAATGAGAACAGGTTAATAATATACTTAAAGCAAGAAAGCTGTGGTCTTTTGTTTAAATCGATGCAGGGAGTTATTAGGAAATAAACAGTAGGTAGCAATTGGTTAATTTAATTTACAAAATACAGTAGCAGGGTTGCAACACAATCATAAATGCAGTTACTTAGAAATGTCCCTCTGAGTTTGGTGTGACTGAAGAGTGATACTTGTGTATGTCTAGATGGACTCTTAAAATATGTGTTTAATCATGGTGTGATATAGTATTTAGAGCATTGAATTTAGACTTTGGAGACTTCTGCTTCTCACTGAGACATGAAGCTCACTGGATGAACTTGGACTAGTAACTATCTTTCAGACTGACCTGTCTGTTGAGGTTTTTATAAAGAAAAAGTTTGGAGATAAGCCATGTGTGCCCAGGATATAAATGTAAAATAAAATAAAAATAAAAATAAAAGTAACAAATTAAATATCACTATTTAAAGTAGAATTTATGAACTTATTTGTTTAGAAATATATCTCTTTTTTCGGCTTAAAAATCGTTAAAACTACAATACTTTGTTTTACTATGCACATGACTTTCAGCATTTCACTTATTGAGATGTGTTACTGTGCTCATTGAGAGCCAGAAGTGGTATAGTGATTTGAACACTGAATGATGATTCTGGAGACCAGGGTTCAAATCCCTGCTGGGCCATGGAAACCCACTGGGTGACCTTGGGCAAGTCATGCTCTCTCAGCCTCAGGGGGAGGAAAAGGTAAAACCTCTATGAACAAATCTTGCCAAGAAGACTTTTTGTTGACTTTAGGGTCAACATGAGTCAGAAACAATTTGAAGGCACAAAACAACAGCAATAACGCATGCCCATAGACAACAGGGGATGTACAATATACCATATACAGCATAAACCACAGATATAAGAATGTGCGAAAATTTTTGGAATTCTTCTATTACAAATGACTGTAGAAGGGGATTACATAACTTAATGAAAGTTGCAGTGGATCCTCCTTATATGTGACCTCTCAATCTGTGATTTCAAGCAACTGTGGATTATGCTGCGCTGTACATTAAAATGGCAGTGACATGAGCGCAGATGCACTGAAGCATTGTCACTGCCATTTAATAAGGTGGGGCATAATCGTTTGTGTTTTTCACTATTTGTGCGGGCCCTTGAACCAAACCCCCCACGTATACGGAGGGCCCACTATATGGTTATTAATAATGAGCAGTTGTCATGGCTCTGTATCCACTGCAGCATTAGAAATAAGATGCTTGTGTAGATTGGTCTTTGGGAAACAATATGAGATTCGTGTCCTGTTTGCATACTCCCCTGAGTTATTTGACTGGCCACAATGGGAAATGGCATGCAAATCTGGTGGACCTTTGGTTTTGTTCCAGAGGACTCTTCTTGTGAGAAATATGCTTCACCACCTCATATTCTCGGATATCCATGGACAGTTGATAGAATATTAGATACCCTTGTCTGTGCTTAAGGGTTCTCTTAATCTCTCAACACTGCCCCACATGAAACAAATTACAGCACAAATTGATGCCCATTATAGTGGCAAACTAGCGTCTGCATGTGAGCTAATTTCTCAATTTGTGGATAAGGATATTCACCTCACTGAGAGAAATGCAATCTTGGTAGATGCCTGTATTTGGATATATATTTAGCCTCAGCTTTTCGTTCTTTCCACATGGCGTCTGTGAAAGTTTGTGTATACAGATGCCATTCCTCTGGCCCAACAAAAAGTGAATCAGAAATAATTTGCCATTGTGTAGCCTTGGAGTTATTGCTTTGTTCTGGACTAAATATCTGGCTCAGAACTTACCTGCATGAGAAAGAACTTGTGAATTACTGCAGCATCATGAACTGTAATTGTCTGAATCCAGTTATTTATTCAGCTTGAGTCAACCCATTGAAGCTGTGGGATATACCTACATGCTCACTCACCATTCAATAATTAATTCAGCGAGTCTACTCTTGTTGGAATTAAGCAGTAAGATTCCAGTCATTATCTTTTTGACAGTGATAGTTTTCCAATGGTAAAGTAAAGAAAGATGGATGTTACCAAAAGCATTCATTTTTTAATTGAGCGCATGACCTATTGGTATAACTTTGGCTCACTGTGTTTCCAAATCACAGAAATTTCTGTATTCCCCTTGCCTCCAAGCTGGTGTCTATTTCAGTGATCCTAAAATGGTGGAAGGGGGCCCATGAACTTTGGGACTCTGCACTATTAAAGCAGCCAAGTTGATAGTTTTCCTCATATTGCTTCTCACCTTGTTCCTCTCTGCTGTGCTCCTGAATAGCCCACATGTATCTGTCTGAAACAAGAGCTAGGCAAGCAATATAGGGTTCTGTGGCACTGCTGATGGGATGTCATGTAACTGTAGATTTATAATTAGGAGGAAAGGAAGACTAAACCAATTAATTTGCATGGTTTTGCTGCTGGAAAGTTATATTCAGAATTATACCTTACAATAATTATGCAAATAAGAAACAATCAGCAAAAATCTGCATTTGATTCTAAATGTTTGGCAATACATAGGAGGATGGTTTCTTTGCTCTCCTTCTTCCTGTGCTTACAATCAAAATTTGAATAAGAAACAAAAGAAATTGAAATTGCCTGGCTTGTACTTCCCTGTTTGTTGCTGTCAGTGAATCAAATGAAGCGTCCAGTGAAATGCTTCCTTTAAAAAATCTTGATTACATATTGAGGATGGATTATGATTAGCAAAATGACAAATCTCTTGGCAGTTACAAATAACAGTATGCATGCAGCTTTCTGTACCATCTTGCTTCAATATATTCTCTTTGGGGGGGTAGGAAACTGCCAAAGGTTGTTGAGCTATAATTGGCTCTTGGAGGGCTTCATCCCCATCCACTAGTTTAGTTTAGTTTAGTTTAGTTTAGTTTAGTTTAGTTCAGTTCAGTTCAGTTCAGTTCAGTTCAGTTCAGTTCTAGGGATTTGGTCCCGTAGATCTTTCAAGCCTATTACACAGAATCCCTCCCTTCTCAGCATATCTGCATTTTCCTCTCCCCTTCTGCAAGACTGTCAAAAGTTGTCCAGTATGATAGAGTGATACCTCTAAATGAAGCAAATTTTTGGTGGCAGCTAGCCTGAGTGGCTGATCTTTCCTGTCCTGGGAACTCACAGACATTACTTCTAGTTCGTTTCCCTGCTTTCTGTTTATTGTGTCTGTTCTTTCCTATCATTTGCAAAGTGAGATCTTTTTTAGATAAGACTTGTTTTCTATCTCAAAATGAATGTTAATATAAAATAAAAATGTACAACTGACTGTAGTAATACCAGATAGCATTTTTTAAAAATAGAAATAGTGATTTTTGGGCTAAGTTTGAACTCTTCTTCAGACTTAGATGCAAAAGATAGAAATGTCTGTGTTATGAAGCTTGTTTACTAAGCTATGTCTTTGATCAGCATTTTTAACTTTGGTATTTCTTGTTGTGTTTTGTATAATGTGAAAGATTTTGTGTGTATGTGTGTGTGTGTGCGCGCGCATGCGTGCGCGGGCATGCACGTGAACTAAAGCAATTAGAATGGTTAAATATGTTTTTTTTTTCACATCCAGAATGTCTAGAGTTGTATATTGGATGACAGCGAGCAGGACTATTTGAGAACTCTTTTATACTAAGAGAATATTTTAATCCCTGGTATTTATAGTGGGGAAAGAAAAATTAAGCAAATATGAATGATACAGCAGGTATTAAAGACTACTGAGCAGAAAAGGTAGAATCAGTCAAAGTTTGTGCTTTCAGAATAGGGAACGACTGAGATGATAGTGCGTATATATGAGCACAAACAATTGTGAACTGGTAAACCAGGCATTAGGCCTATCTTTGTTGTTGTGTGCCTTCAAGTCCTTTCTGACTTATGGCAAACCTGTTATGGGATCTTCTTGGCATGATTGCTTCAGAGAGGGCTTTACCATTGCCTTCATCCAGTGGATTAGAACCCTGGTCTCCAAGAGTACTTCCCCGACACTCAAACTACTGCGCCACACTGTCTTTATTTTACCACTGGTGAATTGTAAATGACTCCAGTGCTGCTGGAGCTTAATGATGAAAACAGATGGAGCCGTAACTAGTCAGACTAACAGATAGGAGTGTTCATAGATGGTGAGATGTCTTATCTGTTTTTAATGGGAGTTCTACTACTGCCACACAATGAATGTGGATGTGTATAATCACCCATTTCCTTCTCAAAACGTAAAAATATTCTTGCTATCTACAGATTGTAGGTATTAAGTTATATTTGCTTAATTGTATTGTAAAAGAAATCAGTGTTTGCTTGATCTCTGTATATAGGGACCAGATGCTAAATATGTGGAATGTAGCAGGAAATGAGGTACAGTAAAACAATGGTTCTTTGTTGTGGTCTCTGTGTATTGCTCACATTGGTCTGCACCTCTGCAGAGCATATATTGGAACTTTCTAGAGAACTTGGGTTTTGTTGTTAGCCCTGCCCCCCCCAATAAAACCTGTGTGATATGCTCAGTTCTGCTTTGTCTGCCACAGTGGCAGCATCTCCAGGGGGACTTTTTTATTTGAACTAATTGAACTTTATTTAAACTATTGAACTGTTCTATGAAGGGTTGTTTTCTGCCTCTTTTAAAACCCATTTAGGTAAGAACTACTTTTGTCCAGTGTCTTACAGCCTCTTGTTCTCTCTTCAGAAATTGTGCTGTTTGCTACCTGAAAATCTTCTGTGTAGCAGTCATGATAAATGTCCGGTATGCTTAAATGAGGCTCATAACATGCAATCTTGTATTATTTGTCACAGTTTTACCAGATAAGTGCATTGAAATAGTCTGAAATCATTGTTTTTGGACCAAGGTTTCATACTCATCAATGATGTTGCTACCAACTGTCTGTAAGTCTCTGGCAGCCATTATAGAGGTACTAAAACCATCCACCTCCTCCATACTACAAGCCCTGATGACACAGTGTTGTAAAGACTTTGAGGAGTGAACCTTGGAAGATGTCTCACGGAGCTAAGTGCTCTAATAAGGACAGGTTTCAGAGGGAGGAGGAGGATGTCAGAGTTCAACTCCGAGCCCATGCCTCTCTGTCAGCAAGGGAAGGAAGGCGATAGTACTTGGCCAAGAGGAGGAGGCAGTGGGGAGTGTCCAGTGTAAACCATCAATAGAAGCACTGAGCCAAGCCGAAGTCAAGGTCAAGTCCAAAAGGTCCAGAATACCGAAGGTCCATCCAAAAGGGGTCAAGAGAGCCAGAACACAAGGGTTGTGAGGGCTTGAGTAGGAATTTGCTACAAGCAAACAGCAGGCCATGCCAAGAGACATATAGCTGATGGCAACAGGTGTTACTCATCACTGTTCTGTTTTCTCAATCTCACCAAAACAGCTTCCCTCTGAGCTGCTTGTTTTTGTCTCCTGAGGGGCAAAGGTGGATCAAATTCCTCTAAATCATTCCTGGTCCCTTCTCCCTCTGGCACTGGTTGCAACAACTCCATCTCAGCTTGTCTTTCAGCTGATGAGGGTGTTGGCAAGATAGTTTGGTCTATCACTGGCTCTGTTTTTGGCACAAGCAATTGCTCATCCACATCTAAACCATCATCTATCACAGAAGAGAACAGGGAGGAGAAGGAGAATATGGTGGCGATGGTGGCTGTAATGGAGACTTTGGAGAAGTTATATATCTAGCTATATTCACAGTACTAATACAGGAAATTTTTGAGATAGACCTATAAGCCATAGAAAGACATGTCTCACTGGACCTCCTGGGACCCCATAGGTTTAGGGGTATCTATTATGAATTCTAGTTAATTCCACAAATAGAAAAGTAAATTCAAACACTAAACATATTCCTTAGAAGCACATGAACTCAGCAAAACATTAATTGTTAATAATGCTATTCTGTACTTCTGTTCCAGTTAATCTATCAAACATGCAAATGTGTTACTGCTCAGAGTATAAGATGTTTTTGAGTATCTTTCCAGCATAGATGGGTGTGGTTCCATGGAATCTCTATTCAGCAACAGCAATGTCCAATTGCTGAGATGTGCAAGTTAGCATTCTCCTATTATGGCTTGTTGGCAGAAGAACAACACTGAGGATTAACTAAACACCTGGGCTCCCCTTACCAAATTTTGGTACCAACCCAGTCTCCATCTGACCTCACTCAGATCACTGCAATAAGACTAAATTGCAGACTTTAAGTCCTGAAAAATATCCCAGTTCCATTTAATATATTTTCTGGGTTTGAACAGTAATATTGATCATATTGAAAACATTTTTCAGATATTGTTTTCTCTCATTCTGTTATATATCAGAAGTATTTTACCATATGTTGTAAACAGAAGAATTTCTCTCTCTCTCTCTCTCTCTCTCTCTCTCTCTCTCTCTATTGTCTCACGTTAATGTTACAGGACTCTGAGCAGGGGACATTAAATTCCTTATGTAAGATAATATTGCTTGAAAGATGCATTCTGAAGTACAGGCCTAGAAATATCTGTATATTTTTCATTTTTTAATATTAATAAAAATACTTAGACCTGCAGTTTTATTCCACAACAGATGGAGCGGAATCATCAAAACAATAAAATGTTGAGGGTTTTTTTTTTTTTTACAAAGACGTAATAGAAAGGAGGGTATCATCAAAACTGAAGAGATGATGAAAAAACCATGAGGCTTTCCTTCCTGATGGTTCTGAGACTAGAGGACAAGCTCAAATGTTGGCATAAAACCATGAAGAATATATAACAAATAAGATATTTTTTTTGGATGTAACTGTGTGAAGTAATGGTGTTAAAAATCTACTGAATTTTTTTTTTCAAAAACAGATGCTCAAGTTCATCTTTATAATGAAGGGCATCTAATTCAGCATAGAAGTAAGGATTTTGGGTTAAATCCAGTTTTTAGTTCCAAATAGAGAAGGCTGGTTGAATCGGTGATTCATTAAATTCCTGCTGATTTACATAGTCTAGTCTATGTGGGACTAAGATTTGGATTTAGATTATTACCTACTCAGTGGCAACATTACTGATTTTGAGATGGATTAAAAAGTGTCAGATCTGTACGATGAAAGTGTAAGTTGTTGCAGCTTCCCATAATGAATAGATTATACAGAAGCCAAATTGTTGAGAAGATACAGTGGACAGAGGGTAGGACCTAGACCAGAGATTCAGCCGTGAAACTCATTAGGCTCAGTCACTTATCTTCTAAACTAATCTATGTCACATGGCTGTTGCAAGAATAAAACTGAAATAAATTTTCTCTGTATGCTTCCCTGAGCTCTTTGAAAGGAAAAATAAAAAAGTGGCTAATCAGACTAAAACAGTTACATATTGTGTTGTGTTGGTAGCTTTCAGGGCAGTGGAGGACCATGTGAATAGTATTTTGCCTTTATCAGCATGCAATATCTGAGAGTGGCTTTCAGCATTACTTGGCTTTGCTGCTAGGTAATATAGCTTTTCCATAAGTGGCCCATGCAAGACTGGTATAATTTAAATGAGTCCATTGTGCCAACCTCTCAATAGTATAATTTCTCCCTGTTACGGTGGGGGGGCCGGGGCGGGGGGGCAAGTTCATCATTTGAAGCCACTTCCAAAAGGTGCTTCTGTTTAAAGAGCCTCTCACTTTTTACTTAGATTAATTTCTGCTTCATCTGAAATAGCAAATCTGTGAAGGTGGTTTCCCCAGAGATTTCACGAAATCACACAAACTAGATGGTCCTTCACATTGGGAAAGAAGCGTACTTTGAAGAATGAAGATATTACTGAAGGAAGTACAGAATCTGTAATGGTGATTGATAGCACAGCTTTGATGGCTTGCACGTTTCCATTATCGTGGAAATTTGCCCAAAAGAGGAAAAATGACATTTTATCTGCTCAGTGTTTTCCTGAAGTGGCTGAAGTGGCTTTGTGTAAAATTTGGGAACTATATTAGCTCTTCAGAGGATAACATGTTTTTCTTGTTTTCCATGTTGCTGAATTTTCCAGTCATTCACTGCTGATATGAAATCAAATTCCTGAAATTAATTGTGTTTTCCATTGTTTGAATTTTATTTCTTATTCGTTTGGTAGGAGGGCAAAATATATTAGTTAATTTATATTCCACTTTTCTCCCATTGTAAGACCGAGACAGCCTACAGGATGGTTTAAAACAAAATGTAACTAAAATATAAAAGCGCAAAAGTAAAATATGAATGAGCAATCAGATGAAAAACCTCTAATTTAAAACACTTTTAAAAGCTGTTTAAAACATAATAGTGAAGATAAAAGTATTGCATACAGTATTAAAAGATCCTTCTGCTGCTTTAAATTAACAGCTACTGGCTTTGTCTAAACATAAAGGGTCTTTAGTTGCTGTTGGAAAAAGGGCAGGAGGAGTCCAGCCTGTGGAGGCGAATTTCATTACTCCTTCTTTTTCTGCTGTTGTCGTTGTTGTCATTATTTCTGAACCACCTCTCCCCATGGATTGAAACAGAAGAAAACAATAGATTAACATATATCAGTTAAAAACAGAACATCGATTAAACCAGTAGTTAAAATGCATTTCACCTTAAAAACAAATAATACAAATACCTAAGAACACATAATACATATTTAAGAATCATTGTTAAAATTCACAATTTAAAATCATCAGAATGGGCATGCCAAAGAGACTGGTTGTTAATGCTGTTTTAAATTCAGACAGCTTATTCGGCTGTCAAATCTCTTTCAGTAGGTCATTCCACGGTCTAGGAGTGGCTGAAGAAAAAGTCCTCTGGGTGATCATTGCCAGTCAAGTCCCAGCCAGTTGAAGTAAATGTCTCCCAGAGGACCTGAGTGTGTGACACAATCCTGTAGGTAACATGGACTCAAACCATGTAGGACTTTAAAGGAAATAACCATTCTGGTTTCTTTAGACGCCTGCCATTTTTCCTCTTTATTGGCACAGTTTTCAGTTGTACCTTCAGTATCTCATTTTTAAGGAATTCACATCTGTCGTTAACTTCTTTCTCTTTCAGTATTCTTGACCACAGGATTTCTGCAAGTAACTCTCTAAGTTTACAGAAATCAGCTTTTTTAAAGTCTAGGATGTGTGTCTGGCTATGCTTGGTTTCTCCTTCCCACTGAATGACAAATTCCAACAGAGCATGGTCACTCCTCCCTAAGGATCCCACTACCTCCACCTCAGCAACAAGGTCATCTCTGTTGGTCAAGATCAGATCTAAAATAGTCGATCCCCTTGTCGCCTCTTCCACCTTATGGACCATGAAATTGTCTACAAGGCAAGTGAGGAACCTATTGGACCTTGTGGTCTTGACAGAGTTTGAGTGCCAACAAATATCAGAATAGCTGAAATCTCACATTACTACTGCGTCTCTCCTTTTTGAATGTGTGGTCATCTGCTTCAGGATGTTTTCATCCAAGTCCTCAGGCTGGCCTGGAGGCCTGTAGCAAACCCCCACAGTCACATCCCTATTGTTTCTTGCTCCCTTAATTCTTACCCAGATGCTTTCGACTTGGCTTCCCAGATTTAGGTCATGGATCTCTTCACAGATGAAAACATCCTTGACATATAAGGCTACTCCTCCTCCTTTCTTGTTTGGTCTGTTTCTGCGAAATAGGTTGTACCCCCCTATTCCTGCGTTTCAATCATGAGATTCATCCCACCAGGTTTCAGTGACGTCTATTAAATCATATTTATTTTGTTGTATTAAGAGTTTGAGTTCATCTTGCTTATTTCCTATACTCTGTACATTAGTGAAGAGACACTTAAGACCATGTACCCTTCCTGGAAGTCTTGTACTAAAGTTACTTTTCCTCTCCCTGTTGGTGTCTAGTACTACTTGGCCTGCTCTGTCTATATCATTTGGGCTATTTATCCCAGTGCTCACTGAATCTTTGTCCTGAATAATACTGTCTCCCTCCCCAGTTAAGCTCAGTTTAAAGACCTCCTGATCTGTTTTGCAAGAGTGTTAGCAAAAACATTCCAGCTAACGATTGTGAGGTGCAGGCCATCTCTTGCCAGAAGACCAACTTTGTGGAAATGGAGACCGTGATCCAAAAACCCAAATCGCTTCCAGCAGCACCATCTTCGGAGCTGGTTGTTGACCTCCACTGTTCTTCTCTCTCTTTGTGGCCCATGTCCTTCCACAGAGAGGAGAGATGAAATGACAGCCTGCGCACCAGGGTCCTTCAGCTTCCTACCCAAAAGCTCATAATCCTTCGTGATGCGGTGAAAGCTGTGCCTCTCAGTGTTGTTGGTTCTGACTTGAACCAAAAGGAGAGTGTTATGGTCAGTGGGCCTGACCAGTCTCGTTAGCCTCTCTGTACTGTCATTGATTTTGGCCCCAGGGAGACAGCACTGATCACGATTGATCTTGTCTGGGTTGCAAATGGTTGATTCTATTCCTTTCAGCAAGGAGTCCCCAACCACCAGAACTCATCTCCTCTGAGGCTTGTCCAGGCTTACTTGATGAGCAGATTGTCTCTCGGCCACCTGAATATTCTGTTCAAGCTGAGACTGTTGGTCCTGCTGCTATTGGATTTCATTCTGGTGGTGTTGGGGTTCTTGTTGCTGATGTTGGATTTCCTCTTAGTGACGTTACATTAACTCTTCTTGCTGTTCCACTTTGTCATTAATAAGGTTGAGAACTTGGAACCAATTCTGTAGTTTGAGGGTCTCTGTTTGATACCTTGTCTTTCTACTTCTGAGTGTCACAGTCCTCCAAGCATCTATCTCCCGGTTTCATGAACTGACTTCCTTGTCGACTAGCTTCTCCATGTACTCCATCTTCAAAAAGGTCCTCTCAGCCCTGTCCAAGAACTCCTCACCTTCCCTAATAATGTGAGGATTTGAAACCTGGGCCTCCAGCTGTTGAAGCTTCTTTTCCAAGAGGGCGACCAGCTTGCGTTTGCTGTTGGTGTACCCAACAATGTCTTGCAGCAGGAAAAGAAATGTGCCACAGCTGTGGCAGGTGACCGCAGTAGCTCCCTCACCCTCCATACCTGATAATCTAGAGAGTTGAATTGGAACAAGTAAAACTAGGGTTCACTTTCAAAGTCTCCTGGTAAAACATATGTCAATACCCCTGTTTGCCAAGTTCTTATTGTCAAACTATCAAGACAGAGTACAATTCTGTAGTGCTTATAGTTACTTCCTCAAAGCTTCAAACACACCTGGACATTACAGACAGGCAGACTGACTCAAGAGGGCTTCAAGCCAAGAAGCAATGAAATCTTGCTAAGCTTTGATAGTGAAACTTTGCGCACCAAAGGCATGCACCTCTGGGAGCAAATATAAAGAGCTGCTAGCTCCTCCCCCTAGCTCATCAGTGAATCAGTTAGAGCTTATGGCTGCTAGCTCCTCCCCCTAGCTCAGTGGTTCTCAACCTGTGGGTCCCCAAATATTTTTGGACTTCAGCTCCCAGAAGCCCTGAGCATTGACCGTAGTGGCTGGGGCGTCTGGGAGCTGAAGTCCACAAACATCTGGGGACCCACAGGTTGAGAACCACTGCCCTAGCTAATCAGTTAGACTGTGTGCTCAGGGGCAGCACACAGCCAGAGTGAACAGACAAACAAAGAAACAAATACAGCCGCAGAAGCTTGTAAAAACACCCAGTCAAGGATGTCTTCTCAGATACAGCTCACCTTCCACTCTCTCCCCCGGAAATGAGCTTGAAGGCTGCTGGGAGCAAATATAAAGAGCTGCTAACTCGTCCCCCAAGATTGTCAGCGAATCAACATCTTCACACCAAATTGGGAGGGGTTGCTAATACCCCGGAGAACAGCATCAAATTATAAAATGACCTTGAGAGATTGGAGAACTAGGCCAAAGCTGACAAAATGAGAAAAATGTAAGGTCCTACACTTAGGCAGAAAAAAATGGAATGCACAAATATAGGATGGGAGACGTGTGGCTGGATAGCAGTATGTGTGAAAGGGATCTAGGAGTCTTGGTAGATCACAAGCTGAACATGAGTCAGCAGTGTGATGAGGCAGCCAAGAAAGCCAACGTGATTCTTGGTTGCATCAATAGGAGTATGGTGTCTAGATCGAGGGATATAATGGTACCACTCTATTCTGCTTTCGTTAGACCTCATCTTTAATACTGTGTCCAGTTCTGGGCAGCTCAAATCAAGAAGGATATCAGCAAGCTGGAACATGTCCAGAGGAGGGTGACCAAAATGGTGAAGGGTCTGGAAGCCTTGCCCTATGAGGAACAGCTTAGGGAGCTGGGTATGTTTAGTCTGCAGAAGAGAAGGTTAAGAGGGAACATGATAGCCAGCCATGTTTAAATATTTGAAGGGATGTCATATCGAGGAGGGAGAGGGCTTGTTTTCCACTGCTCCAAAGACAAGGAGCAATGGATTCAAGCTGCAGGAAAGGAGATTCCATCTGAACCTCAGGAAGAACTTCCTGATGGTCAGAGCTGTTCGGCAGTGGAATATGCTGCCTCGGAGTGCGGTGGAGTCTCTTCCTTTGGAGGTTTTTAAGCAGAGGCTGGATGCCCATCTGTTAGGAATGCTTTGATGTGTGTTCCTGCACAGCAGGGGGTTGGACTGGATGGCCCTTGTTGTCCCTTCCAACTCTATGATTCTACGAACAACACTTGATACTTTGCCTGGAAACTAATTGGCACCCAGTGGAGTTGTTTTAATATTGATGTGATATGCTCACTCCCAGATGTACCTGCCAGGTTTGAACCGATTGAAATTTCTGAACTTGGTACCAGGGTAGCCCAACGTATAGCTCTTTATAAAAGTCCAGCCTTGTGAATACCAGTGCATGCACTACCATCTTTAGGTCCTCCACATCTAGGAAGGAGCACAGCTGGCACATCAGCCAAAGCTGACAGCCCTCCTGGCTGTCACATGCATTGCGAGAAAGCATCCACTAAGAAGGTCTTCTCTTGCAAACTCCTGTGAACCAAGTTCATCTGTAGTTGTAGTAGTGGGGCTGCTTGAGGATCTTAAAATTTGGACAGGCTCACATCAGGTTCACTCTTCTTTGGATGATGTTAGTGGTATTGCCTCTCCCACCTCCCTGATGTGATAATTCTTCGAGGCTGCCTCAATCAGCCAGCTTGGAACCCCACCCCACCCCAAAAGAAGGTAGACCATAGTCTACCCCTGGGTAACACTCCTACTTCTTTCTAGTGCTCCTTAATTACTGGAATCTTGCAAAGGAAAAAGAAAAAAAGCACTGGACTAAATAAATTTTGGTTTGGTCTAGATAAGCAGAGAGCCAACATGGCGTGGTGCTTTGGGTGTTGGATTAGGACGCTGAAGACAAGGATTTGAATCCTCTCTTACCTGTGGAAACCCACTGGGTAGTCCTGGGCAAGTCATACTCTCTCATCTGCAGAGGAAGGCAAAGTCGAAACCCCTCTGAACAGATCTTTCCAAGAAAGCCCTGTGATAGGTTTGGTTTAGTGTCATCTTTAAATCAGAAACTACTTGTAGGTACACAATAACAATAACAACCAGAAAAGCATTTTCGTAACAGGTCATACTCACAATCACTTGAAGGAGATTAATTATAAGGTTGTTAATTATGACCTAATTGACCCAACTAGATTAGTTCATTTGTTAAGGAGTAATGGTGAAATAATAATGAGCAATCACTCTTGTTTCACAAGCTCAAATGCAGTGGTAGCCACAAGGATTCTAGTTTTAAAAAGAAAAAAACAGTTGATCACATTGGATTGAAGTTGGCGTGCTCTCATCATATTTGGTTCTGTATAAGTGCTGGTCTCAACAGTCTAAATTTGTGTTACTTTGGTTTTCTTTGAGTACGAGTATTTTAAGAGGATCTTTGCAGGGCTTGGAAGGAATGTGTAAAAAGTAATCTCAGTGGTGGTGGTTACCCTGTGCTTTCAAGTCATTTCAAACTTCTGGTGACCCAAAGGTGAATTCTATCATGAGGTTTTCTTGGCAAGATTTGTTCAGAGGCGGTTGCCTGTGCTTTCCCACTTTTTTAAAAAAGTAATGAATGACAGTGCCATTACTTTTAAGCATTTCAATGAGAATGAGCTAAACAGGATATTGCATAATGCGAGGTTACTTCAGAAAGTTACTTCTCTTTCTTTGGAAAGGAGAGTACAGGCCACATTGGGCATTGTTGGAAGGAATCTCTATTTTTTTTTCTCTTTAATACAGTCAAAATCTGAAATGATACATATCAGTAAGTAGGAATGCCCAACAGATTGCGTTTCTTTTTTTTCGTTTTCTTTTTGCAAAAGGCAATGTTAATGTGCTGTCTTTTAAAATAGCAATTCCAAGTTCTAGATCTTTGTTAGAGGTCCTGACTTGCCAGTTTTTTTTAATTTGGTTGTTTGTTTGCTCGTTTGTTAAATACATCCTCCAAGATTTATAGTAGGATTGGGTATACTTTTGTACAATTTGTTTTGTGACAAGATGGTGATGTTTAAAGAATAATGTGTGCTCTAGCTGTACTCATAAGATTGTCATGTAGAACCTACAGTGTAGTGTTTTATTTAAGTGCATTTAAGAAGGCGAATAGTGTGGAAATATTGACATTGCTTTCCTCCTTCAGACCAAAATATTAATGATTTTCTATTCAGCTTATTTAGAGTGCTTTGGCTAGAATCCTGCTGGTGCACAGCACAGACAATTGCCCATTTTCCATTGCCCATCTTAAGTGAAGGCAGAAAAAACTACTGGCTCAGAACAACCTGTTTCTTGACTTTCTTCATGACCACTGTGTTTGTTGGTTGGCCTTTGTTTTTCTTCTTCTGATCTCCGCTGGTGAAGGTACACTGGTATAGTGTGTCAATAATATTCTGACCTTCTTTTCTGCACTTTTTTTTAAAGATACATTTGAAAGCTGCCTTTCATCTTTATGAATACCAGATTGGTACAGGAATATTATAAAAACAATAGAAGCACCTACAATAAGAAAAGCAGTAGATGAAACAGAACCATCCTATTTAAAACAGCTAAGGAAAGAACTGTTGGGTTGGCATCAGTAACAATGTTACTGGGTTATTTGCAAAAAATAATCATTCTTTTGGTAATGGTGTACATTGTAATACATTTTTACAAGCTTGGACTACAAGTGATATGAATAAGCCTCTGTTCAGGAGTTTAGGAAGTAATGTAAAAGTCTTGTAGACCAAAGGTGCAGGAAATCTTACAGTTAGGATTCTAGGCAGATGTGCTCAAATTATATGTGTGCACAAGAAAATAGATGTTTTTAAGAGTTCATAGTTAACCTGCACAATACACTCTCAATAAAAACTTGGCTGCTGTGCGGCTTCAAGTTGTTCTTGACTTATGTTTTCCAGTGTTGAGAGTGTATGACACGCGCAGGGTCACCTAGTGAGTTTCCAGGGCTGAGTGGAGAATTGAAACCTGGTCTGCAGAGTCATAATCTAGTGCTTAAGTTACTACACCATGCTGGCTCTTTAAATAAAAAATAAAATTTATAAAATATAGTGACCTCAGGATTTAGAACATAGGACACCTTCTTTTAGATACCCATCCTTAGAGATGTGAAAGTTGGAAAAAAACTGAGGAAAAAGTTTCTCTTGTGTTTTTCCCAGAAACCTTCCTTCTCCTGAAAACAATGAAAACTCTTTTCTAGAATGATGAATAAAATGTTTAAGACAAGGTGCTCATATATTCACTTTCCCAAAATTGTTTCTGAAAAGTATGCAACACAAAGACTTCATGTAAGGCTACTTACTGCACGGGATCATTGCAATTCTTGGTTTTAAGATATTTTTCTCAGTTCTTTCTTATGGGAATGCTTGCCTTATATATTTCTGATGCAGTGGATAACTAGAGTAGAAATAATGTTCTGCTTCTGATAAACTGGCAAGACCAAACATGTTCTAAGGAAGCAGAAGCAGTTCAGGACCTTGTAGGTCCACATGTAACCAAAAACAAACAAAATAACCGTTCATTTAAAATTATTACCTGAATAAACTGTTCTTTAATATACCAAACACAGTCATTTTATGTCGCATGTGTGCACATGCACACTCACATACATACATATATGTAAAACTCATTGTACACCACTTAGGAGGTGTTTAGCACTGATGAATGGTATAGTAACTGCTATTCCTACTGCGATAAGAGCAAGTGCTCTTTGCTCAGACCAGCCTTCTTTTCATTTCCATTCAGATCAGATCAAGACGCTCTCTGATCATATTTGGACTTTATGCTGCAATTAGTGTTGGACATCCACTTTAGCCAAGACCTCTTATTATCAATATTCATGGAAGAGTCACTGTAGATGTGAAATGGGCACTGAAATCTCTAGATGTCTGCAAAGTATTAGCCTTTCATGCACACTGTGCCATTCTGTTCAGACATTTATAATGGGTTTTTATCTGCCGTGGGGTTCCTGAAAGAGATTGGTCAGTGGTTCAGTTTCTGTGTATTATCAGTGAACCAAAAGGTGATTTCCATGAGAAGGTCACTCTACAAGGGTGGTTGTTATCTCAGTGGCATTTCTCTGTGATGTTTCACTATCTGAAGTGGTCAAAGTGTTATAGTGGTTACAACCATTAACTTTATTTTGCCATTGTATGCTGCCGTTCAGTTCACAGTGGATGATGACTTTGGAAGAGTTTATTTTTTTCATCCCGTTTGGCATGATGGCCCTCTTCTATCGTTGAATAGAATGCTAGTCTTCCATATATGGAAGGAGAACACATTGTGTACATATAACTGTTCCCTTCAAGTGATGATTTGGACATTCACAACCCACCCATCTTATTACCTGTTTATATAGATAATAACCACTGCGGTGGATAGGGACGTGAGGAGGCAGGCAGAAAATGTGCATATGTGTGGTATGGGGCTAATGTAAAAAAAAAAAATCACTCAAGCTCTAAGCAGTTTCAGATGTACACTGCACAAGTGAACTATATGTGTGAGTTCACGGAAGCCACTGAAAGAACCACATTTACAAGAAAACAACTTATTCTTTTAGATATTATATTTGAACTATTGAATGGCAATTGATAAATGATTTTTTCAGTGTGTTCTGAATTCAAGGGAGAATGTTACATAACATACGTATATCCACTTCCATTTTATATGACAATTTCAAGCAGTTTCCTCCAAATACTAGTAGTGTTATTTGATACAATGTTGACTTAAATAGATTTTTATCTGCAGTTGAACTGGTTTTTCTCATCCTTGTGACTAAGTCAAAACTCACCATGTTCGTTTGCGTTCACTTTCAATTTCAGTCATGTAAGGCTTCACTCACCATTTCTTAACAAAGATAAATGTGGATGTTGCCTTCAGAAATGCTGAGAAAGCATTGGTAAGACACTGTCAAACTTTTGTGTGTTACTCTTTCTTTAATGAGTGTATTTGACTAAAGTTCCAAAGTATTCTGAGAGGCTTAAATAAGTCCTAGTTAGTCTTTTGTCTTCAAGATAAGACATACTTAAGTTGTCTTACATGTTCATGTTACTTTTGACCCATTTTGCCTCATTATAGCACTGTGTCAGCTTCTGCCTTGCCACTGTCTCACTGAAATAGGTAATCTGCATTTTCTTAAATCGTTAAAGTATCAGTTGCTCCCCAGTCTGAACTGCAAAGATATGTTCCATCTACAAAGATCCTTCTCCATGAATCTTTCTATCATAGGTGCAAGGGAAGACTTTCTTTGCTATGTGACACAAATTATGACCTGCTTTTTCTAAAAAGGTTTGCCTAGCACCAACTCTGCTATTGTTTAAATGAAAATGTATGAATTTTATGAATTATGAGATTTCACTAATTTTATTGAAAAAGCTTTGAAAGTTATATCTGTGTTGTGCCCATGTGTGTATGCATGTGTGTTTTGGGATAATATGTTCTGTGCTGTATAATGCCTGCCATATGATGACAATGATGGTGACTATTAATTTTTTTAATACACACTTTTAAAAAAAATTGTTCTCCATTATCTTTCTGATCATTTATCTTTATGTATCTTGTTCAAAGCCTGTTAAAAATCAGTGAACCAAAACTCATTATTATTGAAGAAGAAATTTTGAAGAAATCTTGCGATCAAAATAAATATGGACTTTCTAATCATATGCTGTATTCCAAAATTATATGTGTGATTACTGATATCACACATTTTAGTATTTGTTTAATATAAGAAAGGCTCAGAAATGTACCCAATGTGCAATAAATGCTACAGTGAATTATAGGGATGAGTCATTAATAAATCAGCTCAGCAAGTTTAAAACAGAGCACTGCGTCCATTTAATAGTTGTTTTTGAAATTGTGTGTGTATCTACTCGGAGGTAAATCTTGTTAACTTCAATGGGATCTACTCACATGGATATGTATATAGTATTGCAGCCTTAGTTTGAACAGTGGGTGTCTCTATTTCAGATGATAAAAAGTTAGAAAATTAAAAGGTCAGTTCTTACAATTATATCTGTTAGAGTATTGAACTATACTTTACTAACTGCTTACTAACTAACTGTGCTTACTAAACTGTAGCAGCAACTGAAGCTTTTGACTCTCTTTGTTACACTATTAGTTACATAAGTGGTTAAATTTGTTTGGTTTAATTGGACAGTTGGCTCCCCATGTTGTTGTCCCTGTTAGATCATTTATGAGAGCTTGAAAAGTGACATTAAACAATATGTCTTGTAAGAGCAGTATCCAAGTGTGTGAAGCTTACAAGGAGAGCATTGGATAAATCACCAGGGGCTTCTCACTGCTATGCATCAGATTGGCAAAGAAAGAAAGTCTTTAGCTGAAGCGGCTTCCAGAAAACTGATTGGTATGCTGCACCTTTATCTTCTTTGTCCTCCTCATTTTTTTTAAATGCATCAAAGCTCCTCATCCTTATACTGAGTTTGAAGCATATTCCATTAACCATGTCACCTTTTTCAGAGGACTGAATTGCCATCCTAAGTGTACTTACTTGATTCCATTGAATTCTGTGGAACCTGCTTCTAAGTATATATGCTTTAGATTGTTTTGCAAAATTCTAAACTATCAATAATTGCGTCAGGTGTCTGTGTTGAAGTTGTTGTGGTGATGGCTGAATATATTTGATCTCATAAAAGCAGGACTCAACTGTCTGACAATGCCTAAATGCTAAAAAATTGATATTAAAATGTATAATCTTACTTGGCTCATTCTGCTAGTGTCAAGAAATTTTTATACCATAGCATGTACAGAAGTGTAGTAAGGTGTTTATAAAATGTTCTTTAAAGGATTTTCACACAGTTTTTCCTTGTACCTCTACACATAACATAATGTATACTCTTCATGGTATCTGGAATGCTAAATGTTGCAGGGAATACACCTCGTTCTGTCTGGAATTATGTTGGAATTGTTGCTATAAGTGACAAGTCCCTCTGAGTCAACTACTCTCTCTTTAAACCAGTATTCATTTGTTTCTGTTTTTCTTTTTTCTTGTTTTTGCTGCACCCACTTCTGTACTGGAGAAGTAGCCAAGTGAACCTATGGGGAAAAATATTCTTTTGAAGCCAAAATTCATATTGGATTATAATTATAAATAGGAACACTATTCAGAAGAGGCTGATCTCACTATGAAAATATCTTATACCAAAAATGATTTGGGAATGTCTGCTGTCTATAAATATATACCTCAGTTAACAAAGTTTCTGATAATGAAGCTCCTGTTTACAAAGTGTTGTATGTCCTCTCAGCTTCCATTTTCCTCTACGTCAGTGGTTCTCAACCTGTGGGTCTCCAGATGTTTTTGGACTTCAGCTCCCAGAAGCCCTGAGCATTGACCATAGTGGCTGGGGCTTCTGGGAGCTGAAGTCCACAAACATCTGGGGACCCACAGGTTGAGAACCACTGCTCTACATCCTCTGTCTAGTTGTAAATTTTTTAGCAGCATCAACATGGAGAGATGCTCAGAAAGATTTTTAAGAAACAGATTTTCAGTGTGGATTACAGTGGCGTATCTGGGATAAACAATTCAATAAAGCTTTAGCTGGGAAAGAATGGGATTTTTCTGTAGCCTGTCCTGCTATTGGTGTGTGTGGTTGCCTACAACAGACAACATAAACAGCAGCAGCCTCCAGAATCCCTTACTGAGCATGCATTAACAGCAGAACAGAGGAAAAATGAGAGCAGATAAACCTGCCTCATCAGCTACCCGCAGCATGTTAAAACATCATAGATTTGAAGATTTGGACACCAAAATGGAAATCATAAGAAAAGTAGGAGCTGGTGAAAGAATAAGTCAGCCCTCAGTTTATTTTGGAAGAGATCTTCAGGTAGCCTCTAGAAAAAAATCAAAATGTTTTTGTTTACATTTGCAAAACTTGTCTGAGCTGGTTGTTTCACTTCACATGGGCAGATGGTTAGCTTTGAATAAAAAGTGTCATGGAACATGTTGAACTGGTATTCTTTTTTGTGGTGAAGGATCCTAGCCCTGTTCTTTCTGTGTTAGTTCAATCTCTGATACCAGCATTTTCTATTAAAGAAGTAATGCCCAGGAATTCATCTCTTTTGTTAATGATGGTATACCTGTATATGAGAACACCTTTTCAATTATACCAATTCTGGGGGACTTGCAACAATGTAGTTTAGTTCACATTGACTTTAATTACGGGTATTTATCTTAAATACTGTTTTGCTACTGTATGTCCTGGTAAAGGATTTGATTTGATACGTTCTTCAGTTAAAAAATTAAGAGAACAAATTTAGAGAAATACTGAAATGGGTTTTTTGTGGCCAGTGCAATGTTGTTTTTTAAATAAAAGAATAGTCTTTGAAAACCATCCTCCCCCCAGGTTTCTCTGTATTATCAATTATTTCTGAAACTCAGGAGAATGTCAGCACTATGTCCAGCACAGTGTTAAGAGTGTTTATTGAAAGAGAAGCAGAAAGACCTGGTTGGCTAAGTGTAAAGAAACTGTTCTCCATAACTTTGAAAATCACTAATTATTTCCTTGACTAATAGTGGAAGCAAAATGGATTAGAATGATTGCTATGTGGTCAGGGACTTCCAAAGTATGCAGAAGTATAGACATTTCTAAATGTAAAACAAGAAGTTTACAGATATCTTGACAAGGAACTTTCAAGTTTTTGGCACTCATATACGATACACTATTGAAGTTAAGGACACAGAAATAAGAAAATGAAAGGATCTACAATGTAGAATAGCACACCGCATTGTCTACATTGAACACATCCCATTTGCTTTTTTTCCCCTTTCCAGTGCCTGACAATGCTATCCTAGATCTCCCTCTTGTTTGCTATGAGAATTTTAATTTCTGTTCCAGCAATAGGAAAAAGATAGAACTAGAAGTTTGACAGACTGCATGAACTTGATCAGCTTGTTCTGTTCTGTGGTTGACAGCAATGAAGACATAGCATATAGGGAGGCATAATCTTGACCTTAGCACAGAGGAGTTTTTGTCTCAAAATGGTGGGGTAGGGTGAATCCATCCTCCCTGCTTTGACCACAAGCTTCTGGTAATACTAGGGTGATTCTTAAAGGAGTAGGAATGAATGTCATGGAAAGAGGGGGAAATTAGTTTTTTCCATCCCCTAGCAACTTCTTAATGGATTAATACAAGTTTTTAAAAGCCTCTTTACTATATTGGGACTAAACAGGAGAAAGGAAATGAAAAAAAAATCTCATTTTTTTCTCTTCAGATCAACAGCTCGTAGTCTGTAAAATTCTTCAAATTGGTAGTGATGTACAGCCCGAAAACTGATTGTTCTAGCACAGGAGTGAGCAAAATGTGGCTTTCTAGGTACTGCTGGACTACAATTACCATCATTCCTGGACAGCCTAGCCATTGAGGAAGTATGCTGGGAGTTGTAGGGCGGCAGCATCTAAGGAAAGGAGAAAGTTTGCTCAGCACTGCTGTAACACAAGAAAAGCTTCCTTACACCCCCTTTTAAATTTTCTTTCCTTTCTTTGAAAGGCTGAAGAGCTGTGGGAGGAGTTTCTTTCAGGCTTGCTGGAACTCTTAATAAGAACACTTCAGTGGGTGGAGGGTGGGGAAGGAGATACATGAAGGTCCAAGTTGTTAGCTTCTGAAACTTGGTACAAATCTCGGACCATTTTCATACTGTACTCTCCTCCTTTGTTCTTCAGAGTAACATGTGATTTAGTTGTATCCTGTGTTCATCTGTAACTAGGTTAATTTTGAATCTGTCACTTATCTCTTCTTTGAATAGAATTAATGGAAATTATTTTTTCTATGAAAATCAGAACGCTAGTGATAGAGAAAATCCATTATAATCTCCCATTCATTGTGGGGACAGATAGCAGTTAACTGTTTGAGGCCTGCCAACAATATTATTAGTAGAGTTGTCATCTCATAGGATATGCTGAAACATTAGAAGATGTTGAAGACCTCAGAATGGTTATAGCTTCATAGGAGCCAAAACACTACATTGTGTGTCTGCCTCAAGATTTGTTATGCAGTAATAGAATTAACGTATATTTCTAGTAGATGGTAAAATGTAGGAAATGTTAGGCAATATAGGGAAGGGATTGTTGAAACTTGGTCCGCCTCTTGAGACATCTGTTGATAGACAGTTGCGTGATGAATGATGTTGATGAAGTGAATCTAAGAGGCAAGATATAAAAGAATAAAAGAATAAATAACAAGAATGCGGTTTTGTGACTGTCTTTTGCCATCTGTTGCAGTTTGACTTAGCTCCAAGACCCTGACGCCTGAAACTTCGCTCGCATACTAAAGGGACCTTGAAGAGTGTTCACCCAAAGATTTTTTTAAAAGTGAATAAAATAGTTGTAATTAATTAAAATGTGAAGCCTCCAGTGACACATAGAATTATTATGCTACTGTGTGTCAAATACCAAATTCCTTACAATTAAAAGTAGAAAGTCTTGAGGTTTTTGTAAATGTGTACACCTGCTCTCAGGTTGGGTATCTGAAGATGAGGCTAATTAAACTTCCAGCTTTTTCACTGCTGGAACAACACAGGCCCTTTTTTGTAATCCAGCCAGTATGTGAACTTTGCCCATTGCTGACTTCCAGTGTGTGTGTAAAATATGTGCAGATGAGTATGAAAAGGCAAAATGAAAAATTCCTGTCATCTGTTTGATACATCGAGAAGGAGAGGCTGAAGAACAGGGAAGGTACAGAGAGTGAAAAAACAGTGAGGAAAGAAAAAAACTGGAAGACACAGTTGCTACATTGCCAAACTGGTTGAGTTTTACTTAAATTCTAGCCACCTAGAGCCTGTTTATACCATTAGCTGGCCTGGATCCCCAGATTGTTTCTTTTTTTAAGTAAAGATGTGTCTGATTAAAATTATATCATGTACCTTGAAAAGAAAATAAAGACTTAGAATTGAGTCAGTTTAATTCTGGAATAGTGATGACTGTAGCTCAAGAGAGTGTACTGTTTTCAGATAGTTGGCTCTCAGTAATGATATCATCCTTGCTTGCTCCCCCTCCCCACAAGAGTCACTCCTGCCAGTTGTGTTAGAGCAATCCTTGCTTGGCTTCATCCTGATATGGCCATGGTACTGGCTGATGGCAATCCTCATTGTCTTGGAGACAGGGGCAGTAAAGTGAGGATTGTTCCCGGCACTGTTTAGATAGGTGGTACCTGATGATGCAGGCATTTTCCCAGATTTCCTGTGCATTTTGTAATGGTCTTGAAGGATGATGATGTTGTAGTGCTTTGGCTGTTGGAACATAGCCAGCACTGATTGTCAGATTTCTCTCTCCTCCAACCAATACATGTTTTTGTTTGAGATAAGGAAAAAGGTAAATTGTGCAGGGTGGGTGGTGGTGGTGGGGGTAGTCTGCAAGACTGTTCAAAGACTTGGGGAAGGGAACGCAAAAGGTACTTCACAAGCATTCTCCTTGCTGGATTCTCCTTGTAAACCCCTTTCTCCCCTTGCCCTACCCCAGTCCTGAAACATTCTTTCCATCTGTAGTTGAAGCTACAGGTATGGCTAAGACTTCTTCATTTATTTACATTCCTTTGTACTTAGCTTTGTTTTTTAAGTTAGGGTGTTTACTTTTATGTTTTAAAGGATTGTTTGATTTTTTTAAAATTCTTGAAACCAATTTGAAAGCCTAGAATGATGTCAGAATGTCTAACTTTAAATGTTTTATCCTTTCTGATTCCTTAGCTTTGTTCATTGTCATATTGCATCTCTCCCAGCTGTAATGTGAGATGCATGCTGTTGCATGTTATGTTTGTGTTTTTATTTATTATGAAGGTAGAGTAGGTTATCACAAATACCTTTTTTCCTAAGTTCAGGAATTTCAAATTAACAAAATTTTGAAATAAAATTTGAGAAATATGAAAGTTGATAGCTTTTTTTAAAGCAACATGCATTTTAGACTGTTTGGGAGTCTGAAGCTAATTTTTCCCCCATAAATAAGATTATGTTTTTTTCTAGATTTTGTTATTAAATGTCATATGGCTGCAATACCACTGTAGAAATATCTGTTTTTTTTATTTAGTATGTGAACATTCCAAAGTCCCAGAAGCAGCATTACCATTTTTTAAATCTTAAGATTGTTACAGAACTTCAAGCAATGTTTATAAGAGAGAGAGGTTGGATAATGATGGTAATGACTGTGATTTTTAGGTGGTGAATTAAAGCATGAACCCAGTACAACTGGAAGAACATTCATTCTTAAACGGAACAGAAAACCCTGTGCAACTTCTTTATTTTCTATGAATATTGTAAGGTAATGATATCTCTGTGTTTGAATGTTTTTCAGGTACAGGAGAGAGTGGCAAAAGCACATTTATCAAACAGATGAGAATCATTCATGGTTCAGGCTACTCTGATGAAGACAAAAGGGGTTTCACCAAGCTTGTGTATCAGAATATATTCACAGCAATGCAGTCAATGATCAGAGCCATGGATACACTCAGAATTCCATACAACTATGAACACAATAAGGTAAGCACTATGTTTTAAATGTCCAGCATAATTTCAGGCTACAGTTCTGCGAGTTGTATTAAATGACTGAGTCAATGGATCTGCTTTCCCCAAGTTTATTTTTTATCGGGGATGTGGGGGGACTAAGAAATGGTTATGGCATGGCATTTTTCCTTAATATTCTTACATCTGGTTGCACAAGGTGATGGAAAGGTCCCTACAGAAGACATCTAGTCAGTGTGACTCAGTTTAGATATCACTATGCTGAAACTGCTCTTCTTACTGCTAAAGGTAGTAAGCCTGTCAGGGCTGATCTACTGATAGAAGTGTGAGCAAGGATCACTGAGCTCCTCATAGAAGACTAACAAGGTTCTGACTTCATTTGTGTTGGACATACTAGCTTTGTGTGTGTGTGAAAGGATCTTCTTGAATGAAAGTACATTCACAATTTTGAGCTCCCACATGCAGTCTGAACTGATATGGCATAGAAACAGATGTAACTCCTCAGCTGTACCTCTCTAATGCATCCATCTCTGGCCTGCAACATGGAACTGGACTTGTTTATTGGGAGCCTCACTGTAAATCTGCTACTATGAGGACTGTCATTCAGTGCTACAGCATTTGTTTAGATGCAGAAGGTTACAGGTTAAATGCTTGACATCTCCAGGTAGGGCAGGAAGAATGCTTACTTGAAATGAGAGTCACTAACACAGTGTTGACAGTACTGGGGAAGATGAAACCAAGGTCTGAAATGGTATAATCCAATTTCCTGTGTTTCTGTGTTGAGCACTACTGAGACATGTAAAGTTACTGTTATCTGTAGTGAGTGGAACAGTGTTAAATAAATGAATAAATCTTCCCCTTCTTCAAAATGTCTTCTGCAAAAGGTTGAAAAAACAAGTATACCTTCAGGTCTTTGGAATGTCTCATTTCACTATAAAATGAAGCAGGGAGTTATCCAATTAGAGACATATGAGTTACTCTCATATGCCATTATTTTAATGCAAATACCTGTAATTTGGATTCAAGGGTCTGTTGTTGTGTGGCTCACAACAATTGTATATTTTATAAAATGGAAATTTGGGGTGGCTATAGATGCTATTGTTGCTCTTGACTATATCTGTTTTTTTGTACACTCATTAGTGCTCTGATGTTCTTTTAAGGATTTCACTTACTGAAAACATCAGTGTATAGTGTCTCTTCGTGCAGTGGACCCTCTGGATCTCTTGACGTCCAGAGCTGTGATATCCAGTGAATACAGAGCATCGCATCCTATACATAAAATGGTGGTAATGTGAACACAGCCATGCTGAAGCATCCACGCGCATACCGTCACCATTTAATAATATGGGATGTGATTGTTTACATTTTTTACCATTGCGGGGGGAGGCCTTGGAATGAAACCGCCCCGCAGATACAGAGGGTCCACTGTCTATCATTTGGTCAGGGAACTGTATTATAGCAATATTTAGATGGCTGCTGAAATTGAGTAGGACAAAAAATCTCTTAAGGCGTATTCTTCAGCTGGAATCAGTTGTAACAGATACCTAGAATACTGTGTACGACTGAATTGGTGTTCCCATTAGCACTTGGATGGAAGCCAGAGCACAGGTTACAACCTGTGGGGGTGTGGCGTATGTGTAGTTCAGTTTGGGCTATGATGCTTGGAATTACGCTGCTTGGTAATGTCAAGTGAGAGAAAGAGAGGATTAATGAAGATGTTAAATTTATTTTATTTATGTGATTTATATCCAATCCTTTCCTCATGAAAAGCAGTTTACAGTAAAATGAGACTCAAGGTGGCTTACAACTGAAATACATTTACAAATACAAATTAATACAAATATAATTAAAACATGAACCAAAAAACCTCACAATTTAAAACATACCAGTAAAAGAAGAAATGCATTACTTGTTCAGTTAAAAGCCTCTTTCACAGCAAGCAAGTCCTTTGCCAAAGGTCTATGTAAATAAAAAGGTCTCTGATGGCAAAGAGACCACAGGTCAGTTTAGACTCCCTCAGTAGGGACTTCCAGAGCCTTTCATGCAGAACTCACTTGAACTTATTTCATGTGACATCTGTTGCTTTGTACCATGCCATTTATGTGAAAAAGCTCATTATGGGAAATGGGAAACTTCTTCTGCACTGTGTGTGGTTGTATGGACAGAATTTCAAGCATGTGATGATAAACTTTTTTCTAGCATGAATGTCTTAATATATGTTGAAAGTGCTGCAAGGAGTGACTAAACTGACGTGCACGAGTCCACTATACCAAAATCGGTTTAAACTGAGTCTTCCATTATGTAGACAGTTGCACAAAGTGAAAACCGTGCAGTTGGTATGGTGCAGGTGACAGTAGATGTGTGTCATCTGAGGGGTGCACACTGTTGCTTGAGACCCTCATATGGATTCTTTTGACATGGTATGAGCTGGTATCTCTAAAAGGTGTCATCACTCTTGTAGAAACTATGTTTACAGCACCATCTCTGAGGGACGAGTTTGCAGAAAGACTGCTCCAGTGTAGCCATAAACTGGCTTAAAGGCAAGCCTTTAAACTCATAGCCTTTCCCCTGTGTGCAGCCATATGAGAATATGTGAATTAGGTATATGAGAGGAAGGAGGGATGGAAAAAATAAAGAGGAAAACTTTGTTCTGTTTTTCCCCATCCAAGAACAAATTCGGAAATTTGGAAAATGATGGGAAGGAATTATTTTTTTCCTCATATGGAATGTATGAAATGGTTTTTAATATAAAGGTTTGTTCATTCAGAATGCCAGGGACTGCATAGTACTGAGGTCTGTATGTACGGTCTGTATGTACAACATTAGAGTGGTAATTCTGTGAGTAATGTAGACATGGACAACATTCAAATATAAGATGGATTTCTCCATCTAGTGGAAGCTTCTGTCTTTATGTTAGGAGCATGTAGGGCAGTCTTCATCTGTTGTGAGGGTAATACAGTGTTGAAGAGTTCAACGTTGTAGTGTTGAGTTAAACTTTATATCAAGAACTAAGGCTCTTATATTTTCAGGTTTTATTTATTAATTTATTGAGTTTATGTTCTGCCTTTTCCCCAAGATTTCAAAAATACGCCGAGTAATATATTTGCTGAGTTACATGCTAAATTCTGAATGAAGCATAAAGTAAAATAAATTTAGGCTTGGTATGAAAGTACTTGTTGCATGTACAAGCATTTCAGTTTTTGCCAGTTTAGGGTTGCTGTTTTTCCTCTCAGGGGGTAGGAGGAAAAACCACACATTTTCCCCGTAGTTTCAAAATTCCCAGAAATAGTACAATGTAAACCAGACATTAGCTTCTGAAAGAAGTTTTAAACTCTGAATTTTTCTCCCCCTAAAGGCAAATCCTAAGGCAAGGTAGTGAGAACTAGTATACTCCTATACATCAGAAACTGGACCTAAGTTTATGAAATATGCTTTTGCTCATTAAGTTGTAGAAGGACGTAGATTATGTTAACACTGTTTATTTTTCCCAACTTATCAATACTGTATAATTGGAAATAGGGTTGTTTTAAAGATCATGGTTATTGGGGTTTTTTAAAAATATTTTCAATATAAAATCGTTAGCTAGACAACCTGGATTACAAAATATGAAAAAGTCACTTTCTAATCACTTAGAATATCATATCGAGAAATCTTAGTCATGGAGAAATAGCAATCTATTTTTAGTACAAAGTTTGTTTTCCCCATTACTCCTATTTACGGATATGCATTTAAGATTCTGCCTGGATAGTGCATAGTACTGATAGATTTAAGACAGCCTAAAAAATTATAACACA
Organism: Iguana delicatissima; assembly: GCA_948472985.1. Taxonomy (NCBI): domain Eukaryota; kingdom Metazoa; phylum Chordata; class Lepidosauria; order Squamata; family Iguanidae; genus Iguana; species Iguana delicatissima. The sequence goes on from CAOKZL010001019.1 coordinate 228,288, forward strand.
TTTTTAATTGGATTAATGAACTTTGCTAATAAAAGCAGGAATTTATTCATTGGCCTTATATTTACTTCAGTTATTTACTGCCTCTCTATAATGATATTTGGTGAAATGTACTTCACTGAAACAAAATCTAGAAACTTTTGAAAAAAACCCCAGCAAACATAATTAAAAACTATAAAAGCAAGAATACAAGAAAGCTTGTAAAACAATTAGAAATGTCAAATTGAAGGTGTTTTAAAGTCTTTTCTGAAAAAAGTGAGAGGAGGGAATAATTTTAAAAGGGATTCATTCTACTTCCTCTTCCTTATGTGTGTCAGATGGGTTTTTTCAGGTAACAGTATTGTCAGGAGGCTCTCTTGTAAGTGCTAGTGACTGGGCGGCATCATAACAAGAGGGATGGTCCTTTAACAACCAGTTCCTTGTACTGAGCCTAGAAATCAACTGGAAACAATTCAGGTCTCTCAGTATTATAGTAATGTGATCTCAATATCATGTATTAGTTAACAGCGCCTGCCACTGCATTTTAAACCAGTTGAAGCTTATGCACATTCAAGATCATATGGAGTAAAACAAAATCCACAAAAGAACAATGTTGTTGTTCAGTTGGTTTGGAGGGACCTCAGTGCAGGCAGAGGTCATGTGGAAACTGAGGCCCTGTCTGCACGTGGGGAAGGAACCGTGCCAAAACGGGACTCACCAGATTTCTTTGGCGTGAGTCCGTTGGGACGAGGAGCAGTGCGAGCTCATCGCTCCGCACCACTCCAGCACCCAAAATGGCGGCTTCTGGTTGGTGGAGGCTCTCCACCAACCTGAGAAGCTCGCCAGCCTAAAGCTCGCCCCCAGCAGATCTGCAGGCATGCACTAGTGCGCGCCTGCAAATCTGCACCAGAGCATGGCAACAGAGTGACATGGAGTCGCACGCTCCATGCTTTTTAAAAACCTATTAAAAGAGGTTTTTAAAAAGCACGCTGCGCGACCAGTTCCGGTCGCTCCGAACCGGACTGAGGTGCGGAACTACAAAAAGTAGTCCACCCCAGTCCACTCCACGGTGCAGAAGACCTCCGTCAGAGGTCGCTCTGCACCGTTTTAATAGCCCGGTGCAGAAGGGGCCTGAGACAAAGGACAATAAAATCTGAAATCCATTGGCTGCATTGGTCTCCATATAGCCAAGAGGGGAGTGGCCTCTGCCTGCATTGATAGAAACAACATCCCATACAAAATGTAGCCATTTGACTCCAGTACTGTCACTTTTCTTATCTTTCCCTATGTGATTTTTTTTAAACATCTTTTCTTGATGAAGAAACCGGTAAAACATTGAAGGCTGGAATAATGTGTTTTGTGCGTTTTGGTTGGCCAATAAAGGTATTACGGTTCTGTGCATTTTGGATTATGTTTTATTTTGCTATGTGATCAACACGGCTACTTCTAAGTACATTTTCTTAATCATATGGGATGACTTTCACAAGGAAAAATGGTCTAGATCCTGGATAAAAGCTTTAAATTTCATAGATGCTTCTCTCCTACTTTCTTACCGAATATACTGCATTTCAAAGCAGTATACATCTTGCCTGGGGAGAAGGGTCATAGTTTGGAAATAAATGTGTTTTCTAGTCTCTTACACCTATAAAAAAGTTATAGCTTAAATGTCTGTCAAGCTCCCTTAAGGATTGATACATGGATATTTTCATTTTGCTTTTATTTCTCCACTCTGTTCCTGACTTAACATAGGGATTTATATTTGGAGAAATACGGTAGCAGAAATTATGCAAGACTCCTTCAAGGATCACTTGAACAGGAGTCTGTGGAATACTAAATTAAGTCTTTTAACAGCTTTTCACACCTTCAGGGCTCATTTTGTAATCTCTCAGTCTGCACCCAGTTGTGTAGAAGCAGAGTTTGTTTCTAGATTTTCTTGTGCAGGTTTTAAAATAGTTCCTTTGACTTTTTAAGAAAGTTGGATATGTACATCTGAAAGAAATTTCAGTCTGCTGACCCACTTTTCTGGAGAATTAAAGTAGATATAGTAGACCACTGTGAGGAAGGAAGAGATGAGTCATTTGTAGTAGCAGTAGATGTCAAGATGCCCGAAATGTTCAGGACCTCATTTCTGTTTATTTCAGGCTTTACTGTTTCTTCACAATAAAGTGGATTCTGTATTGAAAAACAAATACAAACTGTTCCTTATGCATCTAATCCATTTCATGAATGGAATAAAAATATTTAACTTTATTTCAGATATAATTATTTAAATATGGTTAAGTGTAAGTTTTCCATTGATTAGTACTGAGAGCAGCCAAGTATCAAGGTGTTCAGTAGCCAACACTTAAAGAAAGGGAATGGTGCAGTCGTAACTGTATTGTAGGTGGCTCCTTGTACCAGCCCATATAGCTTATCAGATTAATTCCCATAGACTTTGCCAGTGATGAAAGAAGCCCCCACCTTTTGATGCCTCATTATCAGACAAGTTGCTCTTTTGATGTTCCAAATTAAAAACAGGTTCCATTAATTTGGTGTGTGCTGCTTGCAAAGTGAGCTGAGAAGGAGAAAAAAGTGCTAAACCGGCTGAGGGACTTTGCAGGCGGCATACACACAATCGCTCCCAAATGAACAATACTAATAAAGGAATAAGTTTCATTAGTATTATATAATTACCTGTATAATAACCGACTTTGCGTGGATTAAAATTCCATTAGTCCTATGGTCACTGTGGTGCAGTCTGTCTCCTCTATCCCTAACTTTCAACTGTTTTTCTTTTTTGGAGGTCCTTAGGCCATTAGGAAGTTACTAACTCACCATGGTTAGAACGTTCTGGTCTTTCTCTTCACCCCCCCACTGCCCATGTTCATTCAGTCTTTCCATCTCCCAGTTCCGCCCCCTTATTGCTTACCAAACATCAAGAGACTCTCCCCCGCCCTTGCCATATTGTAGTTCACCAGATACAGGCAGCCTAATATGCAGGTAATTTGCTAATTATCCGAATAATATTGCGGATCATAAAATGTTTGGAATTCTGCTGGAGGCATCAAAAAGTACTGAACTTATACCTTTGTTCAACTGTATCATCATGTTTATTTGCCTTCACTTTTCATTGGTGAAATCATGGTTGAAGTGCCTCACAGTAACATCAGATGATCAGTCATCAAAACAAAATTATACAAAATAAAAATGGCAGAGAATAACAAATAAATGTCAAGATTTAAAATAAACATCTCACAGTGACAAGTGTATGTGAAGATTAAACTGACCACTAATCATTTATAATTAAGGTATAAAAGAAAAAGAAAGAAAAGGATTCCAAGAGAGAGAGAGAGAGAGAAATCCAGATGACTGTAGAAATATCCAAAGTTGAATGTTCTTCTAGTCATAACTCCACAACCCTCATAGTCTCCAGGCATATACAACAGCTACCTTTGTAACTAGCATCCGTCATGGCCCCACCTTCCTGGCCGGGTGGAAGTGTTTTTGGCAGAAGAGCAGAGACAAGGTTAGCAGTGGATAGTGTGCAGCCTGAGGGCGTCATATGCCCCATGAGCTTGTTTCTGAGACCTCCCAGGTCACACAATCCTAGAAAGCATTTTGGGTTTGTTTGGGGGTTTTTTATCTTCAAGGATGGGATATGCCCTTTCCAGGTTCCCAGTGGTCAGTGTAATTTCCTAATCCCCGACAGTTGCCTGCCCCTAGTCTAGGTCTTGCAGGACTCATAGCTAAAAATGGTCTTCTGGTACCTTTTGCTTTCATTTACCATTTCCCATCTGCAGACTGGGAGCAACTGTGCCAGTCTCACTAAGAATTAGGTTAGGATTATTGTAGGGAGAGTACTTCATATAGAAAAAAAATCCCTCAAAATCTAAGTAGTATTAGTAATAATACTATATAATAGTAGCAGTGAAAGAATTAAACAGTGCCTCTCCTGATTACTTTTTTTTCAAAAATGGACTTGATCTCTCTGAATATCTGCAGAAAGCTCCCCGCATTTGACATAAACTTTCTTTTGAGAAAGTGAGCTAACAGTCTAATCCTTTACATGTCTCAGAATTAAATGCCATCGCGTTCTGTGTGGCTTACTCCTTTTTAAGGAGATACAGGACGGATTGAAACCTAAAAGATAAAGTGACTCTGATCAGGGACTTTTATCCGAACCCCATTATCTCTCTTGCACACAACCCCCAGTGCCAGTGCAGGCAAAATGTAGTTATGAGATACAAAAATAATAAAAAGCTAGCATCTAGCCAAGGTAGAATGTACAAACAGGAGGGTTTGAACAGGGCTCATTATAACCCACGTGTTAGGGAAGAGTGTATATCTCTAATCTCAAGCACGTGTATACATAGGTTATATACTAGGGTTACAGTTGCAGCAGATCAATGTTCCTCCACCAGTGTAAAGATTGAAAGGAAAGTTTTTTAACTTAGTTGCAGCCAAATCACATGCAGTAATTTGGACCCAAGAGCAGACTTCGTTTGTTTGGGAAGACCCCTTATTCTTACTGAGCCTTCCTACTGCTTAGATACCTGGTGTCAACTACCTAGTGGCCTAATGACTCATAATATTGGAGACCACAGACATTTTTAATTAATTAAAACTAGTCCGTTTTAAAAGAACCCTGACTTTCACACCCTTGTAATCCTGAGTTATATAATCCAGATGTCTTGATTTCACTATGGTGGACACAAAGACATAGGCACACTTATTTTTATTGCCATGAATAACTTCAAAATCAAGATGGTAATACAACTGAAAATAAAATTATTAACGATCTGAAACTGTCCTGTTAGATAGAAGACTGTATGTCGTGTGTTCATACAGTGAAAAGTAATTCTTGGAATGGTGCTATGTAGTGTCCTGCTTGCTAGTAAAGTCGTACTGATACCGGTGCAGTATTTCACAGAATGAGAAGTACCAAAAAGTATGCTGGAATTGATCCTGTCCGAAAAAGTGTCTATCCAGTAGCAGATAAATACTGTTATTGTCAACTACTGCAAATTAAGAAGGTGATAACAGCTTCATTCTGCTTGTTTGAGAAATACTGCTATGGCATGGCTACCTTGACCATAACACAGTATAAATTTTAATTAGCTGGATGCGATATTCATTCTTTCACAGCAGTTTGCTTAAAAGATCATCCCTCCCTCCTCTTGTTATACAGCTTGTTAAATAAGTAATTTGAAGGATTTGAAAAGCAAACAGCTTTCCTGCATCTGTTTTTGTCCACTCCCTTTCCAGAAATAAAGTATATAGGATATGCGTAGCCTAGTTTGTCCTTTGTCTGTGTGCAGCCAAATTTAGAGACACATCCTCTTTTGCTGTCTTCCTGTAGAGCTTCCTGTCTTACTTATTCGCACACTGATGATACTGTGTGATTCAGCAAAGTGTGTAGTAGCTTGCCCATTTGACAGCAGATAATGTTTAAAAGTTAAAATGACAGTATTTATATAGTTGCTTTATTTGAATTAGTCTGTTTCAGACTACATAGAATAAAGTGTCTGTATTCCTGAGAAATCTCTGTTGTGTAATCAAACAGGTTTTTGAGTGCAGTTTCTGTCATCTGATATAATTGTAGAAAGTTTGGTTAGAGTATTTCTCAAGCAGCTATGTAACTTCACAAAAACATTCTTTGCATTGGTATTCAAATGTCAAAATGCCTTGCTTTGTTGTTTTAGCAGTAGGAACAGAGAACATGTTCATCCTTACCTAGCTTGAAGTTTCACAGTGAGTTTATCCATCCTAATTAGTATATAGTTACAATTCCTTTAAAACAGGTTCCTTGCATTGTAGCTTTCATGTTTGGTGACTTATCCCAGCAGTTCAGCAAGCTGTAGTTACCAAAAGACATGTTTAAAGCATACTGCCACAAAGTTTGCTTTAAACATGTCTTTTGGTAAAGACATGAGATTTCAAAACAAAATTGAGATAGCTCTTACATTCTTCTTTTTAAAAGACCTATTTGTGGTTGTGTCAAAATTCAATGTGTGATAGGGGATAGAAGTAAGGTAAATTTTGTGTACTTGGAAAATCTGAGCAGTAGCCAGTAACAATATTGTTCTGGTTTCAAAGCCCCAAATCCTAGGAATCTGCATAAAAATGTATGAGTATGGACCTAGAGATAGAAGACTAGTTGAATTACAAAAACATGGAAGGGTGTGGGAATATTGAAGGAAACAATGTGATGCCAGGTTTGGTCTCAATCCAGTTCTAATCATTGTAGACCCATTGAATCAATGAGAATTTGATAAATCTGTAGGTAAGGTGTGTTGATTCAGTGGGTCTGTACTGCTTGGTGGTAACTATTGGATATATACCCTCACGTTCAGTTCACCATGAGTCCACTTCTTATATTTGCCTAGAAGTTTTGTCATGGGATGTACTAATTATACTCTCTGCTAAAATACTAACGCATAGACCAGGTGTAAAGAAAATGCCAAATTTGCAGGTGGGGAAACCCTCTGCATGTGTTTAATATATTTCAGTTTGTAGACTGCTGTGCATAATAGTACAAATTGTTCATATCTCATGAAGCTTCTTTGATGTGTGAGCTGAGACTGGCTTTTTCAATAATAAAATTTATTTTTATATAAGATGCAGTGATTATTCAGTAAGAATCTGCAATAAACCCTTTGTGCAGTGGCCCTCTTCCTTCCAAATGGCTAGTCTTGTAAAAGCTTTGAAAATCTTGTAGATCTTGTCTTCATTTGTTGTGTTCTAAATTCTTCATCAGTACCAACTTTTTGCTTCCTTGTAGAAAAGAAATTTTAAAAAAAGTTTAATCAGTAAACAAAAATAATGTGGCCCAGAGGAAAGCAAACCAGTCTTACAATTCAGTAGGATGTTTACAATCTCTGTAACTTACAGCAACCATGATTATGGTGGTATAGGAGAGGAAAGGTCTGCTTGTGCCTTCTGGGATCCTTAGTAACAATAATCATTGACTTAAAATCATGAGTTGCTTCTTTATGGGGGAAAAACAAATTCACAGAGTGCAAAATAGACAAAATTTCAGGTAAACCAGACAGGATCATTTCAGAACATGAAGATGATATAAGTAAGTAACAACTATTTTGTACATCAGGTATGTGTAGGTGGTTTGAGTGTTGGACTAGGACACCGGGACACCAAGGTTCAGATCCCCACTCAGCCATGGAAATCCAGTGGGTGACCTTGAGCAAGTCACATACTTTCAGCTTTAGAAGAAAGCAGTAACCGAACCTCCACTGAAGAAATCTTGTCAAGAAAATCCTATGATAGATTCAGCGTACTTCAGAGAAGACTGGAAGACACATAACAACACCAAGGAATGATGTCACAAAATTACCTCTTATGTATTAAAATTTAATGTATGAACTGTGAGACACACAAGAAACCTAAGGAGCTGCCATGCACAAATAGGGTGTACATTCTTGGACAAGAACGCAAAGTTCGTTCTCTGTCCTGCCTAGCATTTTTTGTATTGATGTAGTGAAAGAGGCCATATAATTCTTTCTGAAGCCTAATTCTAGGGGTACAGTCCTACCTCATGTTCTCTTTTGCAGGATATTCCTCTGAACAGTGCATGACATTAGGAGAACTTTTAGTTTCTTCTCCTCAGTAGTTACTGCTGGAGGAGGTCAGAGAATCTCTCTGCAAACAATAATGTTTGTGTACTTGAGAGAACTTCATTTTCATGAGTTTTTCCTGACAAGCTTGTGCTAGCTTTCAGGTCAGACAGGACAGCCAAGTTAGGAAATCTCACTGGCATTTAATGTCAAATGTAATATAAATATATGGTAATAGGATATAAATTTAGATCCACATGTAACAGGCATTTGCCAAGTTTGCAAGAAAGAACTTGGAGTTCGGAAAGGAGGACACATTCCCTGATAGAGTAATTTATACTGCTATAAAATGAAAGACAGGAGGCTGCAAAACAGTCTGGTGTAGAAATACTTTATGCTTCTGGTTTTTATCCAGTGGCTTCCATGGGGCAATGAATCTGGTCTGGGTTTTAGTCTGAACTTTAAAGCAACTGTCTAAGGTGCTAGACTGTATTCTTAAGTAGATGCAGCACCTTCGGTAGTTCCATTAAGGTTCGTATTGAAACCTAGACACTAGTCCATTGACGTGAAGGCTACTGGCTTCCACAGGTAACAATAGATGACTAGGTAAGGAAGCAGAATCTCCAGATTCAGGGCAAAATCCAGCTAACATGAAACAATGTACATTACTTACATTTTATTAAGAAAGAAACAAAACCTGAGTGAATTTCATAATTTTCCAAGTGTGTCATACAGTACGTAATAAAATCGGTTTAAACACAACAGTAATAAAATAGTGCAACAATGAAGAGTTTCAAGAACATTAGGAGAACTTTTAGATCCCAGGGCCTCTCAGGGGACAAAATGCCCCAAATTGACTGTTGGGGTGTCTGTGGAAGGCAGTTTCTCTGCATTTGGCTATCTCTCTTGGGCCCTAGGGGTAAAAAAAAAACCTGGAAAATTTTTGAGGGGGCCTTTCCACCATGTTGTCCAGTGGAGGTCTGTTCCTAGAGGCAACTTTACCTATTATGGTTGTTTCTGGAAGAATAGCTGTGTCACTATGGTTCCTGTACTGGTTACAGCACCATTGGACTACAGTAATATACCTTATGTGGGATTGCATTTGTGCCTAGTGCAGAAGCTGCTGTTGCTAGAGAATATGGTGCTTTGAATGCCCAATGAAGCATACATAATTAGTCATGCATTGTTGACATTTAAAGATTTACATATCTTGGGCTCAGTATAGCTAGAAGACCGTCTTGTCCTAATATGCGTCCAGTTTAGGTCTATGATCCTCAACAGAGGCTTTGGTTGTTCTGCAATGAATGGGATGGCATTGGACTTTCTCAGTGGGGACACCCAGCTCTTCAGTGCTCTTACAAACATAGTCTAAAAGGCAAAGACTGTATTTAGATTTTAAACACCAACTGAAAATATTTGGTTACATAGGCTTCCCCCAGCTGATAGTACATGCTCTGTTTCTTTGTTATTTGTCAGAGTGCATTAATGTAATGAGTATCATTTAAAAAAAAAGTACAATTTTGTATTGCTTCAACTTAAGATTTTATTATGTCCGTTGAGGAAGAATGTTCATACAAGCAGCTTCCTTAAGTTACTGGCTCTTGTGAGAAAATAAATTTAAAGCACTTACCCAGTCATGTGTATTGAGAAAGGGGCACAGGCACACATGTGTGCAGTGATACACCTGCTCCTCAAGTTTTGGCTGACAGTTTTGAGAATCATAAATAGGGTTATGGTGAGGTGGGATTAGGACGTAAAGAAGGATGACAAGGAAGGTGTGGTGAGTAGTGAGTATCAAACTTTGGATGCCTAAGTCAGAAGAGGATAGATATGGCTTACATTGAGTAAAGGTTATAGTAGAAAAGCTCTCTGCCTGTTAGGAAGTTGCACTTGGAGGTGGAAGCTAGGACATATGCCTAGTTTGTATCAGTTGATTTTGCAGAGTCAATTCCTGCTCAAATGAAAGGCGTCCTGTGCTGTGTGAAGTGTTGTATCATCACTTTTTAATATCTTCATGGTTTGCTGTTAATTCAAACCATACTTTTGTTTTGTCCCTCATATTGAGAGAAAAATATCTCTTTCAGTCTAAGTAACGGTTACTGTAGTGCATAGCTGAAACTTTTCTGTAAATTTGCCTAGGTATGTGGAAAGCTTGAGTTCTGCATATTTTACTGAAGCTGGTTTGCTAACTGATATGTTTCTCTGAATCTTCTGTAGCTGCCTACAGAGCTACTCGAGTCTTAACTTAGGTATTTTCTTTTCTGGTGATCTTGAAATACTGTAAATATTTATTTGCCTTTGTGAGCGCCTTACTTGAGACCCTTTTATAGCATTATTTCATTGCTGGACTAATGAGAGAGAGATAGTCATGGAACATAAAGCAGGCTTAGACTGCATATTTGTTTAGTACTGGGGTAAGATCATGCGGTTGCCAAGATGATGTTGAATTGCAGCTCAGACCATCCCTAATCAATGTTACCAATGGGGAAGAGTGTAGAGGCTGCTGTTATATTCCTGTACTAGGAAGCAGAGGAGCCATCAGGGTTCTGTTCCATAAATTCTAGTATGTCTGTGCATATGGAGAAATAGAAATGCTAATATCTCAGATAGAAGTGTTTCCTTTAGTGCCATGTCCATTTAATAAAAGTTTCTTTGAATTCACGTTTATTTATATCATTTCCATTGCTTTTTTACCAGATGGTTTTAAGACAATTTATAACATAAACACTGGAACAGCAAGCTGCAATAAGAAACCACATATAAAATCAGAGAGCCAACAGTAAAATGATCTCTGGGTAGGATAATGTGGATATGATTGGTTTTGACTAGTTCCTTAAAAAAGCAAGTATTTCCTAGGTAAATATGTCTGGGAAAGCCAGTTTTGTGTGGTGGTTTGAATATCAGACAAGGAGAATGGAAGACCAGGGTTCGCGTCCCCTCTCGGCCATGGAAATACATTGAGTAACCATGGGCAGGTTACACTCTCTCGGCCTCAGAGGAAGGTAAAGCAAACCCCCTCTGAACAAATCTTGCCAAGAAAACTTAATGATAGTTTCACCTTAGGGTCATGGTAAGTTGGAAACAACTTGAAGGCATGCAACAACAACAAAACATCTCTGGGGGAAGGGTATTTTTATTTCTATTTATCCTATTTTTATCCTGCCTTTCCCTTAAAAATATCTTAATTGAAAATAAGTTAAAACAAATAAAACAATTAAAATCAAAGTCATTACGATGATGACAATAATCAATGAAATTAAAGTAGTTTAAAAGGCCAAGAAATGTGCCTTTACACTTTTCTTAAAGGCAGAGGTTCTGAGAGCAGCATGTAACAAAGCTTTCTCTCATGTGTCCATCAGCTAAGCCTCTGCAGATGATGGTATTTTCAGGAGGCCTTCTCCTGAAGTGCATATTGTCCAAACTGTAACAGGAGAGGCCTCCCTTAGCTATTTAGGACTTTAAAAGTAAAAGAATAATCCTTTTGAATTAGCCCCCCCCCGCAAAAAAAAAGGCAATCACTAGGGGTAGCATGATCTCAATATTGTGCCCATGTCAGCAGCTTAGCTGCCTCATGTTGCATCAAATGAAACCTATATAGAGAGTACACAAATGGTCAAGATGATGGTGTAACTAAGCCTCAAATGATTATTGCCAGTTCAGGTGAATCTGGCACACCAGGCAGAGTTTTGCTTATGGGCTGTTTGTTGTCTGAAGTTCCAAGGGCAGTACAGAGTCAAGAGTGAGTAGCGTGACTGCTTCAAGAACAGAATGGATGTGGAGCTAAAGGTATTTATATATATATGTGGTGAGAGTGTCCATTTATTCAGGAAGTTTGGAAAGAAATTAAGAAACAAATAAATACAAAAATAGGGAGAGAGGTTCAATTAAGTAAAGAAAATTGTTTAACCCTCAACTTCGAGATAATCAGTTTAAACAAGAATGAAAGTTATGTAACAAAACAAATTTTGAAAGCTGCTCATGCTGTTATTGCTTTAGGGTGAAAAAAGAAATCAAAGTGGAATGAGTTTTATTTGATAAAATATATAAAAGAAGCTATATTATTTCACTTCCTTAGAGAAAGAAGGTTAAAGTATAGTGGGCAATGTAGTAAAGAATCATGGAGTGAGAACTGGAAAGTAACAGTTGAGAAAGTAAAAGAAAAATGGAGTATAAAGATGTGACAGATGTGATAAAGATTATATCCCAGATCTCTGATAAGGCTTTTCTCTCATTTGAGTACAGCGGCCATTGGTTTTCATGGCTTAAGAAGAATGTCAACATAAAATTATTTCCATTTTAGTTAAATGGCTTTAATAAGAGACCAAAATCATTTGGGAGCCTTTAAAAATGTCGATTGATGCATTGGAATTGCAGAACGTACCACCTCAACTTTTACAGAAACAGTATACTTTAAAACGAAATCTCAAGAGGCTGAAAAATCTAGAGGACACTTTTATGCAGAAGGGTGTGTGTCACATGCAGCCCTAACTGTGGATGAATAATCAGATGCTATAGTTCAAGGGTGAGAACTGTGACCTTGTTGTGTGCCTCTGTTTGTTCCCTCCAAAAGCTTTGCTTTTCCTTGCCAAAAACCATTGGCCAATGCACCAATCAAGGCTCATTTGGGGCATCTGTGTTCTCCTGCAGGCAAATCCTCATTTGCTGCCCTACTTACCCACCTGCCTTGTAAACCACTACCAGTGCCAAAAAAGGCAGCAGAGCACAACACACTCATTTGCCTTCCTTGCCTGTACTTGTTAGCCAGACTGCATGGTAAAGTGCAGTTTGTGAATCACCTTTGCTCGTTCCAGAGAGCCTGACCCTGAAGACTCACAGAGCCAGCAGGCAGCAAATGCTAGTGCCAACATTTTACCAGGCAGGGAGACAGACAATGAGAGAGGGAAGGGGGAAAGGCAGGAAAGTGAGCAAAATCTGTGTTGCCTACTTTAGTTGCTGCTGCTGCTGGTGGTGCCAATGCAATCTGCCGTGGGTTAGAAGAGGAGCAAATTCACCCTCTGAGCATGCCAATATTTTCTACATGCTCAACCTCTTCTCCCATCAAATAGCCAATGGCTACATTTTCTGGTATTTTCACTAGACATGCGCAGCTGGATCGGAGTCAGTGTTTTCTTTCTGCTACCCCTCCCCACACCCTTGTTCTCTTTTTATGTAATGTCTTTTAGAATTTAGATGAGCTCTGTTCTTTACAAGAAAACAAAAAGACAGTGTTTTAAACTGAAAAGTTATCCAACAAGCTCAGGGGAACTTAAAAACAGAAAGCAAAAACAACACCCCTTTCTTCCTAGTTCACTGGCTTTTAATGTAATGCAGACAATTACTGAAACATTTTACTACAGACAGTTGAATTTATTGCATATAGATGTGGGTATGTCTTTTAGTACCAAGACATGTATCATTCCTTCAGAATTGCAGCACATAACACCTGAACTGATATTTACAAGAATGTAGTTCCTCCAAATATTTAACGTCTGGATGTTTTATGTGAACTGCCTGAATTCTGTCCACAAGTCCTTCAGGTTCTGATATGTTTGTACTAGGGCATGGTCTGCAAAACTAGCACAGTCAGCTTCCCACAGAGGAATTAAGTAGCTCAGCAGTCAATTAAGATGTCTATTTTCTCATTATCCCACACAATCTAGTTCAGGCTAGGCTTTGAGCACCTCCACCCCCAGCACCCTTATTTCTATTTCTTATTGTTTGGACAACAGATTGTGTTGGTATCCAAATATGAAAATCTTGTATCTTTTCTGTTCTCATCTCTCCATCACACTTTCTTTTTTGATAGCTTGTACATTAGTGTAATAACCAGCTTCAGGCACAACTCAGTGGTTATTGGTGTCTTTTGGACCTCAGTTGCAAAAGTAAAAGTATTCTCTTTCCTTCTTTAATTTGCTCTTCAATATTAAAAATGCTCTACTGGTTTCTTTCCCATTCAGAGGGGAAGGGGTAGTATCTAATGAGAGGTTTGAAGAACAGGCTTTATGTGATACAATACTTCACAAAGAAAACAAGACTTGAGAAATAGTTTTTTCCCCAAAAACTGACCTCTCTCTTCCTTAAATTATTCTTTTTAAAAAAGGCAACAACTCTTCTCTTGCAAGTTTTTTTTCTCCCAATTTTAGGCAGAGATGGAAAAGTTAGTGAAAAGGTGTCATTACATCCTACATTCTTTGGTGGAATGTAAAGTTCCGTTAGATGAATCTCTGCTTGTTCCCCCTTTTCCACATGGAGAATGCATCTCCCCCCATGGAGCCCCAAATGATGGCCATTTAGTGGCCCAGGGAGGGCAAAAGGCGGCCATTGAGCATCTGACAGTGTTCCTGCAGCTGGACACGTAACAATGAAGGCATTCCCCAGGACCTGTTAGTCCCTAAGCCATGATATGTCCTTGTCAGTGAGGACCCTACTGGAGGAGGATGAGTTGGCCCCATGGGTGGTAGTGAATACCTCTTCTCACCATAACCACAAAAGAACACACACAGGCATAATTCAGAATTACAGTTGTGTTTCATGAACAGAATGCTGGCCTACACTTACACTAAAAAAAGGTGAAATGATGTTAATGTTCATTAATGGTGTTAATGGTGATTATGTTGAAGAGGAAATATTTGTTATGTTTATGTTCATTCTAAATTGCTGTTTAAATTTACATTGCTGCACTGGAATGAAAGTTTAAAAAATCCCATCATGATTTTACTCTTCCCTCTCTCCTCACACATCCTTGTACTTTGTTTTGTGTGTGTGTGTGTGTGTGTGTGTGTATTTTATTTACTGAGCTTGAGAGAGGAGACAGCTGTGTGAATTTTGGAAAACCTCATTTCTCACCCACCAGAAGGTAATGAGCGAGGTTAAAAAGGAATATGCACAGGATGAATATAGGAAGTGGAAACTTTTTTTTTTTGTAAATATAAACTAAAAGCCATCCTAAGCACCACTGAACAATACCACACAATAACAAAAACATTTTGTTGCTTCCATGTTAAACACACAATCACGTTTAAATGTACATACATACACAAGCAAATCCAGTAATAATAGGTCTGTTATTCTCAATCAGAAATACTTTGAAGAAAAAGAGAGTTGAACAGTTATGCTGGTCAATATCTGTTGCTTTTCTGGGAGGCCACCATGCTGCTGCTGTTCAGTTTTCTTTCCTTTTCATCCTCTAGTTACCTTCTTGGCTTTGTTCCATATGTGAGGAGGTGTTTTCTGAGACAAAAGAGAAATTTTAAAAGCCTGAGACAAAATTGGAAGGTGTTCCACATTCATAGTACACTGGAAATACCAAGAAGGCCATCTTTCTTAAATGAAAAATCAGAGTCGCCTGAGACAAGATCACTCCTCAGAGCACAGTTTGCCTTTAAAATGTGCTCCATATCAGCTGAGGAACTTGCCTCTGTGCACATGGCCATCTGTATTGGGAGGCAGGTGGAATTGTGCTTCACCGTTTGTTCTCCTTCCTGTTTATAAGCGTTGCAGTTGCTTCTTACCCAAACCAGGGTACCATGCTATTCAATCTAAAACAGAAACATTGTGGCCCCTCAGCTTCTTCCTTTGTATTTGGAACAGGAGCAGAAACACATCCCAGGAAAAAGTAAGTAAGAGATTTGATTATCTGGTTTAAAGATTTTTATTTCTAAATATCACATAGAGTAAAAATCTGAAATAAGTAAAGATTCCTATGCCCATTTGCCAGCATGAAAACACCTGATGTTGAAATTAATAAGTGTGCACCTACTCATGAGCATGTATAATTTGCTAACTGCATCCGTATTATTATTTACTATTTTTAATCCCTGTTTGAGTAGAGTGGGCAACTGGGGGATAATTAAAACTCTGTTGAAACCCTCCTTAACCTCCACAAAATGCAACTTGATTTCGTGATAGCTGTCTCTGTTTTTATTCCTTAGAACAAATAAACATATTTCTTCTAAAATTTCCAAATTTGGGCATAGCTATCTACAACTGTTAAAATCATTGTGAAATAGTGGCCAAAAATACACTTGCTAAAATTTTGAAACTCAGTTATATTACTTGCAGTGATTTCTGATTTATGAATCTTGTTATTTTCTGCTCAAACAACCTTTTACCCTTCCTCCTTTCTCCTCAGCTGTTCAGTCTCTCTTTTATCCTCTCATCTCACCTGTTGGAACATCATCACCATCTTGTCAGTAGAGTTTATTTTGCTGATGCTGTCCATGTCTGACGTCCTCTTTCCTCATCCTTTTACTTTCTTCCTCTTCAAAGGTCTTCATACTGTGGACACACACTCTTCTCTGAGATTGTCACTGCACATTCTATCATGCTTCTTTCCATTTTTCTCTGCATTTCTCTTTACCTTCCTCTGTTCCTTCTGTCTATTCCCCCTCTCTTACACACTTCTCAGCTTCTTTCACACAGTGTGCCACGAGGCAGTGCCTTGCTGATTTTCTCTGGTTGGTCCTCTCTTTCTCCTGTTCTTTGCTGCCTGTTGTGCTTTGCATTGCCAAGTGACAAACTCCAGAAAAGAAGGCAGGGGAGGTAGGAGCAATATAATCCATCTCCATCTTTCCCTGGAAAATCCTCTCAAAGTTACGTGCAATTTTCTTGTGATAAAAGGTACTCTACTTATATCTATTTATAGATGTGTATAACTTCCTTAAAATAACCAATGTCAACACATTAGGTCCAATCCCAGATTTTAACCATTAGCACTTTCCATTGCAGCAGACCCCAGTACACCACCTTTCAGGAGAATCACTAGCTTTATACTTGTGCAACCAACAGAAAACCAACGGAACCAACAGAAAAGCATAGCTATAGAATAGCACATAGACAGAATAGCATAGCATTGTGTCGCTTGATGCTAGGAAAAGCAGCTGAGTTAAATCCATGGTGCTTGTGCAGTTGAAGAGCTTTGGCTGTTTTGTATATAATAGCCAGAGTCTCTCAAATTCGTTCCCAGAGCAAGTACCCCAATCAGATTTCCAGTAAAATGTTGCATAAGAGAGACCCTACCACTCCTTTCCTCCCCATTCTTTGTGGAGGAAAAGAAAGACCTGTTTCTTTCCTGTAAAGTAGGCATTTGGAGAAAACATTGCCAGTGTCCTGCAGGTGCTGCCTCAGGCAAAATCAAATGCAAAGGGGAAAAAGGGCTAACCCCTCCTTCCCCTCCCCAGAGGAAATTCATGCTGAGTTTTTGTATGCAGTAACAGCATGGCACTGTTGGCACAAAGCCAGACCCAAAGAAAAACTATGCTCGTTTCCCTCTCCCTTTGAAGGAAAGTAAGGATAGGCCATTTCTGCACTAGACTGTTATAGTGCCATTATTCCACTTTCAACATCCTATGGAATCTTGGGGTTTGCAGTTTAGAGAGGGACCTTAGGCCAAAACCCAAAATTCCAAAGTCCAAAATTCTGTTCCTTTCATTCCTCAGGTTTTCTGCATACAGATGTGGCAGTTCCAACTGCAAATAATGGGAGTTTTCCAGTGAGCAGAAGCAGAATATGCGAATTCTCTATGTCACATCCACATACAATGTAAATGATTTAGAAGTTTTGTTATGTTAACCCAGCGTATTACTATCGTAAAAATAGCAAATCAAAATCAAAATAAATAATACAAACTGGCAAAATACCAAGAAGTGCTTGTAACAGATAGAATTCATCAAGGAAAGCTGAATCCTGGGACCCTCGTAAAGCATACAGATTAAATAAATGCAGTGTTCTAGTTGTGGAGAGGGACGTGCAACTGTTCAGTACATGGAACTCCTCCTCTGTGACCATGTGACCCTGCTCAGTTAATTTTGTTTCTGAGATTTACCACATGATTTCAAACTGGTTTTTGCAGCCTTAAAGGCTTGTCTTGTTAAAAATTAAATCTCATTATTTCTAAGGATGCATAATTTTAATTCCGTACTATTTGTCAGTGTTATTGTGGAATCAGCCCTGTCCTTCATATACTCGCCCTTGTAGCAGTGGAAGAGTGACCTGGATTTGAGTTGTGTGAGCTCTTGTATGAGAAAACCCCAGAACCTTTGCATAGCTCTGATATCTATTTAGTGTGGATCTGATACTCTTTTCAGTGGTTTAATGGTGTGTATGCTTGATCATTTCAAGTCTTACGTTTTGGAGGA
The DNA here is from genome assembly GCA_948472985.1 of Iguana delicatissima. Taxonomy (NCBI): domain Eukaryota; kingdom Metazoa; phylum Chordata; class Lepidosauria; order Squamata; family Iguanidae; genus Iguana; species Iguana delicatissima. The sequence goes on from CAOKZL010001019.1 coordinate 245,950, forward strand.
ATAGGAGAAAACAGTGCATTGGGAAATAGCTGTGCAGAAAAGAATCTTGGAGGCCAACTTCTTGCATGTTGCAAAACAGTAGTAATAAATATAAATTTATATAATGAAATGTCTAAAAAGATCTACACGTACAGGGTGTGATTGCCATAATGTAAGCTTAATTTTAGTTAAATGAAAGGGCAGTATGGAAAAGGATCCAAAAATAGAACTTCTTTTGGCTACCACTGAAGCATTTATTGGCTGAACATTAAAGAACTGAAATTACCTGACTACCCAATTTATATTTCCCAGAAGAGGGACTTTTGTTTTAGACGGTATTGTAGCTGCATTAGCTTTAAACAAAACTCTAGTTGAGTTGAATTGTTCATTAAAGCTATCTCCCATCCACCTTTTTATAGGGCTGTATAGTACCAGGTGCTATAGGCTATATTTCAGAGGAAGGAACTGGCAGAACTACCTCTTAAGTATTCCTTGGTTAGGAAAACTATATGAAATTCATGAGATCACCGTAAGTCGACAGTATATATAAATATTATATATTTAGCTGCAGCATGAACTTGCCAAAAACTTACATTGTCTGACTCATTGCATTTGCAATTTGTTAATTTCAAGGTGTGTGGGGACTTTGAAGAATTAGGATTAAAAATGATTGTGTGTGTGTATGGATGTACACACACACACACAGATACATATGCACTTGGCCTAGGGGTTTGTGATGAACATGGAAAATGCGTATTAGCCATTCTTTGTCCAACTGAGAACATGGCAGTATGTTTGGGATTACGGAGTGCTTTCCCATTGTGGTCCATATTGTGGTCCATTAAGCTTCCAAGAATACCATGTCATGTTTTCAACATATTTTAAGGCAAATGTTGGCAGGTTGGATACATAAATCAAATAAGCCAATAGTCCAGAACAAGGTTATCTACAAAGCCTATGTTGGGTTTCACAGTTTTCTTCCAGTTGTCTAGAATGATGGTTCTCTAACTTTGGTCCTCCAGAGTCTCCCTTTGGACTTCAATTTCCAGAAGCCCAAGCCAGTTTGACCAGTTGTCAGGGATTCTGGGAACTGTTTCTAGAAGACTGAAGACTGTGAATCATTGGTCTAGCATGCCTGTGCAATCGCTTTACTTCTGAAATAACACAGGATTTGTCCTTTAATTTTACTGGAGGGAGATATTCACCAGTTACTCAAAATAGCACTGTAACAAGCAGAATTGTTACAGTGCTTCCCCACCTCCTTTTTATAATAATACAAAGGTTAACAGGTGAAGTTGGAGTTAAAAGTCATCTAAAAAGTGAGTGGTGTGTGTGTGTTAAGACCTTAGGGTCTTGTTTCTGAGATGCCTTCTGTCCTGTCCTTATCTCCAGCTAAGACAGAGTTATGTACTGCTGTGGAAGGAACTAAGACCGCTCCCTTGTAACATTTCTTACCTGTCCTCAGCACTTTGAACTGTGGTATTACAAGAGAGGCTAAGGCACATTGTATTCTTTGACCTTCCTGGCCTTGCCAGCAAAGCTAACTTACCCACTGCCCAAAGTGTGAAGACAGTGGCTGCAATTGAAAGGGCTTAATGAAAGAATTAGACAAATTCTAACAGCAGCGCTGCAGAGCTTTCTTCCTCCCGAAGCTTTCCACACCACATGAAAACCAGGTTTTCAGAGTAATTTGTAGGGGTTCATGGGATTTCTGTGGCAGAGAGTGAGTTGAATACCCTTCCTATTTCTCCTAGATCCCATTCCTCTATGAGTGGAAGTCTAGTGTTGGATATGGCCCCTTTTATTTTCTGTGGGCTGTTACAGTTCATATTTTTGTCGTTGCTGCTCTGCAGGGTTGGCTTTTGCTTCCATTTTACGGGTGGTTACTGTACAAAGCTACCAACTACTGCTGAGATGAATGTAATTCTCTGAAGCCCAGCCTTTTATACCAAGAACACACTGTGACTCCCACAAGACTTTAAATTTCTTTCCCTGGCCCAGCAGGAAGCTTTATTCTTTCTAGTTTCTTTAGCCTAGTTGAAGTCTCACTGAGGCTGATTGACCTCACTCACAGGAGATTTTTGCATATAATACTCTTAAGATCTTATAGAAAAGCTTACAATAAATGGTATATTCTTACAATAATCTATACCCATTTTAAAATAAATGATGATATACATTCCATTATTTGTTTATTTCAACAGTGTTAAGATATTGAAATATGTCTATTAATAGTATTACATAAGCAGTAACCTAATTTTGTGGCAAAATTAATCACCAAGGATAATTGCAGGAAGCAGTGCACTTACAGAAGCCCAGCTATCATATAAATTAATTCCTGTAACATACCACAGAAGGAGGATTACTTCAAGCACCCAAGATCCACATCTAGAGAACATTGTATGACTCTAGCATCTCTGTAGATAGCCAAAGAATGAGTTCAGTTTTCAGCTTGATTTTTAGTGATCTGAGCAACATCCAGTCCTAAAATAAGCCTAGTTGCCTAGGGTCATAAAAACATAAAGGTATAAAGAATATATCAGTCGCTGTATTGTATTGAAACTGAAACTGCATAGCATGAAAAGAAATGAAGGTTTATAATGTCTGTGTCCTCATATTTTGAATATGAGTTACATTCAGTATAGTCTTGAAGTAATTTACTTGGAATTAAGCTCCTTTTTGTTCAGATGTGTTTACAGTATAAATCAGCAGGTTTTGACAGGATTAAGCACCTTCCTTTCCCCAAAATCTGGTCTTTGGTTGAGCTAAAGACAGACCATAGTACTTTGTGGGAAAGAAATCTTCTTCCATCACTCCCTGTCATCAGAGAAACACACTTGCCTGTATTTAATAGATTGGATCTTGAAAGGAGAAGACATTCAGCATTGCTAACCAGTCACCATAGAAAGTCCACTGCTGTTAGCCAGTTACTTAGCAGACTGTAGCACAGCACATTTAGTGTCCCATATGGCAGCAGTTCTTTCTTGGAACATCACTGGAGCATCTTAACTTGTTGCACAGCCAACTTGTCAAGATTTTAAGAGTTCAGAAGCCTGTATGGAAGGAGTAGGTTTCCGGTTCCTTGTTGCTGGTCCTGCGATCAGACGTCTTTATTGCCTGTATGGCACTGAGTGAGGGAGCAATACTGTATTTTTGAGAAAGTAGCCTGTGAGAAGCAAGCGGAGACATACACAGAGAAAATAATAAGCAGTAATCAGCTACTGAATCACGTTGGTCAAGAATGGGCATCCTGCAGACTGTAGACAAAATGCAGCCTGCCAAATTCACTACCACAGCAGTTAGATCACCAATATCAACAGGGAGATCTTGGAAAGTGAAATCTTGGAAAGCATTATCCTCCTGTGCAACTTAGATTTAAAAGGAAGATATTATTTTGCCACCAGTACAGCAGCAGCTAAGTCAACAGGAGTGGGACTGGCCTCTGGTCGTGTGGCTTTCTAGTCTCTGGAAGTTATCCATGAATTTGTAATTGCAGTAAATGTTTATGGAGAGTGCAGGAGGAATGCTCTTCCAGTTCTTATGTCTGCTATTCTCCCCTTGCCATGTTGTGAGATGGGGCTGCAGCAACCATAGCATATCAACTCCTGTGGATTTCTTGGAGTGTTCTGTAGCATATATCTGGGTGGGCCGCCTGCCAGGCAAAGATGTTCAGATGTGTCTATTCAGCCATGGCAATGTTAGAGTGGGTTGTGTGGTCTTTTAATACCAAAGAACTCCCTTAGGCCACATCCTATACCCGCTTAGTTGGGATTAAGTCCTAACAAACCTATAAGAATTGCTTCTGACTGAACATGTATGGGATTGAACTATTCATGTTGCCAGCCTTTCTCTGCCCACAGAGTAACACCTCAGTTTCAAATGAAATAATCCTTCTTCCTGAATTCTCTCCACATTCTCAGCTCTTATTATCTCCTCCATTCCTCTCTTCTTAACTGACTCTATCTCTATTGCTAATAACTGGCCCTTTTAAATCATTCAACAGTCTCTTAAGTTATATCCTTTCCCTCATAGGACCTCCCACACCGTTCCGTGAATTGTGATTGGCTGACTCTGCCCCAGCTGGATGAGCTTCTCACTTGACAGATACCATATATTTTACACATGAAAGTGACTCTAAGAGATTGTTCTTAAACAAAAGGCATTGCAGTATTTTTCATTGACTTCAGTATATACTTGTAGATTTCCATCAGGATTGGTGACAAATTGAAATTTTCATTATGACCTAAAGGTCTTCAACTGATTGTTAATGATGAAAAATGATTCATTGTAGAATCTCTGCTTTTAAAAGACGGTGACCAACTGGAGGATCATTGAAAGAGGCACTCTGCACTTTTTTAAGATGTTGCTCCTTAGCTTGCAGGTAAACTATAGGGCAAGCATACCTTGATGAGACCAAAGACATTAAGGGGTGATGGTGCTTAGTGATAACTGTTAGAACTATATCCTGAAAAAACAGTTCTAAACAAAAAGTGAAAGCTTTTGTTGGTACAGAGTGTGACTTTATTTATTTATTTTTACACAAGTGGAAGGATGAATTTAAGAAGTTAATTGAAGTCCAGCCTGATGAGTCTGGCTATGTCACAAATCATTGATTGTGTGGATATTCTGTGGGCACCTAATAACAATTGACTTTTGGGTGCTAAAAGCTGGCTTTGTATTTTGTCCATTTTATCCATTCGTCACAGAGCAGCCTTTCTGCAGTTGTAGCTCAGCACAAGTCTTGTGGGATTTCATTTGTCTTGGCTTACTTCCAGAGAATAGACTGTCTCAAGCCTGTGTTTGACACTGCTGCTTTTTCTTCATGTTTTCCTAGATCTGTTTGAAAACCATTGTTCAGAGTTTGGGGAGCAGAAAAAAGCTGCTGTTTGAGAGAAGTACCCATTACCAAGTTTTGTGGACACAGCCTGTTGCAGTGCATTCCATATAGTTTGTGAACTGCATTAGTCTTGCAGCCTTAACTTTCACGTTCTGTGGCATTATGTCCTGGTCTTGTTCCTTAGATCTCATTTCAGTCCCCAAGTATTCATTGTCCAGGATTTTGGTCTGGGTTTGTGGAGAAGGGGGGAAATGTAAAGTATGTGTGTATGTGTGGGTGTGTATACAGACTCTGATTATTTTCGGCAATAATTAAATTAACACTTCAGCTAGTTTAGCTGATAGCATCATTTAAAGGTGTGTGGGAATACTTAGCAAATACTTAGTTTTAAACACAGCAAGATTTAAAGCCAGAGTGTGTGATTTTAAACACCTGACTCCATTACATAGTGTGTGTGGCAATAATTGTATTGTACAGTACATGTGTACGTTACTATAGACATAAAAAAACTAAACATAGTCCTGAAAGACTAGTCTTGGGAGGGAACTGTGAAAAGAAAAAATAATTTCTTGTGGCATCTTTTTTTGAAACCTTACTAGAGTTTTTAAATCATAAAAATAGATGTGTAAAAATGCTCTCACTGACTTGGTATATGTTATGTCTCTCCCCTGTGGTGTACATGATCCACGTTCCAAAAATTTAACAATAGAAAAATTACGTTATTATAACAATGGAGTTATACTGGCTATGGACAATATTATATCTAGATGACTGCTGTGAAGGAACTAGAAACAGAGCCAGCAGCATACTTAAAAATTTCAGAATATCCTATTTTATAACTTAGTTAGTTACAATGTTACTGGTAAAAATGACTCTGTCCTTACAACCTCGAGCCATTTCCCAAACATACAGTAAAAATGAAAATTTTTGTTAAATCTGGTTTTTCTGAAAGATTGAGAGCTTCATAGTAAATCCCATACTGATAGATAACTTTTTACCTAATTGATAAAGACTAGAATGCTGCTAAGTTAACATGATAAGACTCTAAAAACAACACCATCCATTCCTCTGTAAATCCAGAGCCAAGGAGTAGATGTGTAATTTCACTCTTCTTGCCAGCTATGCCATACTTCTAACCCCTTCGGTATAATTTTTCCCATTTGATGACTTATTACTGGGGGGAAAAATGGATATTATGTATTTGTACCCCTAGCAGTCCTTAAGCTGTCCCTCTGAGGATTAAATTGACATATATAATCACATGTAAAGTAGCAGTACCCCTTTCCCACGTAGGATAATTTCTAGTTGGAAACCTGAGAAGAGTGAAGGGAAAATGGGAGGGAGATGAAGAGGGACTGACAGGCTAGTAATAGGATAGTCCGGTAGTCCTGCTGCCTTCATTTTGGAGACAGAAAAGCATGTTCGAAATACTTTTTTAAATATGTCCAAATTTTCCCCCTTCCATCATGTTTTTCAAGTTTTGAGAAACCATGATGGGCAAAATCCTGAACTGTCAGAATCTTCACAGTTTGCGACTTATTCTGCACAAAATTCATACATGGTTGTTTTTTTCCTGTCTGTACAGGAAACAGCGTTTTTTTTTCAAATGCTTTCTCTCTGCACAGAAAATGCTGCAGATAGGGAGTTGTTTTTGTGCAAAATTCATATTTCCTATGCAGAAAATGCTGTTTTCTCTGCAAAAGTAACCATTTGCAAATTTTGTGCATAATTACTCCCAAATTGTGAATGGGCTTCAAAAACTGCATAGTTTTCAAAGATTTTGTCACCACAGGATGAAAATTACTAAAATTAAAATCCCTCTGAGAAGAAAGAATGAACAATTATATCCCTTCTGCCTTTTTCCTTTCTAAATCACTTCCCTCACCTTCTGCTTTATATATATTGTGATAGATATCTGTGTGCTTTGGAGTTGATTTTGCAGTTCTGCAAAACATTGAGTCCTCACTTAATTCCTGTTTCTGCTATCATTAACATCCAGGCACTCATCCCCTTCCATGTCTTGACCGTGTTCCGTAGCCTTTTAACAGACTCTGTGTCACAGTTTCTAGAAATATTTAAAATGTTGCAGGTTTTAGGTTTAAATAACTTCTGGAAACATGATACCTGCAGGCAGTATTTCAATACTAAAACACATCCTAGATTCAGTCCACGTAACACAAGAAAACTCAGGTGTTACCACTGCCTGAGCAGAACATCCTGTGCTAAGTTGACTAATTGTCTGAATTGTTATAAAGGCACCAGTGATTAAAAAAAGGGTTCTGGCTTTTCATAATGTGTTTTGCAAACATGATCTGCTGTCATTTTTCTTATGTTAAATTTTAATATATTGGAAAGCATTTCTATCATGGTAGTAGCTATTGCTTTCCGTGTCACGGGGGCAGTGAATCCACTCCAGCTTTTTCTTTATCTAGACTTAAAGGAGCTACCCAGTGTTCTGAAGCTATTTTGGAGATAGGTTTCAGCACCTTGGATAGCTGTTTTAAATTCTGGAATAATGTATTCACAGTAGTGACATGAAGGTCACCATTTGTCTCTGTGCTATGATTAAAAAAATAACAACCCAGCATTTTCTTTGTTCTTTTGTGCATTTGTATCTGTGCTGTTTTAAGTTGAATGTTTAGTCTGCCTTTTTTTCACAGCTGCACATTCAGCTTGTCATCCAGTCTGCTATAGATGTCAGAGCCACAATAACAGAAACTAGGTCTTATTAGAAATGTTTCTGTGTGCTGAAAATTTGGTGAGATGGTAGTTTTATTTATTAGGTTAACAAACTGTCAAGTTCTGAAGAACTCTGCAGAAATTCATGTGTTTTAAGACTTGTGGATACAGTCTGTTCATTTTAGTTATGTGGTTTATCATTAAAGACCTCATAACATTGTGTATCTTTACATTTTTTTTGACAAAAGAGGGAGATACTTTAAGGACTTTTATTACCTTTTTCTTTTCCAAGCAATTACCTGATAATCCCTAGCAGTATTATAGTAACCCAGACTCCATACTTTTCATACAAGAGTGCGGTATTTGTCTCAGTGGCACCATATTGGTTATTAATTTATAGAAATGTTGTTGTAGCTAGTCTTACACTAACAGTTAATGTGATAATGATTCATTTTGATCATAAAATAATTACAGTATTCTTTGAACATCAGAGAAGTGTACATTACCAATTAAAATAACTGTAGAAATCATCTCAAATCTTGTGTAGTGTATCTTGTGATTGAGAAGAGCAATAGAGGAAAAAGTGAATTGAAAGTGCCTCAAGTAGAATGCTTGTCTTAGCTTCTCTTAAATGTGTTCTGAGGTGTGAAAAAGTCTCTTGAAAAATTATCAGAAAGCACAAGTGATTAAACTTGTTTATTCTGAATGTCATTTACTTAATTTGATCTGGTCTTCTAGGTTGATTTGTTTTAATGTGTCATACATGAGTGTGCCCTTTCAGTGGTTTGGAGGCCTCATGCAATATAGAAATCGGTTGTTATAATTCAGCCAGGTTTATTTACATGCAGCTACGTGGTTAAAATTCCTATTTGCTGCTGAACCCAACTCAAAGTGCTGTTGATCACCACTGAAGCTCTGAGCAGCTTGGAACCCAAAAATATGTTAGGAGCACCTCCTTATTTATCAATGCATTAAGATCTTAAGAGGAGGTGTTTCTGTAACTGAGGAAAAACACATTATGCATTTAGAAAAGTGTATTTTCTTTGGTGACACCCCAACTCTAGAATGCCGTTCAGAAGAGGACAGGATTGGTACAAACTCTGCACTTATCAGTGCTAACTCAAAATATTCTTTTCTCAGGCATTTAAAAAAAAATTCATCTCAAACTGACTTTAGATAAATTGCTTGGCATTGTTTTGGAATGGGTTCTTGGCTGTTGGCTCTTACTGTGGAGATTTTTAAACTTTTATTTTAAATTATATCTTCCTTACTTTTTCTTAAAATTGAGTAAGTCTGCATATGTCACACTGGGATCTTTTCACGAAGAGAAAGAAGAGAAGATTGATGGTAGCTTTTAAGTATGTGCATATGTAAAATTATTTTGCCAGCTAAAGAACTGAGATGTTGATTTCATGTTTGCCTCCCCCCCAATTGCTGTAATAGACCGTCAGTATTTCTTTGCATAAGTGAAGCCGCCATGACTGTACTGGAAAGTCTGGATTTATGTTCCCCCACTTGTGATGTAAACTGAGACTGATGTAGATGAGGGAACCAGTTATATAGAGAATCACTGGAGACCGGGGGATGCATTACAGTGGTGCTTTAGTAGCCACAAAGTTAGTGATTTTACTCAACCTGTCACAAATTTTAAAGAGTTTTAAAGTATAAAACATACAGCTTACATTTCCCAGACTGTAGCTATTCCTCTCTTCTAGATAATGAGACTCTAGTTGTTAACTCCCTGCCTAAGCAAGTAAAGGAAGCTCCTTCCAGCCAAACTGAAGCTCTCAAGACTCTAGTTTTTTCCTCTCCCTTGTGCTTCCCCGCTCCTTGTAAGCAAAGGAAACGTCTTCCTTCAAGGCAAGATTTCAGCTTCTTTCTCCCCATCACGTTCGCCTTCTGAGTAGACAAGGGTAACATCTTCCTCCAAGAAGTAGCAAGATTCTAGTTTCTTCCTCCCTGTTGCACTCCATTCTAACTAAACTGTTCCTGCCAACAATGCCAAGACTTTAGTTGCTTTCTCCCCCATGCACTTTCTTTTTAAATAATTTTATTAAGTTTTACAAATAAAAAACATCATCTCAAATTGTACTTTTACATGTAATGTTTTGGTTCTTCCACCCTGATCCAGTTTTCATTTTCTAGACATCTACTCACATATAAAAAATTATGCCTCACAATTCTATGTTCATCTTACATGCTTGATCTTGCATTTCTCTCACCAACTCCTGTTATGTTACAGTTATTCCTCTTTAATTTCAACCATAATTGAGACATTTTCACTTGGCAGTTCCCAGCAATTACCCATTACAATTTGCCATTCTGCTTTTATCTGATCATCCGATTTCCCCTTTAATCTTTGTGAAACAATATCTGCATTTCTGTTCTCAATAAGTGTCCCCCACCATTGTTCAATTGTGGGTATTTGCTGAAACTTCCACAATTTGGCATATTCAGTTCAAGCTGTCGTTATCATGTACAGTATTAATCTCCAATGCCTCTTAATGTTAGTATTCTCAAGAACATTTGTCATGTTTAACAAATAAAATTCAGTTTTTTTTTACAAATTGAACCTTCAGTATTTCACACATCTTTTTATGTATTTCACTCCAATATTTCTTTGCCTTGGGACATGACCACCACATATGAAATATTGTTCCCACCTCTTTCTGACATTTCCAACACATTCCCATACCTGTATTGTAAATCTTTTTTAACTTGTCTGGTGTCATGTACCATCTATGAAACATTTTAAAATAGTTCTCTTTCCCCCATGCACTTTCAATCAGTTTCTGGAGAAATTCTGTGTTGTTGTTGTTGTCTTTGTTTATATCCCACTTTTTTCCCCAGGTCGTGACACAAAGCAGCTTACAACAATTAAAAAGACATAATTAAAAACCACAGAATACAAAAGTTAAAACACAATTAAATAATAAAAAAGAATTAAAACAAAGTTAAAATACATAATTAGAAATTCACACACTCATGCACATCAGCAACACAATTAACAGTATCCGGCACATTCTGTCAGACACGTCAAACACCAGCCAGAATAAAAATGTCTTTGCCTGACTGCAGAAAGGAAGAAGAAAGAGTGCCGGTCTGACTTCCCTGGGAAGGGAGGTCCAGAGCCTGGGGTAGCCACTTAGAAGGCCCTCTCCTGTGTTCCCACCAGATGTACCGTGAGGGTAGTGGGACAGAGAGAAGGTCTTCCCCAGCAGATCTCAAATAAGCAGATCTGAGCTTATTTGTAGGGGAGAATATGGTCCTTCAGATAATCTGGATCTGACCCCTGTAGCACTTTGAATTGTGCAAATTTCAAGTGTTGTAAATTGGAGCAATGCAGCTGAGTCTTTCCTATATTACATTGTTGATGATAATATCAGGACTAGTGTAATTAGTTCTGTAATGTAGTTAATAGTTAGTTGAGTTGGATGTGGACTCAGCTATGCTAAAAGTAGACTCAATAAAACCATAATGTTTACTCCAAGTTTGGCTAAATCTGGATCCAGCTAGCAGATCTAAATCGAGTGCAAAGTTAGATGTTGTATAAGCATGTTTATTCTTGTCCTAGAAATATTTTAGCACTTTCCTTTATTTAATAGTGATATAATGTCAAGATTACACATCTAGGTAGTATTTAGATAGTATCTAGGTAGTATTAACTGTTAAGGCCATTTGGACAGTTAGTGATGTTAGTATGCAGTACAGTGTTAATTTCTTACTGCAGAGTGTTATGTAATGTTAGAGTTAAATGCATTTGTCTCTAGTGGATATTCATTAGGCTCCCTAGAGAATTGCTAACCTTCTTGTCTCCCCCTCTTCCACCTTCTATTAATTTTAACGGCTGATAGATCTGCTTTCTTTGAAAGGATTTTACAGTAATGCAGTCTACTTGCTCAAAGAAAAGATAACTGCTTCAGCTTGAACCTCTGTGCTGTTACTGTGGTTACTCCAAACAGAAACTAAAAATTAAAATTTGAGATTGTTTATTCAGCTCTGTCTGATAGCTGAGCAAACAACAATAGGGGATTTCCAGGTTATGAAATTAAGTTTCACTTGGTATTTGAATTAAGCTGACTGTATATTCCAGATTGTGTACTAGTCTACCCCTTGAACAGACTACAGCGAGTATACTGAATGGAGTCAAAGATTTTCTGCATGAGCAACTGAAGATCACTTAGGCCTTTCTGAGATGTGACAGTATTAGGCATGCCTTTTAATATGAAAACTTGTATTTGAGCCCTTTTAATGATACCTAGAAGCAGGAACCTTTCCTATGTCCTGTTCATGTATATTTTAAAGAGATGATAATATGTTATCTGCACCCACACCCGCTTTATGCCTGAACAAGTTAAGTGTATTCAAGGCAATTGAGTACATAAAATCATGAACAAAGGAGCTGAGACATATAGAGGAGAAAAAAGTGAAGGGTAAAAAAGATTATAGGAGGAAAGATTTTTCAAATTGTAATGGAGATACCGTGTCAACAAATTGCCTGCTAAGTGTATGTTGGTATTTAAAAAACACTCTAAAAATGACAAAAGAGAGAAGTATTTTTTAATTACCTTCTATAATAAAAACCTACCCAGACAGCTCATATGATAAACGTAAACAAGAGCATAAAGTCTGGCTTACCTAAAGAAGACATGTTAATCCTGAGGCCCTGGCAGAAGTATACCCATTCTTGTTAAAGTGGAGATGCTGCATTAGCAGACACTGCCTTGACTTTGGAAACATATTCAGGGGTAGCTGTGATGCGCCATACCCAAAAGCAAAGCAAAACAAAACAAAACAAAAATCACTAAAATCTGCCAAGCAGCGATATCTTTATTTAGCCAGCTCCAAAAGCATAAAATACATCATGCAAGTTTGGTAATGTATCTTTCAAAAGTTATTGTGGCCCCTCCACTTTCATTGGAGTTTGGGGTGCAGAACTCTCACAAAAGTGGAAAAATAATTTCCCCTCTGCAATCACCATCCCATCCCCTTCTGGAAAGCCCCTCATTCCCTTGCCTTTTGTGCTCTCAGGGCTGGGGCCAAAGGTAAGGGAATGGGAAGGGAGAGCTCCAGAGGGGAGAAGGGATGAACGTGTGTGCCTTTCCCCCATTCCCTTGCTTTTTGCATGAATGTGCATTCTCAGTGCTGGGACCAAAGGCAAGAGAATGAGAGGGGAGCAGAAAGGCATGTGCGTGTCTGCCCCTTATTGCCTTTTGCCTCAGCATGCATTCTCTGAGATGGAGCCAAAGGCAAGGGAATGGGAGGGAGAGGCCTGGAGGGGAAAAGAAAGGGACACATGTGCCTTCTCCCTTTTCCCTTGCTTTTGGCATGGCCGTGTGTTCCCAGTGCTGGGGCCAAAAGTAAGGGAATGAGAGGGGGAGCTCCATAGGGGAGAAGGAAGGTATGTGTGTGCCCCCCCCCGCACATTCCTATGCATTTTGCCCTGGCGAGCATTCTCAGCGCTGGGGCCAAAGGCAAAGGAATGGGAGGGGGAGCTCAGGAGGGGAGAAGAAAGGTGCACACACATGTGCCTCCCCCTCTTCCCTTCCCTTTATCCCAGGCATGCTTGCGTTCCTTCTCTGCACCCAGCAAAAGGCAAGGGACTGGGAGGAGGAAAATGGGAGGGAGGCATATGCTCACCTCACAAATGATCAAATTCACAAAGTTCAAATCCACAAATATGAAAGGAGGACTGTAAATCTTTCATAATTTCTGTGGGAAAACAAAGGTTGCTGTTCGGTGGTTGCAATATTGCAGTCCAGACACAAGAAGATACTTCTTTATAGATACTTTCCGGTTTTCTCCCTTTCAGGTCTAGTCTTCTGTGCTAGCTTTAAACACTTTTCTGGAGTCTCTTCCAACGTGAAGAGCATCTTTTTACAGTGGAATACTAGGGACTGTATTGGGAAAGATAGGCCAATTAAATGTACATTTAGAGGTGTAAACTGAAGTTAGATCAGGGGCCCTAAAATTTGGGGCCTGATGTGCATTTGGAAATGTAAGAAGCTCATGGGCACCAACACAAAATGGCTGCCATGTGGGTATGGCCAATCAAAAAGTACAAGTAATTTTCCCAAGAAACTGAATATAAGGCAAGAAGTCAAGTTTTGCCCAGAAATCCCTTTGCAGGTTGACCTTGAATCTGTCTCTTCTTACAGATCCATCCGTCTCTCTCCTCCATCTCATGTACACACAAATCAGTTCCTGCCCTTATCTGTCCTCACAATCTCTGTTCTTCTTTCTAGAGCTGAGATTCTATGCATGCTTACATAGGAGTACATTTATTGAACCCAGAGGAACTCAATTCTGAGTAGATCCATAAAGGGTGCTCTTTCTGTCTAGTCACCTCCCATCTTCTCTGTTCAGTCCCACAGTTCTAGTAGGAGCCACTCATTCTTTATGTGTAGTCAATGCATTCCTCTTGGTCTCTGCTTGATGCTGATGTTCCTCCTGCTGCCATCAGAGCCCCTGCCACAAGGGAAGGAGGTGCAGGGAAGGAGGGAAAGAGCCAAAGAATGCCTTAGAGGGCAGATAAGGAATTAAGGAAAACATTAGGGAAGGACAGAACAACAAGAATAGAAAGAGCTGCAAGGGAGAAGACACAGCATGCAGAGAAACAGCAAGTGAGGGGTTGAGGATGGAGAAGGAGCAAGGGAGAAGCATAGAGCAGAAACATTTTTTTAATTGAAAGAAATAGAATTTAACAAAATTCAACAGAACAAAACAAAGTTTACAGACTGTCAGCGTTGCTTAAGAAAACATGAAATAAAGGCACATGTATATATTTCCTTTTGTAGTCTTCAGGTTACAAAGTCTTCCAAAGACTGACATGAGAGCTACGTGGATTGAGATTAAAAGAAATAAATGGAAACCGATGTATAATAAAGGAGTCATCATGCAGTTCATTTCTTGAATTGAAAACTTATTGTGTCAGTTTTTCTATGAGAGCAAGACACCAGAACTTCTCATACCAGCAGTTCAAAAAGAAATTGTGTAGACCTTTCCATTTTTGAGCAATCACCATACAAACTGCTAGACAAAAAAATGATACTAATTTTTTTATTAATAAGATTTTTGTTTTCTTTTGTGAACACAGTGCTGGTAAACATATAACTTTTTATTTGTTTTTTTCCCATTTCATTTAATAACCTCCATCCAGAATCCTTGGAAAACATCATCACATGTGAAAGAAAGTAGCTACAACTTTACAATTTGTCCAACATTTGGCAGATATTTTCTTATTTATATAACTGAATTTCAGTGGAATATTATACCATTGATACATCCATTTAAAACACTGTTGTCATATTTTACTTGAAATAGATTTTGGAAGGACCATAAATTATTTTCTATTATCAACCCTAAATCTTTTTTCCAGACCAGTTTTGAATCCATTACATTATCATAAGTATTGTCAATCAGAACAGAATAAATTTTTGATGCTAATGGTGGAATTGAAAGTTTTTGCTACCTTTTTCATATTTGAAATGCATTTTTTTAAAAAGAATTTTTAACTTTGCAAGATTTTTAGGTGTAACAGATATAAATGGTACCCAATCAGGATGTTTGTCACCTGTTTCTAGTAAAAAAGAAATATCCACATTGAGATTCAATATAAATCTCACCATTTGTTCAATTCGAATGCTTCAGAGTATAACATTATACAGTGAGTGCCCAATCCTCCTCCCTTTGTATTTTGAAAGAATACTTTTTTAAGATTCTGGATTGTTTATATTTATACATGAAGTCCATAGTTGTCTTTTGCCATTACAGTAACATACATTGTTGAATTTTTATTGGTATTTGAAAGAGATAACTTAGGCCGACTGTTTGGTTTACACATCACTTGTCCAAGATAAATTTAGTTTTCTCCGATTCTTTATTTTATACATAATAGATCTAATTAAAGATTTGTAATCAAGTGAAATTGTGTTTAAAGAACTTGGAATTATGATGTTCAGGTATTTGCTGTGTTTCTCTGAATGCCTGTTATTCTAGAAAGAAATGGTCTAGAGCAGAGCTTTCCAAACTTTTCATGTTGGTGATGCACTTTTTTAGCCATACATCATTTCATGACACAGTAATTCAATTTTATTAACAAATCAGAGGTTAAACTAATCCTTTATAAGAGATACAGACATATACATAAACTGTAGTAAGAAAATGTATAGGGAGACAACATATCTCATGAAAACCTTTCATGTATTTTTATAAATATATGATTTATAAATAATAACGTACATTTCCAAGATTGCAGTTGACACACTTACACACTTCAGGTGACACACTAATGTGTCATGGCACACCATTTGGAAAGCCCTGCTCTAGAGCTGGTATTCATATTCAGACAAAAGATTTGAGACTTATTTGTATTTATTTCCAAACTTGCACTGCTCCAAAAGATTGTAAAATTGATATTGTGTTCAGAACCTCTTGCTTTCTGTCACAGCCTGTGTCATCTGGAAAAGGATTTAACCACAAGGTTTCACCCATATCTTAACTTTTCACAAACCCTGAACAGGTAACTATTTTATTGGGTAAACAGACATTGTTGAAGTGAACCAAATTTGTAGTGACTTAATCACTTCTGCAATGGTACTGATAGATATCTTGCTCTGCCCTACACCTTCTGTGTTCTGTTTGGTCAGAGAGTGCAGAACAGGTTTCCTTTTAGGCCATGCTGTTGCTATGACAGCAGTGGACGGTGTGTGAAAGTCTGAGCACTTGAATGTATTTAGCAGAATTGGGAACGTAGAGCTTTACTGCCACCGAGGGACGTCACCACAGGTTTCCTTTCATTCATGGGTGCTGCATTGCGGATAGCAACATTAAATTTTCACCCACTGTATACATGTGTCAAAATGTTTGAAATGAACTTTCTCCCATTTTCCTTGCATTTAATTCAGCTAATGAATCTACTGTTTTAGTGTGCATACTTGTATAAGTATATGGATTAACAGAACATTTTTAAAATGGAATAAAGTAGGAATAACATACCTCTTTGTATAAGTCAAATGTATACCAGTATTTTTAAAGTCCATTTAGCATCTGTTGTGGTTGAATTACATTTAAAATAATAAGCAATAGCTGTATGTGTAATCAAAGCTAAATTGCCAGCAAATCGCCTATCTGATCTTTTTTCATATTCAGCTTTAGGCAGAGATTGCGGTTGTTTGGCATCAGAAAAAGGAACAAATTTGAGATTAAGGATTTTTTAAAATAATGTTAAGAAACGAAAAAGTGTTGAAGCATTTTATTCATTTTGCAAGATTTCTTTAACTGTAATCTAAGATATATTATTTTCATTTAACAAACAGACAAATACCATGTGAAATGTGCCATAGGCTAGTTTATACATAGTACCAAATCATGGTTTGCCTCACCATGAATGAGCCTTGTGATAGCATGTTGTCTCTTCTCACTTCCTCTTTCCCTTGAGCATTCCCATTGCTTCCTTAATTCCAGGTTTTCTGCAACCATAGAGTGCCATTTTCTTTAAATTGAATGAATAATGTTATACACAAACCATAGTTTGTCCAACTAGGACAAAAACCCAAAATTCCTTGGACTAAGGAAGGGAATTTAGAGTACTCATTGGAAAGGAAGTGGTTGTGGAAGAGGCAGGAAATTAGAAGACTACTCAGCCATGTAGCACCAGAGGACCATTCACAGTACAGAATTATAGAGCTGATATTCCACTTTAACTGCCATGGTTTTGTCCTCTGGAATCTTAGGTTTGACAGCTTAGGGATGATCATTTAGAATTCTCAACCAGAGCATTCCAGTGCCTCACCAAACTATAAACCCAGAATTCTATAATTTGAAAGTTAAACTGGAATAATAGAAATATAATTCCATAGTATGAATGGGCTTGATCATGATTTGTCTGAAGCAGCTAAGACAGCACGACCAAACTACAGTTATGGCAGTTTAGCTATAACAGTACTAGATATCAGAACTGAGAACAGTTCCCTCATGGTCTTAGTCCCAGTGTCAATTTTCACCCAGCACGAGCCATTTCTGAAATGTTTTTGTATTCATTCAGATCTTTTGATGTGTTCACACAAGTTTGCCATGGCTTTCATATAGTGCTGAGTGAACAATTAAATTGGTGAGCATAAGGATGTTGGAATGAAGTTTGACAAGCTGCTATCAGACTGTACCAGCTTTCATTTAACTTATTTGACTTTGTTTTGTGGGTCTCTTGTCCTAGCATTCTGATTATGGCTGATCCTTTCACTATGCTCTGCACGAGGTATTTTCTGTTTGTAGACTTTAGGAAAGTTGGCATTTTTATGTAGATGACCATAAATTATAGAAAAAAGGCCTTACTGCATTTATCTGAAAGGATGTCATATAACATCCTCAAAGAAGTGTTAGCCCTTTAAAGTGCAGATATATCTGGGCTATTTATATCTGTGTGTGTGTTGATGATGAATGTGCATATAATTGGATTTTTATGTCTTTTTAAAAATTGTAGAGTAATGCACAGCTAGTTCGAGATGTTGATATAGAGAAAGTGACTGCATTTGAGAACCCTTATGTAGATGCAATAAAGAGTTTATGGAATGACCCTGGAATACAAGAATGCTATGACAGACGACGGGAGTATCAGTTGTCAGATTCAACTAAATAGTAAGTATAAATGTGAAAATGTTTTGGACAGTTACAGAAATTGTGTATGTGCGTGTCATGGTTAACCATTTTTCTGGAAGTTTCCAAAATATGTAACCTGTGGAAATCTATCCCTTTCAAATTTCCTTTCAGGGTTAAAATGCATGTCTGGTTTTATTCTGGTATACCCTGTACAACTATTAATAATGTGTTTGATTTAAAATTGTGTGCGGATCCATAAAGATGTATATATAATGACAAGGTAGCACAAGTCCTTAAATTTCCGCTTAGATAGGCTGAGTAGCATGTATATGTTTGTGTGTGTATGTGTTTGTGCGTGCACATGTATACACACACACACACACATATACTATACTATACTAGTCTGCTGAGATGATTTTGTAGAGAATTTTGTTTATGATAATACTGTCTCAAATGGACAACCCTTTTGCCTTGAGCTCAATTATTAGAAGACACTTTTTTCTTACTCTCTTTAAAAACCTTCCCTTACAGCCCTTCAATTGGTTATACTGTTTAATGCATCCTCCATCTCTTTTTGGTGATACCTAAGGTTGCATATTTTATTCATTCCTGATCTCATTTGGAGATAAATTGAGAGATAAAGTGACTGGACCAAGGTCACTCATTTATTATCATAGTTGAGTGTGGATTTCAGAGACATCTGCAACCTTTTTTCTAGTTCAACTTTGTTTTGCTGTTGTTCTAGATAGTGAAAATTTACCATAAATTAGTAACAGAAGATAAAAAGCTAAAATGTGTCTTGATCTCTTTGAGAGCACATAGCATTGGTTTTCCAAAGTGTATGTCTATGGGAGTTGAAAACAGATTATGTAAAAAGTATTGTTTATGAATTTTATACATAGTAGATAAACAAAGAGGCTGCTTCTGTAGTAACAGATCTCTTCCTCCCAGTTGCAGTTAGTTTTCTTTCATTTTGTTTGTTGCTTGATTTAACTCTGTGCACATTATAATATACTCACTCATATATATAAAAGAACAGCAAAAGACAAGAACGTCAACCAGTTTTATTTATAGGGTAGCAGTCAGCCATTGTAGAGTAAGGCCGAAATCCAGTAGTGCCGTTCTTCTGATACAAGCAATTGCATTATTAGAAGTAGGAAAGAGACATGTCCTACTCACCTAGCATGTCCTTAAATTCTGCTTCAGTGAGTTGGAAAGTCCTCTAGAGCAGATGTTTGGGCAACACAGTGAGAGGAAAGGAAAAGAAAGTTATGCAGGGGGAAGGAGAAAATCCTTTCCTGTTTGTAGAACAATGGTGAAGTGTTGGATCCTGGGCAGAATCATTAACATTGATAATTAACAAACAGCACTACCACCACCATCACCAAGGCTCTGGGAAAAAGAGTCCTGTTATTTCATATTTGCCTCTTTAGCCTTTGAATGAATTTCCAGACCTATTGTTAATGTCATATTTGTTACAATCAATCAGTAAAAAACATGAAATTGCAAAAAAACCGACCCTGATTCCACTGGACCCAATGTAGGAGTTAGATTCTTAACCCAGTGTATATAGAATCTTCATTATAGGGAGTTCTGTGAAAACAAACTTTTTAGGATGTCAAGGGGAGCATGTTTAACTATACCCAAGAAAACTTTAGTTGCAGATGATTTTGGAGTTATCAAAATGGATATTTAAGAATCTAAGATAGAAAGGAATGAAATAGTTGCACGGGTAGCTTAATTGCAATCTCAGGCATTTGAAATTGCTTTGATTTGTGTTGTCTTTGTTCATGTGTACATTTATTAGTAAGGTGTGGTGGTTTGCATTGGGAAATGAGCACAGGTATTTGAAGTGGCAGAAAAGTTGAAAACAAGAGAAAGTTTGAGTCTTGTTAATATTTTAATGTGAGTGGGCCCAAGTGAGGAATGTCCCTCAAATTCAGCACTGTGATTTGGATCCAGGCTCAGTTGTGTTTTAAATAAACCCACTGAAGAAAATAACCAATTTACCTGCTTCTGGTTTTGTTGAGTCTCCTCCTTGTATGACTAAGTATGTATCCAACCCACTGAAAGTCCTTCCTACTCATGGATTGTTCAAAGAAGCAAGATCTATGTTAAAGCCATCAAAGGGCGAAGGAACAGACCACTCAATGCAAGTGAAGCAAAGGTTCTGCTAGTTAAAGAATAGACAATTTTTTACTCTTAACAGCTGCTGTAGTGGAACTGTATTTGGCCTTTCACGTTTGCTAAGGCTAGGGGTGCAGGACTCTGTCAATACTGGAAAAATAGCAAATATCAAAATGTGTGTATTTGTGTCTGTGGGAAGGAAGCCAAGGCGTGGGAGGGACAGCAGGCACCCTGAACAAGGTTAAGGAAAGGAGAAGGAGAGGGAGTGGCTGTATATGTCCTCTCTCTGTCTGTCTCCTTCCTTAGGTGTGTGTGGGGCATCAGGAGAAGGTTTGTGGTGCTGAGAAATCAGACTGCGAGCCATCCTTAGCTGTCCAAGCAGCATCTGGTGGTGGAGGAGGAGGAGGACCACCAAAGGTGGATTTTTAATGGGCTGCATGGCCTGATCAGAACCTTCAAGAGAGAAGGTTCTCCCAGAAAAGAAGTGTTTGAGGTGTAAGGGCAGGGATTGAAGAAACTTGCAAATAATCAAATCCTTGAAACCTGCAAATGTGGAGGGCCAACTAGTCCCAAAGTATAAAAAATGAGGAACTGGATTGATGGAATAGCCACTTTCAGTGAGGATTTTGGGTTGTTCGTTGCCTCTCTCTTCTTCTGCCTTTATTCAACCACCGCTGCATACACAGTGCTGAAGGCTATATATGAGGTTTGTAGTGACAGTGTCTCATGCTGTATAAAATGTGCATTTTGTGAAATTATGAGTCCCATTGTATGTGTAATAAAGTCAGATTTCCACAGTCTTTGTTTCTTGCCCTCCTTATACTGTAGTGCAAAAAGATTAAGAAATCTGCTGTAATAGATGCTAGCGGGATTAAAAACAAGAATATTTTTTAAAATCACTCGAGTGCCAGCAGATTCATTCACTCTTTGACTCTGAACTGTAACTTTTCACTTTAGAAATCCATTGTACTTTTCACCTCTGTCCTTTTGCCTATTCTTTGTGAAGTTAAGTGTTCAAAGCAAGATTAGAATTTGATCATATATATTATATGTATTTTTGGGAAAGAGAGAACATAGGGCGGGAAAGAAGGAAGTCAGCAAAGATGCTAATTATCCATAAATCTGCGGGATCAAGAGAAGTATTCCTGAAGTACAGAAAGGTTAATATTATAACCTAGAATAGATAAGAAAAAATTAGTTCACAGTTCTAACTTGAAGTTTGACAGTGTATTACTAAAAATTATGTTAAAGAAGCTTTTCAAATTCACTACTACATAATAGATCACCTTTAAAAACTACTGATGTGGAGGGAATTCAGATAGTAGCTGAGTTCTCTCACTAAACCACCTGCTTCTCTTAAAAACAGCATTGCTAAGAATTGAGACATCCTCCTCTGTTTGGTTTTCATACTCTCTAATCAGACCTCATTCTTGCTGTGTTTTTTTCTAATTGTCTCTTGGAAAAATGTTTGGGGGAAATTATTCTTTGTAAAATTATTTGCTCTTATGACTATGTGCTGTGCTTTACTTGCAATGTGTTCTTCTTTTGGAAAGTTAAAATGGTTTTTTAAAGAAATGTATTTCATGAGGCTCTTGATTTTAATTGCGCTTATATGAGTACAATCCCTGGAAGCTAAAGTAAGCAGGGTAACTTCCGTTGTAGATAATGTTTCACACATCCTGGTTAACACAAGTGGCTTGCGTTTGTTTAGCTACTGGTGTGTCAGAATGGCTCTATAAGGAGCAAGTGCCTAACTTTGAAACTCTTTTCACATGCTGAAGGGCTTAATAAGTGAGAATTGGTAAAACTTAACAGAAGTAAGTCAAGATTTTTGGACTACTCAGTGTGACCGTTTACACATTTAAATTTCACAGTAACCAATCTGTTGTTCAATAGAAACTTCTGCAGACAAAAATGAAAATAAATCCAAGGTCTCTCCAACATGTGTATATCCATCTTATATTGTGATCAAGATATCTGGATATAAGTATTTAAAACTTTTAACTGTGTGGGACTTGCAAAATATATCTGAGTTATTTTTCTGTGATGCATGTTCTAGTATATTCCTTGTTTAATTTTGGTAGTATTCCATGGTGTTTAATTTGATAAAGAATAGTATCATAGCTACAGTAGTCTTCTGTAACTCTGGCTTGAAGTATATGTATGTGACTTCACGTTGCCTATCACTTTATGGCAACCTGGTAAATTTCATAGGCAAGGAATACTCAGGGGTGGTTTTGCTTGTTCCTTCCTTTTTGAAATACAACTTATAGCGCCTGGTATTCATTGACTGTCTCCCATCCAAATACGAGTCAGAGCTGACCCCACTTAGCTTCCAAGATTAGAGGAGGTTTGTTGTCTTTAGGCTATGTAAGATCTTAATAGTACTCCAAAAATAGAACAGATGAAGTAGCAAAGGGACAGTTCAGAAAGCTACATCTTATCAAATCAGATGCAGCTACAAGCAATAAATGGGGAGATTCTTACGTGAATCTTTCTAGTGGTAATGAATGACATTTCACAGTAGAATTTTTTTTCTGGTCTGCCAAAGCCCATTAAATAAGTAAATTAGACTTGAAAATAAATATAGTGGTCCTGGTTACCCATCCCCTGTTCCTCATGCTTTTATGGCTAGTAGATTGATATCAGATAATACTTTCTGTCATAGAGCCAGCATGGTATAGTGCTTTGATTGTTGGACTACAACTCTGCAGAGCGCAGTTCAAATGCCTGCTCAACCGTGGAAACTCACAGAGTGGCCTTGGGCAAGCCACAGTCTTTCAGCCTCAGGGGAAGGCAAAAGGAAACCCCTTATGAACAAACCTTGCCAAGAAAACCTCTGTGCTAGCCTTGCGTTAGGGTTTCCATAAATCGGAAACAACATAGGCACACAGCAACAAATACTTCTGTTATCCCAGCTCTTACATAAATGTAAAAAATGGGTGGGGGGCATTTTTTTTATATTTCAGTGCCTTAATGCAAGGAATGTTTTTCAGTCAGATGGACTAAAATAGAGAATTCCTAACTCATAAATAATCATTCCTCTGAGAGCAAATTCAGATTGTTGAGTGCTTGTTCGTTAGATGTGAAACAAGGGCAACCCAAAATAAGGGAGTCTTTCTACATATATAGCAGGCTGCTAGATCCATAGAAATGTAGACATTATAAGTTAAAAGAGATTAAAAACAACAAGAACAACCACAATAAATAAACCTCTGATGCTTCTTGCAGAATATTGATAACAGTTGACCATGCAGAGAAGGAAAAGTCCAAAGAAGGTACAAATGTGTTTTAATGTAGTCTGTGATTAATATGTAGAATCTTGGTTTGATAGTTGGGGCATGTGAAAATTAAAACAGAGCCTGTTAGAGCCTTAATAGGTTTAAATAAATTGTGTGGAGGGGAGGAATTTCGTGGGAAAGGAGTATTATTGTTGTGTGCCTTCAAGTAATTTTTTATCTATGACAACCCTAAGGCAAAGTTAACATAGGGGATTCTTGACAGAGTTCTTTCAGAGGAGGTTTGTCCTTGCCTTCCTCTGAGTCTGAGAGAGAGAGAGAGAGAGAGACTTGCCAAAAGTCACGCAGTGGGTTTCCATAGCCATAGCCGATTTGAACCCTTGTTTCCCAGTATCCTATTCCAACAATCAAACCATTACACTCTGCTCGTTCTTGAGGACTGTACAATGGCTTCATTCTCTAAAACTATCTTCTTGCTGCTCAGTAGCTATAAATAGCTTTGGTTTGGGCTGGCAACCCTATAGCAGTAAGTACACAGCAAGAGAAGGGAGCTATCCTTTCTCCCCTCTCCAGTCCTGAAAGATCTCTCTGCCTCCTAACCCTAAGAGACCTGACAGTAATCTGTTGCAGATTCTCTTAAGGCCTCCAGGAGCACTCAGTTCTGAGGACTGGGTTAGGCTGCAGCCTTGTGTCCTTATTAATGTTGTTTTTCTAATTGCCTTCATTTGACAGAATAAAATCAAGATACACATTTTATTAATTTCTTTCTAAACCTTGATTAGATCTGTTAGGTTGTATTGCCAAAGCAGCACTCCTCATGTTCAGTATGGAAGAAATGGCATACATGGAAACAGCAGTGTTGAAAATGACCAGAAAAGGAGAACGTCCTCCCACACCCTAATTAGATTCTCTAGGCAATGTGTTGTAGTCAAATGATGTGCCTATTTTAGCCCACAGTTATATAACCAGTTTGCATCACTGTTGTGACAAATACGGTCAGAAGTGTGTAATTTTGTCAAACCATTTGATCTGTCTGATTTCTGAGTGTCAAAAAAGATTGTCCTAGTAATGTGAACGCTAGTCATTGGCATAAGCAAATGTTGGTGTACCAAGAAGAGTCAAAAAGGATATAAATTAGATTTATGATCTTATCTTACATGTTACATGTTATAGGCTTGTTGAGATTTACATCTAAGCATATGTTGATGGATTTGGATTACAGCAGGTATTACGTGTGGTTTCATGATGAAAACATCATCAACACAGTAACTGCAGGAGCAAACCACAACTACCACATGTGTGTACACACACACATCCCTTTACTACAGTGGTTCTCAACCTGTGGGTCCCCAGATGTTCGTGGACTTCAGCTCCCAGAAGCCCTGAGCATTGACCATAGTGGCTGGGGCTTCTGGGAGCTGAAGTCCATGAACATCTGGGGACCCACAGGTTGAGAACCACTGCTTTACTATATTTAAATCATAACTTTGGAGCAAAAACCATAGTGGCCTATACAAGTGTCTTCCTGTTTGTGCACTCCCACTACAAGGATGGATGTAGATTGCTAGATCAGAGAGTTCTCACATACAGGTACACACGGTCAGTCAAGTCTTATGAACATTGTGTTACATTGCAGTATAATGTCACACTACTTGAACAGAGAGGCTACAGAGAGGTCAGAAGTTACCTCAGTTGTTTGTGAAAGCAGCAGTTTACTAGCACTATAAGACTTTAAAAAAGGATAATGCTTAAGCTTTCATAGATGAAAGTCCACCTTATTAGATGCATCTGATGGAGTGGACTCTAGTTCAATAAATTTGTCAGACAAGGGTCCTGTAGTGGCACACCATTTGTGTAATGGTCCTTTACATGAGTGGGTACTTTCTCCGCAGCTGAACAGGGAAATAGTGTTGGCAGTATGATAGGAGAAGAAGTCATGTCTCCAAGCCACCTATTTCTCAGACAGTGGCTTCTGGTGGGTCCATGAAGCCAAAGCACTATGGGAGGGATATCACAGGACAGGTAATTGTCCAAGCCATCCTTCTCCTAATACTTTGGCTCTATGGAATCCCCCACCCAAGCTTTCAAGAAATAGGTGCCTTGGAGCCAGTAATCTCCTTTCTGGTGTTGCTGCATTTTTCTTCCTTTCTGTGCTACTGCCATCTTTTTCTGCTGGACATCACTCTGCTTTCATTGTAACTGTGCCAGCAGAGAACTAGAATTTTGTGGAGAGTTGTGGTTGTGGAGGGTAAAGTAAGCCAGTTCAACTGTTCTTTATTACTGAGGAAGCTCCAGGTAAGTATCTGTGGAATGCAGTCTGAAAGTCCCTGCTTCAGTTAATAGTTTTCTTTTCTAGTTAGTGTAACTCTGGAAGGTATCGTGTGCGAATCATGTTATTTAACTAGTAATCATTGCACACTCTGTGGAACCTGTGATAAGATTATTGCTGCAATTAACTGCTTTGGGAATGCTGAAAATCATATTTGGATGCAGCATTAAAAGAACCTTCAGTCTAAAGTCATGACTTTCAGCTCTGAGACAAGAAATTTTGTTGACTGTTGTGGTTTAAACCTGATTCTCTGCATAATTTATAACTGCAATAATGCTCTCTAATGTTTTTCCTGGAAATTCTCATTAGATTGCACTAAGCTACAAGATTTTTGGTAGCTTTGAAGGATGTGCAGCACACACTCACACAAACATCGGTTCTCTCATTCAAGTTGACTCAAAGGGCATTTTAGTCATTTGCTTTTGATATTGTGGTGGACTGTCCTGTAGATCTGATCTTGTACTGCATCTGTTCGGTTAATCGTTTAAGCAGGGATTTTAAAAAGGCATCCCTTAAAAAAACAAAACAAAATATTGCACATTTTAATGCATTTGTAGTACAGCTCATATTTTTAAATGTTAATTATAGCTGTAATTCATTCTGTAAAAACGATTTGGAAAGGCTGCTGAGGCAGTTCTGTAGGTTGCCATAGTGATATAGGCCTGAGGTGCATTACCAAGGTAATATGTGTGGAGCAAGCTGTTGGCCATGCTCAGTTTTGTGACACAGCCTCAGCTCCAGAATTCTTGTATAATTTGCTGTGCTATCTTGAAAGATGGGAATATCAGTCACAGTTACTGTTTAGATAACAATTTCATGCTGATTCAAGTTTAAAGAATAGTACAATGGAGCTTTCTGCATTAGTTGGGAAAGAAACATACATTTTTAAAGTGAGTTCAGAACTTACAATTGATATTGTTAGGCAGGTTGCATTTTATGACGTCCTTCCTAACAGAATTCATTTTGTCAGAGGCTGTCTCAGTGCCTGTACAGTATCCCTGGGTCAATTACAGTAGTTGAAAGCTAATTTAGATGATTACCAGTCAAATGAGTACAGGGAGATGGTATCATGTAGTCAGTTTTACTGTCACTTGTGTGAACTTCCTTGAAGAGAAAGATTAGGCAGCTTAAATAGCTTATAGATCGGTTCAAGGAAAAAAGTGGCAGGAAAAGTAACAGAGAAATATGAAAAGGAAATCATGTGCAAAGGCAACGCTCAGGATCATGACTGAGTTGAGTTTCGGCAGTACTTAGGCAATACGGTCAGCCTTGCACATTTACGAGGGTCAGGGGTGCAGAATGCCCGCAAAAGTGGGAAAAATACAAATATCAAAATGTGTGTGTGTGTGTGTGTGTGTGTTTGGGAAGGAGCCAAAGCGTGGCGGAGAACAGGCAACCTGGGTCCAAACCAGGTCAGGGAAAACAATGTGGGTTGGCATAGTGACCCCATACTTCCTCTCTCTCCACCATCTCCTTCCTTGAGTGTGAGAGGGACATCAGAAGAGGGTTTGTAGTGTTGAGAAATTGGACTGTGAGCCTTCCTTGCTGAACAGGCTGCAGCTGGTGGAGGAAGGAGTGGACCAGTGGCAGATATTTAAAGGACTGAGTGGCCTGATTGGAGCTGCCAAGAGGGAGGGTTCCCC
Source organism: Iguana delicatissima (assembly GCA_948472985.1). Lineage (NCBI taxonomy): Eukaryota > Metazoa > Chordata > Lepidosauria > Squamata > Iguanidae > Iguana > Iguana delicatissima. The sequence goes on from CAOKZL010001019.1 coordinate 273,379, forward strand.
CAGGAAACAAACGCTTGAGGGTAGGGGGTTGGACAAACTCACAAATAAATCTGTGAAAGTTAAACCTGCAATGTGGAAGGCCAAATGTATATTCCTAATTGTGCTATGAAAGGACTGTAGTCAGTTAAGTAATTATAATAAATTTGTTATATATGTATTTAGTGCATTTTAATTGTCTTTCAGGACTACAGTCTTCATGTATTTCAAAACTCAGTGTTAAGGTATAATTACAACAACAACTACAACAACAACATTTATAATGCCCTTTTCACCGAAGGGCAGAACATCAACATATACAATCAGAGACAAAGACAATAAAACCTAACACCATAACAATACATGGAATGAAATCCTCAAACAGCCCGGCAGTCACTACCCATTTCAGCACCTTAAACACAATTCAGTGGCTTAAGATGATGAATCAAAGAGGAAGGTCTTCAACCATTTACAAAAACAAGTGAGATCCTCCTCCAGCCGGGAGTCCAAAGGAAGACCATTCCACAAATGCAGAGCCAGATCTTGAAAGGCTCGCAGCCTTGACAGAGCTGTGCACATTGGTGGAACAGACAATGATCTTTTGTTTGTAGATCTTAAATTCCTGGATGGAACATGCCATGTTAGCCGAGCTGCGAAGTACAGTGGGAGGTTAGGATGCAGAGCCTTAAATACCAGGACCAAAAGTTTTAAACAGACCCTGGCCCGAAATGATAGCCAGTTATAGAATCTACGGGGAGAAGAAACAGGTGAATATTTAGGCAGATTCAGAACAACCTGGACAGCATTGTTCTTAATTGAAACCAAAGGAAGAAGGGAGCAGGAAGACAATAAACTGTTACAGTAATCCAGGCATGAGATAACCAAGGCCTGGATGAGCAGATGAGCAGTCTCTACAATCAGGAACGTGTGGATCCTGCGGATGTTCAAAAGATGGAAATTGCATGCCTTTACTGTAGCCCGATAAAGGGACATGGAGATAGGTGATCATCTGGCAGGATTCCAAGGATCCTGGCAACTGAAACAGGAGCCACTGTGCAACCCTGTAAATCCAGTGGGGGACATGAGAGAGGGGCTGCTGGATGATCAGGCTGAAACATCAAGATCTCAGTTTTGTCCATGTTCAGCTTAAGTCAGTGAGCAGTAAGCAGTTGTGTATCTTCTTCAAAACAAATATTCCAGATTCTGTAACAGATAAATAGTAATGGTGTTCGTTTTACATGTTTCTGAAGGTAAAACTCACAGTGCAATCCTAGACATATCTATTCAGAAGTAAAGCTCACTAGGTTTCATGGGACTCATTCCCTGTGTAGACAAATGTAGGATTGTGGCCTAAGATATCCAAAGAATTCAGGATATTTTTGGAAGAAACTATGTGTAGATAGCAGAGAGCAGGTGAAAAAGGAAAAAGATGAGTTGTTATTCAAAATGTATAGCTCTGTCTGTATTTCAGATGAAATGGGGATACAGTCCCTTATGAATTCCCAGGCAGAAAGACTCATTAAATTCAGTTGGGACTATTTTGAATAAACATGTAGAAGGAGGCTGAAGGGGCCAAATGCATTTCCAGGTAGGAAATCTATGTTTTAGATTGTAGATTTCTGAAAAAGAAATAATTATTGATTTCACATTAATACTCCCATCCTACATATAATTCTGCCTGAAAGAAGTCCTGTCGTTGTGTTGTGGTGCAGTTTCTTAGGTTTCTATCATATGCGCATGAAGGGAATAAGCCCTGCCGAGCACAGTGGAATGTTCTGATTAGGTGCCCATTGGTGTGGTCTGTAAATGGCTTAAGCTGCAGTCCTGTTCAGACATACTTAGATATAAGTAGCTCAGATTGTGGAGAAGAACCAAGTGGCAGTGGCTTTCAGGGGAACATGCCGCCAGGTACCTTCCTCCTCCAAATTCTTCTTTTCAGGTCTTGTTCTGTCACTGAAAAAAAGAACAAAGCACATGATCAGGCACTGTGTTCCTTCATTCTGTCTCATCTGCTCACAACTCACATGTTATAAGAAAAGTCTTCAAGTGAGTTATAGTGAGTCAGGTAATGTAGAGTGGAGGTGAGCTGCTGGTCTGGAAGAGCTGTTGCCCTCTGTGGTGCTGGCCTCTGAAACAGCTTCCTGAGAGAAAAGGCTCTCCGCATATGCTCAGAGGCACTGGATCCTTCGATCTTCTTTTATACAGAAAAGAAAATAACCACATTGAAAACAGAGCTCTTTTGAATCATAAAACAAGGATTCAGTTTTGTTTTAGAGAGGGATGCAATAAGAAGCTGTCTTTGAGACAGATCCCAATCTCACTGGGGGAAATTCTCACTTCTGAGTTGTCAGCTTCCACAATCAGTGTGCTTTTCTTTTTCTTTGGCAAGAATGCAAGATAGAAGGAAAGATGATATTTTTCAGGATGCCAAATTATGTGCTGGTTTCCACATCTGGCTTTTCATGGTGAGTTCAAAGATAAGAGAAATATGTCATGCCTGACTTTTACAATCATTGCTGTAGAAATGAAATTTGAAGCTGACCCAAAAGCAAGTCAGAGTTCGTTATGTCTCTTCATTGGTGCAATAGCCCCCTCCTTAGGCCTTGCTAACCTGCCTTTGATCTTGTATGAACACTTCTGATTAGTCAAGACAAGGTGCTGTAGAGCATGGAAAAGGAATGTGAACCTCTGGACAGGGCTACATAACTCAAAAGAGTTGCCAAAGAAGAGGGCTTGCTCCCCAGGGAGCTCACAGATTGGCAGTGTAGACTGAAAAACATAATTACAGGTATGCATACTATTTACTTGGGCCAGCCATTTCAGATGTTTCCTGTCCAAATAGATTTCTTTGCTGACCAAGCTCTTAATGCCAAGGTGCACACATTTGTCATCCCATTTGTGAGCTACATCCTGTGTTGCTGTAGTCATACTTATGTAAAGCTTCTTGACCTCTTCACACTCAGACTGCTTAAATGTTTGCCACAAAGGGGACTTGATTTTGAAATCCACAATTAATCTACTGTGGGTGGCTGGCCGGTTGGTTGTCAGAGAAGCCTTGTAAGGTGTTTAAAAACAGAAGCAACATACCCCCCCACTAAGAAACATCCTTAAAATCACTTACTACTTATCACAGTCTTCTATTTAAGCGCTGAAAGCCACAAGCAGAAACAATAGCATGCACTCTTGAACAGACTAGTGATGGCCAGATTGAGTCCTGTGTGCCCTCTCTGTGCCCAGCATACTTAAGTAATTTGTTTACACTGTGCTGCCTCCGAGCTTGGAAATGTTATTGGCCATGTTGTTTGAGGAATTCTGGGAGCTTCTGTACCCTACCTGTGCAACAAACACACGCACACAGCAGCATGCGAACCAGTAAAACAAGACTACAAGAAGAGTTGAGAACTTACATGGGCTGCTTCAGGAAGATGCAAGCCCGCAGTGTGCTGATTCGCCCCCCCCCCAAAAAAACCCAGAAATAGATTATTCCATGGGCAAATTTAGGAGGCGGGACCTTTAATTTAGCTATTTATATTCACAGTCAGAAATGAAAATTCTTCCTTTTTGATGGAAGTACATGATTAGAGTAGAAATCTCAAAATATGAGTGATCGTGAGAACAGATGGAGTTGACAATAGCGAAGAGCTATGATGAATTGTGCTAGGTCAGACAAAAGCCCTATCTTGACCAGCATTATGTGCGCACAGTGGCCAATCTGAACCTCAGAAGCAAGTGCAATAGCATCTTCCCAGTCGTGTTCCTTTGCGATTGGTATTCAGAGCCTTCCCACTTCTCGTATTGTGAGCAAGGCCAGATTAAGGTGGTTGGGGCCACATTAAAATGGTTCGATGGATTATTCTAGAACAGTTCCAGAAACAAGACCCCCTTTGTGCACACGTGTGAGCTGTTTTACAAGTGCAGGCTTTAAAGTGAATCAACAGTAAATAACAAAATACAATAGAGAGCAACTCAGAAACCTTACATTTAAACAAATTTCCAGTTCTGCAACTTTGGTGAGACTAGTAGCCTGATGGTGTGCATTTTTACTCAGTAATTCAAATAACACACAATGTGTTGATAATAATTCAGGAAATGACTGGGGAAGAAAAGGGAGCAAGTTACACCTCTTTTTTTTTCTTTTTTTTAAGTCCTGGGCCTCTAGCCAGTAAGCCTGGAGCAATTGCAGCAATTGAACCACTGATAATCTGGCCAAATACAGGTACATCATGGCTGGTATCTGCTGGCAGCTTTGTCCAAGCATTTTTCTTGTCCCTTTTGACTCTATCCAAGTCAGCAGCCATTGCTACATCTTGTGGTAGTGAATTCCACAATTGAGCTGTGTGCTGTAAGAGCAAGTAATTTTCAAAAGTAAAACGCAAGAGTAAAACACAAGTACTTTCTGTGTGTGCTGTAAGAGCAAAGGTAAATACATCAGTTTAGCAACAATATAACTATTTGTAGGAAAGCCTATATACAACCATCCCTCCATATTCGCTAGGGTTAGGGGCACAGGATCCCTGTGAAAGTAGAAAAACCATGAATAACTCTAGGCCCTCCCAAACCATATTTAACACACAGAAAAATATAACCATATTCAATCCACCATGGATTCCTTTGAGGCATCAGGGTGGCTGGTGAGGCTTACTGCCACCTTTACTCCTACCCCACACCATTTTTAATGGGGACTTAAAAGCCTCATTTGCAGTTTTTCATCTCATGAGGCTTGCAGTCCCTATTAAAAATGACATAGGGAAGCAGCAGAGGTGGCAGCAAATAATCGATGAATAATCAAATCCACAAAAGTGAAACCCACAAATGTGGAGGGCTGACTGTATAGAGAAAGGATTATTTTTCCCCTTCCCCCAAAACATTTTGGCTTAAGTAGACAGTGGAGGGGAAAGCAAACTTTATCTTCTTAAAGGTGGTTAATTTAACAGCCATGTTTTTATAGTTTAATAATTAATTATAGTTGATATGGATGATAGCTCATACTGAAACAGTTTCATAATACAATAATGCAACATTTTAGGGAAACTATAGTGTAAACAGGTTTGATTATCACGACATATATTGCCTTTCAGGAGACTGATGGAGAAGGATGACCCTCCTTGCTTTCAGGGGGTTTTGATATTATTAACAGTGGTTTCTTGGTATGACAGCGCAGTAAGATATATGTTGAGGCAGTGTGGTGTAATAATTTGAGCATTAGACTATCGCTCTGGAGACCAGCTTTTGAATCCCTGCTTGGCCGTGGAAACTCACTGAATGACCTTGGGCAAGTTATACACTCTCAGCCTCAGAGGAAAGCAAAGGCAAGCTCCCTCTGAATGAATCTTGCCAAGAAACCCTGTGATAGGGTTGCCTTAGGATCACCGTAATTTGGAAATGACTTGGAGACACACAACAAGGACAGGGCGCTATGAATATTTCATTTCTGGGTAGAAGAAATTGGCTGTTCTGTCTGAAACAACAAGTACACAGTTTGGGGATGCTTCTTAATCTCCCATTGCCACCTGAAGCCTAAGCAACTTCTTTGGCCCAGAGTGACTTTTGACTAACTGTTGGGATAACCTGACTTATGCTTCACTAATCTGTAAGGCAGGCTTGGGAGTCCAGACTTTGTTGGACTGCAACTCCCAGCATTCTTCACTATTTTACAGCCAAGTTTTGATGGATTCAACTGGAGTTGTTCATATTAGACCTGTTCTAAGGACTTGCATTAGCTGCCTCTTTGCCTCTAAGATCAGTAGAAGGCACTGGTTCTTACATTTAAACCAGAAGTGGGCAGCTGTGAAGGGTCTAAATGGCAGACTTGCCCAATTTCTCATGTCCATGGACTGCTCTTGCGATTTCTGAAATCCCCGGAAGTGACTAGAAATTCACTTCCAGTTTTGCAAAAAGTGAGGTACAGAGGGTGGAATAAAGTGAGGAATGTATATCTTCTTTTATCTGAAAATTGTTTTCTGAGAGACTAGTGGCGCTGTTACTGTTTCTCTTTTTGAAAGATCATTATTGGAAGAGGTACTGGGAATTGTGTGCAGCCTAGGGGCTACACCATTCCCAAACCTGATGTAAACCCTAAACCACTTGGTGCCCAAAGGTAGTAGCTTCCACATATTGTAAGATCTTTTATAGCAACCCTTCTCTGAGTACCCTCCTTTGTACAGAGGCACTGTGTTCATCTAGGGATGTGATTTTTTACTACATTTTATTTTTGAAGGAAGCAACAAGTAATTTTAGCAATTTTCTTCCCGCTGCAAAAAGGTCTTCAAATTCTAGTTGCAGTTCAGGACTTACTCTGCACAAAATTCACGTGGTTGTTTTACACAGAAGGAAACATTTTCTTTGTAGGACCAGCACTGGAAGTAATATTTCTCTATAGAAATACTATTGTCTGTGCAGAAAATCCTATTTTTTATACAAATTAGCCACATGACATTTTGTTCAGAACAAGTCCCTACTAACAACATTTTCTGCCCAGGAAACAGCATTTTCTGTGAAGGAAATAAAATTTCTTTGTAGACATATTTTGTGTGTGTGTGCAGAAAATCCTGTTTTCTGCACAAAACAACCACATGCAAGTTTTGTGCAGAATAAATCCTGAATGGCAAAGATTCTCATTGATTCAGGATTCCCATCAGGGGTTCTCAACATTTGTAAACAGTTTTCAAGGAGAAAGGCTATTTTGCAGTGATATATTAAGTGTGTAATGTTTTCCCCAAGTCTTGTTTGGCAGCAGCAAAACTCTTTCTGAAGTGAAGATGATTTAAAATTGTTTGCTGAAGCATTTTAGAGGAAAGCATGGTCTATTTAGTTTCTATGTTTAAGTCTTTTTTATTATACTTACTTAGTTGTTGTATTTTATTTTTGTCATTTGCTATTTTAGTATATTGGGTTGTTACATTTGCACACGTTTGTGTGCTGTCATGGAATATATGAAAGAAGAAATGGTTTAAATATATAATAAAGTATATATTGGAAAGGAACATTTTCTGGCAAAACTGAGTATTTAGGTATAGATTTCCCCAAATTTCAGGTCAGCAGCAAGACATGAAAAGTTAAAGTTTTTCTAGAAAGTTTACACCTAGGTTCCTTGTCTAATTCAGAAGCAGTCCGGTCTATGCTACCTTTCTGGTTTAAGTTAGTTCCTGCACAGTTGTTGACCAATCCTAGAAATGGATTGGCAAAATACTGTTTAAGAAGTATTAGAAAATCAAGTGGGATAGATGATGGGGAAAAAATGTGGTGTTTGCCATCAGAACTACTCTTCTGGCTAAGGTTTGCCAGCAGAAGATCCAGAAAAACAGCAGGGAGGAAGAAGAGCCAAGTCATGCCAGATCCAGATGTCTTCCAGCCCAGGGACATAGCCACAGTGCCTGCACAAATATGGGCCAGGGGAATGGTAACCCAAAGTAAACTGTAGCATCCATAGACTGAAAGATTTTGGATTCAGCACAGCCTCAGTTGATCTGGTGTCAGCTCAGCCACACCTTGGTGGTATTTGTTAGTAATACACTGCATTACATGTGAATAAGCTCAAGGAACCCACGACCCTGAACTTGCAAAACCTTAGCAAGGCTATTAGTAATAGGGTACCTTGGAGGTATCTCATTTATTGGGTTACCAGATGTTGAACCTGACTTGGCAGCAAATAATGACAATTATACTTCTTAAGAGTGGTGCATCTGAAATAAATTGCATGCATGAACCACTTCCCTTGCCCAGATTAACCCCTTCTCTCATCCCAATACATAAAACAATTTCGTTACGTGGAATGGCAACTTTACAGTAGAAGCCGTGTGGTGTTCTTCTAATAAATGACATATCATCAAAATAAAGAGATATCTTAAAATTAAAATAGGAGGACATATTATAATAGCAATATTTAGATAAGAAACGTTGTTGCTACTTAGGCAGCTATGAAAACAGAGAAGGCTTGACCTCTGGGTAACAGGGGAAACTGGGAAGTGAATTCTCTTTTCAGCATTTGATTATCTCTCAAGCCATATACTGTAGCCAAAACTCCAGCTTGGGATGTATGTTATGTATTCCCAGTTTTGATCTTAACATTGCCTGTTATACATTGAGCATACTGTTTTCAAATACCCTGCCACTGGCATAGTAAAAATTGGCATTTGACATGACAAATTAACTTCAGTTTTTTATTGTCTTCTCTGAGACTTTGATCTTTGTAGGAATCCTGGCTGTGTTTAATCACAGGTGAAAAAAATGAAGAAAATCAAGTTACAAGGTTCTGTGGATCCTGATGTTGAAATTGCTGTATTTGCAAAAATTCTTGGAAGATAAATTCAGTCTTGTTATGGTTTCTTACTTTTTGTCCAATGCCCCCTGAACCTTATTCTTCTCTTAACTTACTTCCTCCAGTGAGATTACAGTATCCCTATCTTTAATTCCTGTCATTTCTCTCCTGCCTACAGTTACCTTAATGACTTGGACCGTATAGCTGATCCTGGCTATCTGCCAACCCAACAGGATGTGCTTAGAGTTCGAGTTCCGACTACAGGAATCATTGAATATCCATTTGACTTACAAAGTGTCATTTTCAGGTAGACAAAGGTTTTGGGTTGTTGTTTTTTTTAATTTTTCAGTAATACAGTGTGCAACTCTTTGGTTCTTTTGATGTTAACCAGACATAATTAATAGAAAAAAAATATTTGATATTTGTTTCCTTCTTTCTTTTTTTACGCAGCCATTTCTATGTGGTTGCAAATTCAAGTAAACTGTTTTCACCTTTACATCTTCACCTGCTCAGAACTAGATGAACTGCTGGATGCTTATTGTTCAAGATTATAGAATAAAGAGTTATTTGCATTTATGTATAACTAAGTTATAAACTGTATCCTAACAGCTTTTTTTTTTAAAAAAAAAGAAATGAAAAAGGAGTGTCTTTTCAAATAAGTAATTGCAAAGCTCTTCAGTGGATTGCAGCCACTAACTAGGCACTAAATGCAGTTTGTGGGTAACTTGTTGGTGAATAGAAATCTCTGCATTTTCATGCATTTTTACTACCTTATTATTCTGTCATTAGCTTAGCCTGTTTAAAATATTTCAAAAAATTATCATAATCAGATTGAAAAGGAGTAGACTGTCTATCATGTCAAGAAGAATGTTTCAAAGTTGAGTCTTTTTAATTACAGTTATAATTAGCTATAATGTGTTTACAGAATCTTCTACAAGCCCCTTTTTGCTTGAACTAAAAGTAATGGATATGTCCCTGTGTGAGCCATGAGGCATATTCTTTTCTCATTTATATGTGGCACACTAGTATTTCTCATAAAAAATTGATTGTTTCATTTAATGTGGTAGGCATTCTAATAACTTACTGTAGAACTTAGTCTCTTTATGAATTACAGTTCTGAAAGAATAAAAATGTTCTTCTGTGACATTTGTCTTTAGTGATCTTTCATCAGCTTTGTCCCAATGTTAATTTCTCCCCATCTTAAAACAAGCCAGCGTCAAATTGTAGTTACAAAGATGACTTGCTTTATTAAAGCAGACTTGAGATTAAGAGTTTAGATGTCAGATGTACCTTAAATTGTGGTTAATCAAGAGTAGCAGATACATCTGATCTCCCTCATGCGACTGATTTGGAGAAAGAGTGTGTTCTTATAGCTCACACAGGCATATCTTTTGTAGCATCATGTGCAAACTGGGTTTGCGGGCACCACAGCACACTGATTTTCTCTTTTGTATATTCACATTAGTTGTCATAATCTTTATGTCCCAGCTTTCGTTTTTAAAGGAGCCATCAAAAGCATGTTAGATTGTTGTCAATCTTTGATGCCAGATATTTCTGTAAACAAATATTTTCCATAAGCATTATTCATGGTAGGAGAATAAGAAAGTTCTCACTCACCAGTTCTTAGGGCTGCACCCCACAATGAATTTACTGTGGAATAGCTACACTGAATTTCTCATTAAGCATTTTTTTTTACTTTATTTGTTTCTTATCTAATACTATTTTCCCCCATTCAAGGTGATGCACATGATACCTCTCTTTAGTTTTTCATAAACCTGTGCAGTAGATCAGGCAAAGAAAGAATGATTGGCCCAAGGTTGCCGGTGACTTCCTTGACTCAGTATTTTCCAAGTATCAGTACTACAGTCTGACAGCTAGACCACAGTGGATATCATGTTGTAAATGGTAGACTGCCCACTTAGTTGGTCTGGTCTTCCTCTTGTCATTTGCTTATAAAACAGAATTAATAGCAAGGTATATACCTGTTTCCTATTTAAACATGAAATTATAGTTAGTTGCATTTGTTGTTACTCATATTAATGCTAGGAATCCAATAATATACAAGTGTTATATAGTACTTACTACATAACCACTATACAATACATAAGGACTTTTTGTTTTGTTTTTTAACTTTGTTCATTTTGCTAATATTGCAGAATGGTGGATGTGGGGGGCCAGCGATCAGAACGAAGAAAATGGATACATTGCTTTGAAAATGTCACCTCCATTATGTTTCTAGTAGCCCTTAGTGAATACGATCAAGTACTTGTGGAATCAGACAATGAGGTAAGTAAAGATTAAAAATGTACTCTTTAGCATGGGTGTAATTCAAATGTAAGTAACTTCTCCCCACCCCCCTCAATTTCCTATATAAATGTATTCCTTTTAGTATTTTGAAGCTGTGCTGATGGCTAAAAGTAAGATCTTTTTTGCTGTAACATCCTTTTGGTGGACACCCTAACATGATTCTCTCATAGTATTTGGAAATCAGCTAAGACCTTTTTAATTCAATTCGATCTTTATTACAGTCTATGACCAGCACTACATAAGAAAAAGCATACAATAAAATGCATTAAAATGAATAGGCAAGAGAAGTAATAAAACAGTCAGATTGTAGCACAAAATTTAGCAACACTGAAAGCAATTGATTCATTTTCATCAAGAGAGGAGGAAGGAAGCCTAAAAAAGAGTAGGAAGTTTCTGACAGTTTAATTGAGGTGGACTTAATTAAAATTTTCTTAGTATCATGATAAAAAAGGTGGTAAAGAAGAAGATGGATCACTACTTCTAATTCTCCTGAGCCCCAGGGAAATGTGCAGTCAGACCAGTGATGTTGTTGTAGTTGTGGTTAGTTGGTTTTGAAATTTTCCTTCTAGCACAGATTGAATTGAATTGATTAGCAAGACTTTTTTATTCCTTTTGGATTCCTTCCTGATTTTGCCTGATGTTTTGTAAACCAAAGTAGAGGATAGATACAATTGCACTACAACCCTAAAAATCACAGTTGGATTCCCCACTCGGCCACGGAAACCTACTGGGTGACCTTGTGTACGTCACACACACTCAGCTCCAGAAAAACCTCTCATAGATTTGCCTTAGGGTTGCCATAAGTCAGAAACTATTTGAAGGCACACAACAACAAGAAATTTTCCATATTTACGTACTTTAAAAACGAAGGAGAAATTAGTTGCATATTTTACTTATTGAGTGCCTCTGAATCTTCTAAAAATTCTTCTGAATTCTGTTTTGAAAGTAAAGCTTACTGCCAAGGCTTGTCTGGTGACTGATTTATTGGCTGATTGATTTAATATCCTTTTTTTATACGGAAAGTAAAATAAAATAAAGCTAAAATAACATATAATACAAAGGTTAAAAATACATTAGGTTTTTTTTAGCTGTATAGATTTCTGTCTACATGCAGTATAAATTGCATTGTATTTATATGTAAATTTATATGGGAATAATTTAGCATGGGTGCTCTTTATTTCTGAGCAGTTATTGTTCATAATGGAGATTGTAACTGCATGATCTCATTTCAAAACTGCTAATTGTTCATCAGGTTTGACAGTGTCTGATGCAACAAATGTTAGGATTTTAAAATAAAATAGAATTTGTTTAGTTTTCATGCCTGAATAAGGCACAGTCTTTTGCATCTACTTTTTTACATTGTCAAAAATAACTTTTTGAGTTAAGAACTTTTATGAAAAACTCAAAACGGAAGAAAATTTAAAAACAAAATTAAGCATCTAACTTTATCACTTGGTACAATCTTATGGTATAATATAATCCCATTTTGCATCTGTATGATCCTCTAATCTCTTAATTAAGAGATTTGATTGAACAATACTCAACATTGTTCTTTCTTCAATATTTGGCTAAATAAATGTTACAGGAAGAGGAAATCCAAGCTTTATTCATAACAACAACTGACAAATTGCCTTTCCATTCTCGGTGTATGTGTGTGTCCACAAAAATAATTTCTTTTCAATTTAGGCTTGGAAGTTTCTTAAAGTGTGAGTAATTGCTTTCCTAATGTTGATGACAGCGTAACTGATTTGTTTCAGTTTATGTTCCCTCCCCTATATCAGTATGACACTGATGTGGGAATTTTGATAGCCCTTTATATTTTATATTAGCTAGGAGTGGCCCATAGTTCAATGATAAGAGATAGTTTTTCACGATTAAGGTCCTAGATCCAATCCCAACATCTTCTGTTGCAGGATTTTAGGTAGGGTAGATCCTTGGGCCTGTGATCTAGTGACTGAGAGCTGGACTAAGAATCTTGAGATACTGATGATTTTCCTTAGTTCAAAGCAGATATATATACATTTTGATTTTGTAATCTGATTAAAGAGAGAAGGGTATTGTGTCTTTCTTCCAGAGAGCTCAAGGTGAAGTATATCGTTTTGTCCACCAAAATTTTACCCATCAAGTAACTCTGTGATGTAAGTTAGGCTGAGAGATGTTGGACCAGAGCCACTCCAGTCAATCAGCTTCATGGCTGGTTGAGAATTTCAACCCAACATTTTCTCAGCCCTAGTCCAGCCAAGTTAAGGACTACGTGAGCATTTGTTGCACCAAACTAAACTGTGAATCCCAGCATTTCCAATAATGGAGATCATAGTTAGAACTGTGACGTGGTTGAGATTATATTTATCTGCTTTTGCTTCTGGCTCAAAAGTGAAATTGTGTTAGCACTTCAGACTGCAGTGTTCCCAGCACCCATTGCCTCAGAATTCCCAAGGTTTCCTGTCTGTGTCACCTTCTGAAGTCATATTTATTCTCTTCTGTGAACTTGTTTTGTGTATTGGCCATTGATATTAATAGAACATATTTCTGTGTAACTGAAGGTGACTGTTTCAAAAAATAAGAGATACATATTTTTTTTTACTGACTCATACTCACTTTTTGAGCACCTGAATGATTCTTAATTGGCAGAATGTCAGTCACATTCAGTCAAAGATCCGATAATAAATTGTTAGTTAATTCCCACTAATTTCATTGGAAAACGTAAACGCCAGATGCCATCCTATAGTAGGATATTCTCCCTAAGACTTTGATGTCAAGAGTTTAGGAAAACTTAAAATTATTCACATATTTTTAGTGTGAATCAGTCTGTCTATATTCAGAGTTACCCTGATCAGCAAAGGCATGGTGAGTGAAATGTTGCTAAAGTACAGCAAGAGATATATGCTTCAGATTTTTGTGTGTATGTGGTGAATGTTTGTAGTATCTAAATGTTTAGATAACTATGGAAATTGAAAAATGTGATTTGTTAAATTTCAGATGTAGACATATTAAAAAGAAAAATGCTAATGTGTAAGCCTATATTATATTGTAGATATGACATCTTCATATGATTTCCCACATATATACTTTGATGCAGATTGCAAAGAATAAGTAATTTCGCACCACTGATAGTACTTGAGTTTATATTCTTTGGGAAAATTTAGGGAAACACATACATAAGTCAAAGAAGACTTGTGTATGGAAAATCATAGCTAAAAGTAGAATATTTGGGATTTGAAATGTTTGTTTATGTTCTTAATCTCTTAATGGATGTGTCCAATTTTTATAAATCATTTTTAGAAAAGCAGTATGAGAATTGTAATAAATATATTTATAATGCTCAAATGGACCGACCGCCCAGGCCAGCCCAGTTCTGATTCCCAGTGTTTGATGTAGCTTCTTAGGTGAATGGGAGAAATGTTGTATTTTTATGATAGGTTAGTATGACTTAAAATGACAGGCATATTTAGTATATGCTTCTCTTCTCATGGTATACTGCGCCATCATAAAAATGCATTAGTGTTTCCCCCATTCACCAAGGAATAGATTACAAATCAGAGTGGATATTTTTAATTTATGTTCTTGAACACTAGATGGTACTATAATCGTCTGGATGGAAATATGTGGATTTGCCTCTCTTCAGACTAATAAAGAGTTTAATGTATTCATGTGAGTAATCAGGACTGCAGAAATGGGTCAGACAGTTGGTGCTTCAAACACATTCTACTCCTTTTTCCTTTTTTTGAGTTCATGTGGTCTTATATATTGCTTTACAGTTTTACTCAGAATATAGGCAGAATTCTATCATTTATAGCAGTTACATGCATGGTGGATGACAGGCCAATAGATGAAGGCATGCCATCAAATGAGAAAACTAAATGTAAAAACTGCCAGATGGTACCATTCTAGGAGAATGTTAATAAAACTCGATTTTAAAAATGGCATGTAATGAGAAAACAAATAGTAATCTACACCTTTAAACAGAGGTGTACATAATATCTTCTGGATCAGTGAGTAACTGTTGCAAGCTAGGAGGCCACATTTAGATCTCCCAAGAGAACTTGGAGGGCTGTACCTTTCCCACATTTTTTTTGAAATTAGTTCCCGTATGCCTGTAGTGTGGGCTCCTTTTTTAGGGGTCCCTAGGCCATTTTAGGTCAGGGAAAGTCCTTTTAAATGACAGGAAGTTACTTGGAGATTACTTTTTTTTAGCCTCTGTGGAGGTCACAAATATGGTCCTGGGTGCCACATACAGCCTATGGGCTACAGTTTGCCCAGGCCTATCATAGATGTTGTTGCCCTGTTGCATTCTAAGCATCAAATAGTTATTTTATGCCTTCATAGAATCAACTGAAGAAAAACCTAGAGGTTTTCTTTTCACTATTTTTGTAGCAAATTCCAAAAATGTGCTCATTTTGGGATTTTTTTTCCCTACCAAAACTTTGTGCAGTTGTTTTTTCCCTAACAGTTACCCTTTTTTTTCGTGGAGAAAAGCATGTAGAGATTTCTCAACACTTGGTAATTTTCTCGAGGTCTTCTGTTTTTTTGGATTGATCTCCACTCTGCTTATCTGACACTGGGTTCTCCTGAACAATACATGGTGCTTATGATTCAGCAGCCATCTTTATTGTACAGCTTCCTACCATCATAGGCAGCAATTGTAACCTCTTCTGCTTGGGGTAGGAGAATGGGGAAGATACTTGCCAGTGCTGCCTGCAGTTTTACCAAACAGAGTTACTTTAATTGCTCCTCCAGACTGATGTATTGTGGTATTGTACTGGTGTATTGTGGGAGAAGTCATTGGAAATCTCCCCCACAGGTCAAGTTTCATGGCTTTAGAGGAGGTTGGAGAGAGGGAGAGAGACCAGATAAGGCTCATCTTTTAGACTACAGCACCTGTAGTAAGCACAGTTATGAGCCAACCCCCCTCTGAAAAAGTGCAAATGAGAACTCATTGACTTTTTAATACAAAGCTCTGTTCAAATAGATTTCCTTGGAAATTTAGCTTTAGCAGGTTAGAGGCTTCAGTGATCACCCTGAGATTAAATATTTAAGTGCTGGGATGGGCGACATCTAGCCATCCAGAAATCGCAGGAGTACAGTTCACATCATCCCCTTCTCCTGCTACACTAGCTAGGGCTGATGAAATTTCTAGCTCAACAATATCTAAACAGCCACATATTGCCTACCTTATATTAAAAGAATCTGTAGGAACATTGCTTTAGGCTGAAGCCTGTGATGCCTTTGTTTCTGATAGCTGGCATAGAAAGTAATACAGTGAAAGCCTTCATTCATGGAATTGTTTCATCAGTTCCAAGTAGCTGTTAAAAACATGACTTTCTGGATTTTCGCATCACGGTCAAAAACAACCAAGCAATATACAGGCATGGTGACATCATTGTGG
Organism: Iguana delicatissima; assembly: GCA_948472985.1. Lineage (NCBI taxonomy): Eukaryota > Metazoa > Chordata > Lepidosauria > Squamata > Iguanidae > Iguana > Iguana delicatissima. Next base: position 289,305 of record CAOKZL010001019.1, read on the forward strand.
TTTAGTACAATTCTACCAGTGTAGATAAACCACATGCTTCCATTGTGATAAGAAGATTATTAGAAATTCCTCCTTTTCTGTCTGTTACAGCAGCCCTGAACTGTCTTTCTTTGGTTGCTTACAAGAAACATTTTCTCTCTTAATACTTCTTGGGGGGGGGGACAGTATCTTGTCTTCATTGTAAATCTCTTAATCACCTGCAGAAACATGTTTGAAGTCATAATAACTTATGGTAGGAATAACAAGCATTACAATGTTTTACTGGTCATTATAGTAATTTTCTTTATTATCATGTAGTAAAGGTTTACCTAGCTGGTTGATTTCAGTGTACAAAATGATTTGGACAAAAGCTTACCGCTATTTTAATCATTGTTTTCATGGATGCTTGTATAAGTACAACTGCTTCTTCATAGGCCAAGTAGCACCAGCTCCCAGTAGAATGGTTGTATAAGTCTCCTTTCCCTGCTCCTGTCACAAGATGAGGAGCACTGTTCTGCCATTGCTACTGTTGGCAAATTATTTTCAAGGGAGGATTTCAGAGCACTGCAACAACTGTTTGTAAACATGTACAAAAGCATTTGTGAAATTTGCAAATCCTTGCATTCTGGACAGCCTTTGTATCTAAAATAGATGATAAAATGATCTCCTGGTTGGAACTGTTGCTTTTGACTCCAGCAGCAGCTTGCACATCTGGTCTGCAAACTCAGTTTATCTAAATTGAAAAAAAATCCCAGTACATGCGTGCAATCCTGCTTCTACTCAGACCACAGTCATTGTCATTTAGGTCTGGATTGCACTGCAACCTTCCACCCACAGTCAGTTTTCCACTGCTTTCAAGCATTGTTAAATACTCTGATCCATGCCTCTGGAAATCCTAACACGCTATGATAATGGACAGTGTCAAAAGCAAAGAGCTCTAAAAGGTTATCTAGACCCATCCCCCAAGGCATTGGTCTTACAGAACTGCTAGAATAGTCTGTGTCTAATGTACGTGATGAAAACAATATGGAAAAGAGCTTGGGAGCAGTGTATCACCTGTGAGTCCCTTGTGCTGGTTAGTGACATGTTTCCTGGTGCCTGCCTGAAGGGATGCTGCTACCTTTAACAATATATGTATACCTATATGAGTTATCAGAGTTCCTAGACCGTGCTTCTTTAGCAGAAAAATTGCTAACAGAGGCAGAAATTCTGTGGAAAGAATAGAAAATAATTTGAAAATAATAGGGGTATATAGAAAGAATGGGGTGAAGCAACTCTGTATGCTGTAGGAAGTTTATATTCAAAACAATATACCTTTATGAAGTAATGTAACCAGGTTGAAATAATGCAACCAGGTTAGACAAGCCTTTCAGAAGTAAACAAAATCTCTTTGAACCTTCTGCAGAACACTTGAAGCTTCTTACAAAATACAGGGATATCTGCCTTACCTTTTTTTTTTCCCTTTTATTACAAAGCATCCCACTGTAGCACTCTAAACTTTGAACAAGTTCGCCAAGGCTTCTGTTTGAGGACTTAGGCTGTGAGCGACTGAAAGACTGAACACAAAGTCTTAAGCTATATCTTTCTGAGGTAGAAGTCAGTTTTGGGTATCCTTAACATTCACTCTTGCCTGTATGTGTATATGACTCTCCAAGGGCAGAGTTTACACTGTAAATATGTTTTAGTTCCAATAAACCTTTGCCAACATGGTCCAGACTTAGTCTCCTTTCTGATTCATCCCTAAACGAGGTGATTTGATTTGTGATTGCTGTTTTAATCCTGATAGGTGGGATCCCCGAGGCCGCTGCCGCTGGAAGGGTGTTCTCTTCCACTTGGAGTGAAAGAGCCAGCTTCTAGCCATCTATGTCCAACAGCCTTCATAAAAAGGAGTTTTGCTTACAGAAAATTTGTTAACTGATGTTGGCCTGTCCTGATAATTTCTCCCTTCTTTAAAGATTCCCAAGCTAACCTGATGGTAGAGGAGGTGTGTTTTGAAGCTAGTAATGCCCTGAAGTTATCCATTCTTGATATGAGTAAAAGAATCAAATTGATTTATACATATGTAGAATGTAACTGTTAAAGACATACACTTCCTCCTCCTCACACTCCCTGCTATGATCACACTTGGCTTAGCAATACCTATGTAGACTTTGGTTATATGACCATACAGCAGAGATACCCTCTGTGATTTCAGTGACTGGAACTTGTTTTTCAGCCACTTCTCTTAACTGCAGGAAGTTCTTGTTAATGTGGACTGGTTCACCAAAAAAAGGGGGGATCATTTTAACGTGAATGCAGCCTGGCTACTCATCTTCCATGTACCTCCTAGGCACATGATAGGTAGGAGAACTGATAGCATTGCGTGAATTACAGTCACTATGAGATCCATCTGCATCTATCAAGTGTGAAAACAAAAACCTGTTTCATGTCATATTCCAGTAAAATATACTTTAGTGGGGTGATTCATTCATATAATATTGCTACTGTGGAGGTAAGTATGAATCTTCTGCTGAGGTGAAGTAGAGAAGCATCATGGTAGTGCCAGCTAAAATTGGCCAAGTTTCTCTTCTCCCCAGGTTCCTCAGAAACATTTTATTTTGTAGCAGTCCTAGTGAGAGGTTTTTTTCTTCTTTCTTCCCTCTCCCTTCCCCCTACATAACCATTTTAAAAGCAGAGGTCTTTGGTTCATCCCCCATTAATTGCCGTTTCTTATAAAGCAAAAAATCATAGTGTTTCAAAAGGAGTTTTATGAAGAGTGAAAACTCCATGGAATAGACATTTTTGAGTCTGTTGAATACATAATTTGTATAATTATTAGGGCAGACAAATAGCATGATTTGCACTTTGTGGACAAGTTTCAAAAAATGTGATTCTGAGAACAATGGGCAAGGTGGTCATTAAACACAGTGTAATGCAGTTATTTAAAAAGTTTTGTAAAAGGTTTAGTCCTTTGCTACTGTTCTTTCCATTTCTTACTGGAAATGGTTATATAGTAGTGTTAAGAAGAAGTGGTAGTTTGGGTTAGGTGAGAATTGTCACCATCTAGTAAAAATCTAGTATCTGTCTGTCTGTCTGTCTGTCTGTCTGTCTATCTAGTGAACAAAATTTCTCCATTTCAATAAAATTGAGTTTCAGTCAGCACAAACCTAGATCAGCTCAAAATGATTTGTGATTTTATTCATTCCGTTGATTAAGTAACAAGAAGGTGACCAGTTACAGAAAGATTGGAGTGCTCATTCCAAGTGGTCTTGCCTCATCAGCCAGGTTTTGATTATTTGCTGTGCATTTGAAGTCATATCTGTTGTGATGTTTCGTCCTGATATTTCAGCTGTAAAAATAATTGTACTTAAATGTAAAAATTGGATCTTTCTCTGCAGCATACAGTTTTTCCACATCTGCTTTCAGTGTTGTCTATTGACCCGTAGAGTTAGGAATATGTTAGGATTCTACCCAGAAACACCACACCCATTTTCCTTCTTCAGGTACAGCCATCTGCCTACCAATAGCTTGGTTTCCTTTATAAACCATTTAGTATTGCAGACATTCATGCAGAAATCTTTACTTCTGGGATGACTGCATTGTATGCTATGAAACTCAAATATAAATTAAGCAATTCAAAATACTTACTGTGTATGCATTTGTAATGGATTTGTTTGCTAGGCATATCAATTTATAATAAGAGAATGGCTGTCTATGGCAACAAGAATTCATTGGAAGATTATGCTATATACTTCAGACTTCAACACTATGCAGATCAAAGTTGAAAGTCCAATAAGAATGCTAGAAGGAATAAAAGCAAGGCAAGCCATGGCTTACTGGAAAATAATAGTTAATGTCTCAACATTTGACTAAGTGTTTTTGGATGTTGCTCAAGTTGTAGTGCCCCATTTAAAGTCAAAATTATAAATGTAGTGGGGGCTGCAAAGAAGCTAAATAAATAAATAAAGTGGCCCTTTTTTTGAGAAATTGTAAATGCCTCAGATTTTGACAGAGCATTTAGATTAGTGGTCAATTACAAATTGATGGGGGTGGGGTTCCTAGAAGCAAAAAAAAGAGAGGCTGCTATAAATTGGTGATGAACACATTGTAATTTGCCAGAATATTTTATTGTCATCTCCAAGTTGCAGTGGCCAGTGTCAAGTTGATATTCCAAAAACAAAAGGGGAAGCCTGTCATTTCTCATCAGGAAATAATTTTTAAAGAGGTTGAAAACAGGAGGGAGCTCTCTGAGGCAGTGTTACTAATATTCCTGAAGAAGGAAAAAGGGTGGGAAAATAGAAGATGGTCAAGACTCTGCTGCAAAAATTCTTGATATTAAAGAGGGGCAGGAAAATGGGAGAGGGCACTCTAACCTGTATCACCCATAATACTCCTGAAATAAGAAAGAGAAGGAAGTGGGAAAGCAAGAGGCCATTTTGATCCCTTTTGAGGGATGGGTGTACTTCAGCTAATTTGCAATAAAAAAAACATTTGCATGACTTTGCATAACATTATACTGTCTGTGTATCAATGGGAAATAAAACACTCAGATAAGATGAGCAGCATGCTTTTAAGTGAATGCTTTTAGATGTAGATGTTGCAATAGAAAAGTAAAAAAAGAAGGAGATGGAAGAACAAGCACCATGTTTCCTCTGATTAATGATGTTCTTTTGTTTAATGCATACTGTGTATACTGTAGCATACTGCCAAGAGACTATTTCATTTTTTTTATCACAAGCAGTTTATTTTCATTGTTCTGAATAATCTAAATTTAATCTGCTTAAGTTTGATATTTGTCAAAAAATCAGTCTCTGCTATCCCATGTCAAGTCTAAAACTATTAAGGAAAAGCAGATATTTTGATTATCTAGGGTATTATTAAGCTTTGAGTGTTTTGAACACCTACATTCACACTTCACCATCTCTTGAGCTATGTATGGTCCCTGCCTACCTCTGAGAACTTTTCTTTTCCCCACCAGTTAATGCAGAGACTAAAGTCAAACTCAGAGGAAGAGAAGAGTCCAAGAAATTGGTGGTAGCACATGATGGTCATTGTTGCAGTGTACTTTAAAGTCAATCTATCTATCATGAGGCCACTGTATCATGCTGGCTCATAGTTCCTATTAATCAAAAAGTACCAGCACTACACCACTGAGCATGCATTTTCTTGCCTGTCTATACATTCATGAACACATGTGTGCACACAGATTTTTTTTTTAAGGCACCACTTGATTTCTTTATAAGATGTGATCCAGAAACCCTGCTGTGCTAAAACATTTTGCACCCAAAGATGGCTGAGCATGCCCAGGTCAACTCATTCAGTGGCTGTACAACACACACTAAAGCTGTGGCCAAACCAGAGTGCTAGACCCAGGTACCATTTCATTGCCATCTCTTCACTCCCACGGACAGGTGAAATCTACTGACAGACTCTGTGGAAGTGTGTTTTTCCAGCAATGTTGTATTGCTGTAAGCTGTACTCGTTGCCTGACAAAGAAGCTCTTCCTGGTAGAGACAAAAATTGCTAGCAATCATTTCAGAGCAACACAACCACCTGCCTGTTTGAACTCTCTGTGGCAGTGGTTCTCAACCTGTGGGTCCCCAGATGTTTGTGGACTTCAGCTCCCAGAAGCCCGAGCATTGACCATAGTGGCTGGGGCTTCTGGGAGCTGAAGTCCACAAACATCTGGGGACCCACAGGTTCAGAACCACTGCTCTATGGAGTGTTACTGTAGGTTGTCCTGGTCAGGGCTGCAGTTCAAACATTGTGCATGTCTGCTAACATTGGGGGAGAATAAGTCTTAAAATTGCTACTAATCTTAGTGGTGAGATTCAAAGACCATATGCTACTAAATAGCAGTTTGGCGGGGGGAATCACCTTTTTGTCCTGCCTGTGGGATTTCCAGAACTATCAAGTTGGCCAGGGTGCATGGTATGATGCTTAATGGTTTTTGGATGAACCCAGCAGGACCTGCTGTCCTTAAGTTCTTCACATTCCTTGTTTTAACCAGAAGGAGACTGATACAATTGACATAAGTATATTAAAAGAGTACAGCCTATGAAATTAAATTTATGTGGCATAAGCATTTTGCCCCCTCTTTCTCATCATTGAGTAGGTATATAAAATATTATAATACAAGTTAATGAAGTACATGTCATCCTGGACATTACTTTTTTAACCAAAAATTTGGTGCCAGAGGCTGAAATAACAGGAAATTGGGGGAGAGGTGGCAATTCCCTATGCTTCAGCAGATGTTTTATTCAAAACTAACAGTATACACATGTGAAATGAAACAACCAGGTCAGGTAAGCCTTGCAGAAACAAAATATTTTGAACCTCTTAAGAGACCACTTCAGACCTTCTTCCAAAATGCATCCTGACGTGGTGTTTTTTGCTTTCACTGGCCTCTACTTTTCTTATGATTTCCATTTTGGTGGCCGAACTTATAGGCCTGTGAAATTTTAACATGTTGTGGATAGCTGGTGAGCCAAGCCTATCTATTTTCCCTCTTTATCTGTCCTTTTTGCTGCCCATGCATACTCACTAAAGGATTCTGTAGGCACTGCTCTTTACCTTCACTGTTTTAGGCAGGCCCATATAGCTACAGTAGAATCAGCTGGAGTAGAATTCTGTTCTTTCCCAGTTCAAGTTTTATTGCATTATTGATACTGAAGCATTTTGGTTCTCCAGCCTTCTCTACCATCCTCCCAACTAGAGAGAGGATAAGAAAAAAAAAAAAAGGTTGGGTAGGCCTTAGAACAGTGGTTCTCAACCTGTGGGTCCCCAGATGTTTGTGAACTTCAGCTCCCAGAAGCCCTGAGCATTGATCATAGTGGCTGGGGCTTCTGGGAGCTGAAGTTCACAAACATCTGGGGACCCACAGGTTGAGAACCACTGCCTTAGAAAGACTTTAAAAAGAATTTCTTGTCAGAGGCTTTGTTAACTAAGGTATGCCTGTGTAAGTAAAGTATGGTGAGGCACTACTGGGTTGTCACAAAATTTACCCACAGGATAAATTTTTTTGGTAGCCACTACTTGTGTGCTTTGTATGTGGTATTCTGTAAGCATATAGTACTATAGTTGCGATCTAGTGACTTTATCTTACCTTCTACGGTAATACGTAATTGAGTACTTGGAGGTAATGGAAGACTTATTTTAAACAGAAATGTAGACTTTAGTTGCCTTACTCATATTACTTGTCTTTCACATGCACACACAGGAAAGAAACCATGTCTACTAATTTTAATTTCAGAGGGTAACTTGAATTCATTTTGAATCCAAAATTAAGCAAACTGGGACATTTGAGTTCTGTGACACTGAAATGTGAGGATGACTTTTGCATTATTGAAGAGGCTTAGCTGAGTGTTGAACCTGTTCTGAACAATTTGAGGGGGAAATCAAATACTTTGACTCCTATATCAAGTAGTGATGTAGACTCGCATCGATTGACTGGGACTCAGGTCGGACTTAATCACTTCAGTGACTCAACTCGGCAATAAATGATGCACTGACTCTACTAGACTTGTGACTTGTATATTCTTAGGGACTGACTTGCTACTCTTGGTTCAGGAAGATAACACATTCATCTAGAACCTTACAACTTCGAACAACACTTCTGTCTCTTATTGCCCAGCAGTCACATGACAGTCTGTCTCAAGCCCAACATGTGGGCACATTTCTCAGAGGGGAACAGTAAATGGGTTAGGCAGTGGGGTTGAAGAGGAAGGATCCTTTCTTCTAAAGCTTTTGAAACTTCAGTAATAGGAAGTAAGAAGGATCCTATTCCCCACTTCCAAGGCTGCAGACTCTTTTATGCCCATTGGTACAAAAGCTTCCAGCTTTGGGAAGGGGGAATAAGAAGGACCCTGTTCCCCACTTCTGAAGCTGTGGATGGCAAAATTGCAGATGTGGAGGGTGAACTCTGTTTAAATTGTTAAAACTGACTTTATTGGGTTTTGTCCAGAAATTCTGGAATATAGATTCAGGTATAAAGTTGGTTCCCAGACTTCAGACTTGAGTTGAAACTTGACTTGAAAGTCTCTTTGAAGACTTGAAACTTGACTTGAAAGTGTCTTCAGGGATGTGAGACTTGACTTGAAATTGAAGGTAGAGATTTGAGACTTGAAGTAAAAACTTAAATATATCACGAATATCGAGTGCTCCAAGGCCATACTTTAAATGCACATTCTTAATATGGGTAAAGGATCTATTTGCACACACCTTTAGTATATTGTAGAAAGAAATATTTGTGTGTTTTTAGAGGCAGACTGTGTGGCTTCAAACAGTGTTAAGGACTACAGAAAAGACATTATGGGGTATACCGTAAACAGATGTGGTTGATGGCAGAATTATTCTTGAGAAGGACTAAAGGACCTGTTTGTAGATATGACCCAACCTGCATTAAAGGCACTGTGTCAAAGCTCATCAACTGCCCATGATTTTATCCTGTGCTCTGTGTGGTTGTAATATATAGTAAGAATGTTGTTTTGTGCCTTCAAATCATTTCCAACTTAGGGTGAACCTATAACATGGTTTTCTGGGGCTGAGAGTGTGTAACAAAGCCAAGGTCATTCAGTGGGTTTCTATGACCAAGTGGGAAATCAAAGCCTAGTCTCTAGAGTTGTAGTCTAGTGCTCAAACCACTACCCCACACTGCCTCTCATAGTGACAAAACTTAATGAATAAGATATATTTTGTAACTTTATTGTATTTTATAGTTAGTTTTGAGTGATGTTGTATGCTCTGTAAACACTGGAGAGGATATAAGTATTTCAGTTTAGAAAACGAATGAAAATGATATTAACAGTAAGGCAAGATCAAGTTGATAATCAGATAGTTTCAACATAATTGATTTGGAAGAGCAGTTAAATCTCTACGGCAGAAACTGTTTCTTTTTTTTATTCAAAGTATTTTTAATCCTTTCTTCTTCTTCTTCTTCTTTTTTTGTCCTTGATAGCTCCCAAAGAGAAGTCAATAAAATAGATTTTAAAACATTCATAGGACAGTTCTTAATTTTAAAAGTCAAATGCTTTTAACTTAATTAAGGGCTAATTCACACAGATTGTCAGTTGTTGTGTCACCACATACTACTTGCCATCTCTTAACACCAGTTTAAATGTGTAAATCGTTGATTTTGAAAAGTTAAAATTCATTGAAGTAGTGTTTCCTTCTGTAAAGATATGTCAGTGCTAGGACTCCTTGTTCCAATAAGGTTGTGTTCCATAAGTAGTGAGCATGTATTTTTTAATCAGATAGTTCTCTGCTGTAAAAACCACTAGTATCCAGATTAAGTTCATGTCTCTGATGTAGCCTCTAGTCTATAAAATGTTATGTCATAAAAAAGTTGGTTAGTGTTTAAGACACAGATGGGCATGCTTAGGAGCCCTCAGAACTGAACCTGCTGATTCAGGGCATCTTTGCAACCTTGAAAGATGACTAGAAGTGCTATTTGCTTTACCCCCAATCACCTTTAGTGCTGTTTGGAGGGATTTGGGGACCTTCTCCATGGCAATACTGGGCTGGAAAAATCTGGGAGATTGCTGGAGGATTGGGGCCCACTGGGGGTGACCAGGGCTATAGTAACCCTTGCCCAAATTACAGACAGCCTACAGGTTGCAGTTAAGATCCTTTGTAGCTTTTTTGCTGTAGCAGATGTAACAACCCACCTGGGAACTGATATCAGATATAGCAAACGAGGTGCAAAAACATACCCACTTGTAGGAAATAGTCTAGAACATAGAAGTTGTGAGAAAGGAAGCATGTCTGACTCCAATCCTCTGTTTTCATTTCTGTATCTAAAATGAAGCAGTGAATGTGTGTATCCTGCATGTGTTGATGTGTACTGTACCTACCTATCAAACAGCTGGAGTCTGTGAAAGTAAAATAGCATGGCCTAAATCCAGTATGATGCTGGTACTACATTTCAGAGCAGTAGAACCTCCTTCCCCTGATCCTTGCAGCCCTAGGAGTTGCCTGAAAACCAGTTCTAGGAAGGTGTCCCTGGGCAGGATTAGGGGTGACTCAGGAACCGTGGTAAGAAGGAACAGTTGTCTTCGTCCCACTCTTCTGTTTGTAGATATCCAGCACTGCCCGTGTGCTATATGAGTTATGACAAAACATCGGGTCATACCTTTCACAAGCACACTGCTATTTTATATTCAGGAATCAAAATCCTGCCAGTTTAGGACTAAAGTTAAGGCTATCTCATGTTAACTCCAGCCTAAGAAATCAGAAGCTAAGTCTGATGCCTTTATTCAGAGATGTCCTCTGATCAGGCCTGATGCTAAGTAGTATCAGAAATGGTGCTTGCTCACAACTTATTATCCATGTACCTATACTTTTCCTTGGTCTTCTAGGCCTAAATGCAGATGGTGAAGATGAAACACCTGGAACCAACAACAGTGCCTCAAATTGCTTTTTCTGTTGTGTTCTTACATGTCTTAGGTCTTCTTGATTTCGAATGACACTCCTATCGTGGGGTTTTCTTGGCAGAATTTGTTCAGCAGGGGTTTGTCTTTGCCTTCCTCTGAGGCTGAAAGAGTGTGACTTGCCCAAGGTCACCCAGTAGTTTCCTTGGCCAAGTGAGGATATGAATCTTGTTCTTGCAGTGTCCTAGTCCCAATGTGCAAACCACTACACAATGTTGGTTCTCCTCTGGTTCTCACTAGTTATCTTAGTTTCAAAATATTTTGCAGCATGCCTTCTGTCAGAAATCTCAGCATGGTAGTACAAAAATATTTTCTCTCATTCCTTATATTGCAGTTTCAAATACAGAATAAAAAACGTGAACTGTCATTTCATTGAGTCTTTCTATAGTAATACACAAAAATCACATTTGCACTGAGCTACCATGAGAAGAGAGCTCCTGGACCCATTCTGCTAACTCCTTTCATAAGCAAGAGGCACTAATTCCTCTTGCAATCTGGTAAATCTGAGGTGGTTCATAGAGGGTAAGGGCAAGGTGGTGGATCTTTGTTCATTCCGGCCACTCTGTCATGACCATCTGAAATTGTCCCTGAAAGACAAAGAAAAGTGAGCTTGTATCATTGTATAACATGTCCATTTTGGAGCTTTACCTGATGGCCATGCCAGCTCCCAGCTCCTTTCTAGCTGACTCTCTGAACTGTGTCTTAAGAGTTTAAACAGAACTATGTGTACACATGAATATGGTTTAAGATAGCACATTTCATTTGCAGATTACTACAACTATATCAATATGTATGTGAATGTGTAATAATTACATACTTTTTTCTCCTTCCAGAATCGAATGGAGGAAAGCAAAGCACTATTTAGGACAATTATTACATATCCCTGGTTCCAGAACTCTTCAGTCATTCTGTTCTTAAATAAGAAAGATCTTCTAGAGGAAAAAATAATGTATTCCCATCTAGTTGACTATTTCCCAGAATATGATGGTAAGAGACATCCTCTCATAAATTCCTATACTGCAGCGAGAAGATAACACTGCAGGGTGGATAGGAAAAAAATCTATGTCTCTCTCCGTCACACACCTATATATAATATATTTCAGCTCTGCCATCCCAAGTATTTGCATTTGTCTTACACAAACAAGGTTTCCAGATAATCTTGCTTTCTGTATTGTTAAGCACCTGTCTTTAATATCAGATTGTACTTTCATAGCTAGAGAAACAGCCCCTGAAGCACAGCTCTGCACCTCTTTCATTCACCTAGGTAAGGGTTAGTATGGAGGACTCTCACAATAACTATTCCTGTATTTGAAGGGCTTTGTGGGACAGGGCTGGAAGCTCTGTTCCTGGATGTTTGTATTAATCAGAAGAAATTAGAACTTGCCAATAACAGTGTTACCTGTAGTGGAGTAGTTTTTTTAGGGTCAAGAAGCCATAACAACATTTTAAACAAATACTATGACAACTGGGAATGTCTTTTAGTGAAACTAATAACATTCGTTCTGCTTGGTGAGATAGGAGGCATTTTTATATTTTAAGAGTTTGGGAAGTTTGTTTTGTTTTTTACAAAAGAGTAACAAAAAGTAGTGTAAATACAGTGTTCTACTACTATTAAAAGTAGGAATTGTAATACTAATTGTTATTGTTACCATTGCTACTAAAAGTAGCAGTAGAAATAATAAAACAAAATCATCACTGGTCGGCTCACAATAGCACAGTTACAAATAGTGACACTCCTTGGAACATGCCGTATTATCTTGAAAATACATAACTGATTCCAAGATTCTTGGGTAGAATCCGAACCATGAGTAACATCTGGTGGACTGTGAATCTGAGATACAACTGTTGCTGCTGCCGCTGCTACTGTTGCTACTCTTAATCACTATTTAGTGTTAAGTGTTTAGAACTATTTTTCATATTTATTACACGAAGAGCTTTACACTCTAAATAAATTCTTTTGTTTACTAAAGGTGAGTAAAACTTTTTTTTCCCTCTGGTATAACAGGACCTCAACGAGATGCACAAGCAGCAAGGGAATTCATTTTGAAGATGTTTGTTGACCTGAATCCAGAGAGTGAAAAAATTATCTACTCCCACTTCACGTGTGCCACAGATACGGAGAATATCCGCTTTGTCTTTGCTGCTGTCAAGGACACTATCCTACAGTTAAACCTGAAGGAGTACAACTTGGTCTAACTGTGCCTCTTAGGTTTCCACCCACACCCACCCCAATTTGGGCAATTGAAGATATTCAAGAGGGACTGTATTATCTGTGAAAATGATCCACATAATACTAATTTATTGCTGGCCTGGACTCTGTTAATGTTCACAGAGTTTATAGTAAATATTATGATTTTATTTAAACTTTACAAGAGGAAAAACAAAAGATGCTGAACTACATTCACAGCACACACATTTCCTCATTTTTTTAGTCAAAACCTTGTGACTCAATGTGTTTTAATTCCTCAGTTATGCACTCACAAACAATAGGCTTGGGGTTTATTTTGGTTTGGTTTGGTTTTTGGTTTCTGAAGCCAACTTGTTCCTCTTGTCTCTCTCTTTTTTTTTAAAGGTACAATGGCCTTTCCCCACATTTGTTCATCGGTTTCGTCTGTAGTATTATGGTCAGAAAAAAATGTGTCACTTAGAATTTAAGCCATCAATTGTTCTGATTTTTCAGTAATTACTCTTTTTTTTAAGGATTTAAACGTATTAATACTTTAATTTTATTTTTATTTTTTGGCAGAGATGTCAAAATACACCTGCTTTTTGGTACTGTCTTTGCACTGAAGGCTGGGAGTGTTGTTCAGTGGGAATATTAATTGTAGCAGTGTTAAATGGATTTTATCTTTAATTGTATCAAGGAAGCTCAGCAAACTGCAAGAACACATCAACGAAACTACTAAGACACAAAAGCAATTCAAAAAGTAGGATAGTTTTTTTTTTTAGTTGCCACGTGCCATTACATTTTTTTCTCTTCCAGATTTATACTTGTTTCTTTTTTCTTTCTTTCTTTATTTTCCTAATCACAGATGCCAAACAAATGTCATGGACACTACAATAGCCTGGAATTATTATTAGTATTGTCATTATTATTATTATTTTAATTAATCAGACTGGCTAGATTTCTCACTGCAATTTCAGACCTATTTTATTGTCTACAAAGTTTCATGTTGCCAAATGTGGCTTTTCTTTTATAAAAGCATTAACTTTGAAATGTAAGATAACCGATTTAAAATGCCAAGTTAGCTGATTGAGAATCTGTTCCAGATAACTGCCAAATCTTTAAATAGGTAGATTTCAGTTTCCTCTGTTCCATCTTTGAATTTGGAAGCATTCCATTTTCAGTGCCACCTCTCTCCAAACAACAACAACAACAACAAAAACCAACAGCGTGAGTGAAAATGTTATTTGGTGCTATATATACACACATGCATACAGTCTATTAATTCAAAGTGAGTCTTGCTGTTATCAAAGATGGCATAGGATTGCACAATGGGGGGTGGCTCCCCTTTCTTAAGGCACCTTGAACTGAAAAAAAAATTAAATAACATGCGCTTAATATGGTTCTTTAATGAATGGATTTGGAGATTCCTAAAGGAGACCATTTCGTCAGAGTTTTTATTATCTATGAAATGGCTGAACAAACGATATTGGAAGGCAGAAGCTGCTGTCCTATGCACATTTACCTGGGAGTAAGTTCTATTGATCTCAGTCAGAATTCCTTCTAAGTAGACATGCATAGGATTGCACTGTTAAGTATACAACATTTTAACAATAAACTTTACAAAAAAAAAAAGACTGCACATGCCTTGATGAGCATCTCTTTTTTGCATCTTGGGTTGAGATAATTTTTCAGGTTTTGTGTAAAACAATCTTGTAAATAAGGTTGATGTCAAGTTGCAGAGTTGTGTGTGAGGGTCGGAAGGGTGAGACATAAAAATTGGGCTAATTTTTCTGAAACCCCAGGTTTCAGCACTTAAGTTGAAGTTGTTGCTCTGTGACAATATTTGTAGAAGGTGGGACGGTGAGAATGGCTTATTAAATTTATTACCAAAGTTTAAGAATGGGTACAGTCTACTGAGCATTAATTTCAGTGGCCCTGACATAGAATTCCCATTATCAGGAGCTTGGGTGGTGCAGCAGCAGTAACTACTAATGAGATGTCACTCACCTTTAACCTTTTCCATTAACATTAATGAAAAATTGAACTCCTTTTTTTTTCTTTTGCTCATCAAAAGACATCTTGTAATTTTAAAATGGTTGTAGGTGTAGTGCAATTATGAATGCTATAGTCATTGTACATACATCTATATATATATAAATATAAATATATATATATATATATATGGCAGCATCCATATTGGCTTTGTAATCATTAATTTTTGGCAGATTGAATGTGCTGTATTAATATGTATCTATGTAATTGTAATGTATGTCTTATAGATAATTCACAATTTGAATAATGTTATTTTATTTACTTTTTAAAGAAAGAATGTAAATTTCTGTCATTTTTTTCTGACTAGGTTTTTAAATTTTTTTTATTTACAAAAACAATTATTATAACGCAGAGTGGTACTGGCATCATGCTGTGTAAAATCATTTGAACAACCCTGAATTAGTAGCGGGCTGAAAATACACATCTGTATGCACATACACTCACAAACCCTGGTTAGAAGTGGACTGAAAATACACGCTCTGAGCTTGAGTTGACTTTTTCAGTTCAAGCCCAGAGGTAGAACACAGCGTTGTTGTAGACTGTTGGATTGCACTTATTCTTTTAGCCAATGAAAAGAAGGGTTAGGGTACCCCCTCTGTTTTTCTTTCACAAATTATTATGATGTTTTTACCACCAGATGATGCTCTGCTGTTGCCTTAATTCTTATGTTCTGTGTAGTACTCAATCTTGGCAATGATTTCAGTACCTTCCTGGATTGTGAGAAACCATGTGACTAGCAAATATCCTATTTTTTTAAAGCCATGCCTATTTAAGTGTGGTGATAGAAAATGTTTCTAGGCCTAAATATCCTAAGGCACCAGATCCTGGCTGATCTTAAAAGCTAAATAGGGTCAGCCCTTGTTAGTTTTTAGATGGGAGACTGCCAAGGAATACCAGGTGCTGAGGGCTATATTTCAGAGGAAGGAACTGGCAAAACCACCTTTGAGTGTTCCTTGCCTAAGAAACCCCTATGAAATTTGTGAGGTTGTCATAAGTTGACGTGCAACTTGAAAGCACGTAAACACACAGATGGGGGATGAGGATGGAACCCATTCACAAGTGGAGGCCGCATAGGTACAACTTTGGATTAGAAAGGGATCTATCCTTTTGCCATTTCTCACATGCCAAATTTAACTACACATATTTTATTTAAATGTAGAAGAAAATAAACACTAATATATTGTCACATAGCTTATAAATACACAATGCTTTGTTGGAGAGACCTTGTTGAGATGGTTTTCACAACAGTCTTAATCCATCATGCTATGAAATTTATTGTGTAGACATTGCCCATTCTTTAACTATGACATATTCCAAAAGTTAATTTTCAAGGTCCTGCTGAGTAATATTTGTTAGATTGTTCCTTACTTTAAATATTGCAATACTGTCCCTGGTACAAGAGAGTCAGGGCATTTTATATTACATAGCTAACATAAATTGTATGCCGTAGAACATCAGAAATGTCACTAAAATGGACAGTGTGAGATAAAAAGGGAAACTCAAGGTTTTACTTCTAACATTATGAAATTTTTCCCGATTTTGATATAAACTGGTACTGTTGTTCATGCAACTGCCCCTTTGGTTCTACTGAGCTTAGGTAAGGTCTACTACTGTTTAACCAGGCATGTGGTATTTTATTTTCAGTTTTATTTTCATTATCCTCAGTACATTTCAGTGTCATATATTGCTGATGTGAGAACTGATGCCTAAATCCAAATGTTAGTCACAGTTAGAGTAGACCCATTAAATAAATTACTAGATGATAAATCAACACTTAACATAAATTCAGCTGATTTTGTATTTCCACTCTAGCTAGAACTAGCTTTTGGATTTTGGCCTAAATCTCCAGATAGTACTGGAGGTGACAAGTCTCTTCAGCAAGCTTGTGGCGTTCCCTATCCAAGCTTGCTTTTTGGACACAATCAAAAAGTGTTATCTGTCAGAGATAGATCTCACTGCAAACCTAGCTGGTTATGTTTGTTTGGGCTGGCTGTCTTAAGCCGCCTGACTGTCAGATTTCGTGTTTGAAGTCATATCTGCTATATTTTGGGTCTCAGAATGGAAGTTGTGGTGGCTTCTGTTTAGTCCTGGGTTTTATTACCTTACTAAACTCAGGTACATGAAATGACTCTTGTTAAAATAGAATATTAACTGGCCACCTCAGTTTAAGTGTAACCTTTCTCTTTGGAAAAGGGTTACAGAAAAGAGAGAACAGAAGTCTGAAAAGTGATTTGGAGTGGGTGATACTTATTTACTATGACCTTTGGGAGGAAGGTTGGAAGGTTTTAAAACTTAGCTAACGAGGATTCAAAAGTTTACTTTGTGTCTTCTGCTTGTAACAAAAAAATGTTCCAGACTGTACCACTAGAGTATTTTAGGTAGGGTAGACATGAGAGGAGTGTAGATGATTAGATCAAGTTTTGTGTTTGAATAGGGGATACCTGGACATGCCAAAGCAAGCATCCCTTGAATAGCCAACAGAGCATTACCGTGTATCAGTGCACCACAAGCCTTGCTCTCCGCACTTTGTGAGTCATGTTTGTTTGTTTGTTTGATAGAAGGTTGTTTTCTGCTATGCCTTACAGAAGTGAGTTGAGACGTTAGTGCCTCTTAACAAGAGCAAAAGAAAACATACTGTACCTTTGCCAGCCGTGAATATCCTAAATGGACAAACGACAAAAGGAGGCTTCTTGGAATCATGTCTTCTTGGTGTTCTTTAGGAGTGTGTTTCTCTAGAAAATTGTGCTTAGTCCATGTTATCATTGTTGGAAAAATCACAAATTCAGTTTATTCAACAGGGATTGTGTTGGAGGGTCTGGAGGACTCTTTGCTAAGACATACGAAGTGTTTGTTTATTTTTTTTAATGACCCTTAAAACTAGCCTTTCTCAGAAGATGACTGATGCTGTCCAGAAGGATAAACACATAAGCAGAGTCAGTTTTCTTTCTTTCTTTTTAATTCAGAACTATTTGAAGTTTTGTCAAGATTATATGAATGGATTTCCTGTTTAGTTACTCCTTCATGTTTTTTTTCCATCTTGAAGTGAAGACTTTTTTTTTAACATTGAGAATAATAATTCAGAAATGATTGCGTGATTGACTGCAAAAAAAAAAAAGTTAAATCATGGGGAGAAGGGCTGTACAGTAAGAGATTGCTAGGGTCTTCCAGCCTTTGGTTGCAAGATGCAAATGACCTTTACACACTGACCCTTCTCTTTTATTTTGCATTCCTCACAAAAGACTGAAATGCTAGAACATTGAAAATGTTAACTTTCATGAAAAAGTAATAAAATATACCCAATTCAATTATAATGATGTGCTGCTCTTCTTGAAACTATTTTTTAAAAATGAAGTATCTTTCCACGTCAACTAAAACAGTGCTTTCACGTAACTAATGGTGTGTGCTTGGGTGACAACAAGGCCCACTAAAGCCCGGTCTTAACTGAAATATAATTGTGAAATCCACTTTTATCTTTAGGATTGCATCCCATGATCACCATCACATTATGGAATGTGTTGCGTATGGCTAGCTGCCCTATTACGGAGATTCAGATTCTGGCTTTTGTAAATAGCAGTCCTTCCAACACGCTTTTATACACCTTAATATGCATTTAAAAAATCTTTTCTTCGTGTAGTCTTGTATTAATTCAAAGATTACTTCCAGCAATTTTCACCAAAGTAAATAGACCCAAATCCAGAGCGCTGTGTCCACTAGTGTGGACCTGAGGATTTCCTCCTCCATTTAATGACCCAGAAATCACACTGTGCAAATAAGTAATGTATACTTACTGCTGCAAGGAATTACCAGGTCATATATTCAGACATCATTGTTTTTCTTCTCTTGTCTCTCTAGGGAGTTGTTCCTTTTTAACTACTTTAATTACATGTGGGTCACCTAGTGACCACTTCATCATGTGGTCCCGTGTTTAGTGTGCCTCTACTTATGCAAGTGGATGACTCTACTTACATTCTGGGTTCATTTTGAAGACATTTGAATGCAATTTTTGAAATGTTACAGGTAACACCACCCATCTTCTGTAAGAACTTGTTCTCCAAAGGAAAAGAAGAACATCTTAACACAGATTGTAAATGCCAGACAGGAAAGATTTAGCTGTACAGAAGCATCTTCTCTCCAAAGGATATGATGTGATGCAATTTTGTTAGTGATTTCATTTTACCATCATCTCGGGAGTTGACCTTAACTGAATCTGTACATTTATCAGGAGGAACTGAACTTTTAACAGTATTTTATAAATTGCACTTGTTCTTAATGTTCTTCAAATGCATGTATTGTGTATAGTTTGGGGATTAATAGTTTTTGACTAGAACTATTGTTGTATAAATACTTCCCCCAATGACCGTGCTAGTTAAAATTATAACATAATTGGCCAAAATTTTGTACACCAGTATCCTCATTTCTTTACATTTGCATATCTTGAAGTACTTATGGCTTATTGTTCTCCTTAAATGCCTTTTTATTATAATAATGGAATAAATACTTTTATTCCAATGATCACTTTATAGTGTAGTGCTTTATCTTAACTTGATAAACTGAACTGAAAAAAGCAAAATCTTCTTGAATAGCTCTGTAACTTCTGAAGGGTTCTGTTTCCCCTGCATTGGAGAGTATCCCTTTGCTCAAAGTGTGATGTTATACACACGTACTCACGAGTTTGCCTCACTGAGTTCAGAGAAAACTAGCCCAGGAAAGCCTGTATGTGATCATAGCCTTAGTTGTGCTGTTAATAGAGAACAGTGCAAAACTGCATGTTAAAAGAACAATTCAAAAGTAAGAGCAGGGTACATTTTTCTTGGATTTAATAGAATGTAAGGTGCATATTATCTAGTGACAGGATTGTGTTTTTGTGACCGCAGTTGCTTATTTTATCCATGACATACTAGCTGGGAGTTGTAGTTCAACAACATCTGGAAAGTTGCATAGTTCTTACTCCTGCTGTAGAGAGTGGGAAGTATACTCTTTAATGGGATGGACATTGTAAAGCTGAATGTTTAAAATTTCCAGGCTCTTTAAAATTCCATGATTCTGAACAGTAAAAGTTCTCTGACTTAAAAAAAAAAATCCATGCTGCTTTGAGCATGTTGGAGGGAAAGTGGTGTATGAACACAGCAAAGAATGAAGATTAAAACCAGATTGGACCATTTTTTGCTGCTTTACCAATTGACACAAATTGAGTTTATATGCGATCAAACTCTTACTCCAAATTTTATTGGATTTACCATTACAGTTTAATACTCAAACACTTTTGTGTTTTATAGCCTAATTCTTAAAATGCAGTCAGTGAACAAGAAACACAGTAGGTGTAACCAATAGTACACTGAAAATCTGAGGTGTTGTTGGGGTTTACTTTAAATCATTTAAGGAAGGGGCTGCATTATACTTTATACCAAATTTAACAAACATGCCAAATAAACTTTAATCCCAGTTGGGTTCTGGGTCTGTAGGATGGTCCTACAGAGGATGAAAGGAAATAGCACAGTAATGAATGCAGTGATAGTAATAAATTCTGTTGCTTGACCATAGGAAGTAAGAACATTGAGTAAGCACATGAACTAAAATGCAAGTTATTGAGATCAATTTAATTGTCTTAAGAGAGCAATTGGGAGCCCCCCCCCCCCAAAAAAATTGACCTGAGGGGCACACAAATGGGCAAAGAGGTCCATATGCACTCCTCCTCCTTGCAATCTAAAAGCAACTTAGTACATGATCATCCATAACATTGTTGGTAACTGCCCTCAGTGGTATCACTGGGTGTTCTCATTTGTAGGCCTTGGTGTAAGAGACAGGAAGACTCCTCCTCCCCAATGATATCTTTATTGCATAACTGCTTAGATTTTAATTCGCAGTAACAGTACAAAGTGATAAAACCATGAACTGAACTGCCTTATGTTAGAATGAATGAGAGCAGTTGTCTCTTTATCATCTCCCTTCCCCGGGTTCGTTGCAGATTTTCTGCTTGAGGTCGAGTGGTTGAACAGTCAAAGCCCCATGGGGATGATGATCCCAGTAAATTGTTGTGGCACTATAGTATTATTTATTTATTCAAGGCATTTATTTATCACCAGAGTGATTAAAATATGTAGTTATGTTACAATTTAGATGGCAAATTCATATATTATTAGAATAAAGCTTGCAACAAGCTTGCTTTGTAACTTCCACCTCCCCTTTTATTTTTTGACATCTTACTACATTAACACCATCAAAACAGGTAAACTAATCATATAGTAACAGCTCCTCTTTACCCTTAACAATCATTTCATCTTCCTGTTAAGTTCCTGCCTGGCTCTGATGCCTCTGAGTTAGAAGCAAACCTAAATTCCTGAGAATTTATGCAGATATCATTAGTACCTGTTGTCACCAAATTCTGGAGCTGCTGTTATAATGAAAGATCTAGAGGTCAATATATTCTGCCTTAGACCTGACTATACTGTTTCCTGCTGAAGAGTTTTACCTGGCATTTTGGTATTCATGCCATTCACTCAGATTTTTCTTACTTTGTATTGCCTCAGAATTAAAATTGTGCAAGTTAGTGCTAGATCCCATAAAGAACCAATATCAGAGAACAGCAATGTTTTTTGGCTGTGATTCTGTGTCCATTTAACTGTAAGGTCCATTGAACACAGTAAACATTTAGGATTATGCCGTGTGTAATTTGTATAGTTTGTGATTCTCTAGCTTCCATTCACTTTCCCATTGCACAGTCCAATTCCTGCAGTTGGATCCACCAAAGTTTTTCCTATCCAAAGTTATGAGTCATATGGGGAAGGAGATAATAACTGCAATTAAACACATTTATACCTTATATTAATTTTCACTTCCATTACAATAATGAAAGCTAATATGCTGCATAAGTTGTTCTTCCATTTCTGTTTACACATTTTAAAACCAAAGAATGGCTAAGTCAGATGATAGGTGTTACATTTCTGCAGCACAGGAGTTTGTCATTATGGAGTATTTTTCAGTGTTGCCAGGCTTGATCTCTGGAGACCCAATGGAGAAACCAGTCTTTCATTATGTGATATGTGAATGAGTTCCAGAACAGGGTAGACAAGCGCTACCCTATCTGATGTGGTGGGTTGGCACTTTTTCCCTCTGAGCCAACACATTGTGGTGGTTTGAGCATTGGACCATGACTGTGGCAAACAGGGTTCAAATCCCCACGTAGCCATGGAAACCCACTAGGTTACTTTAGGCAAATCACACTCTCTCAGCTTCAGAGGAAAGCAGGGGCAACTCCCCCAACTGAACAAATTCTGCAGGAAAACCTCATGAAACCCCCCCTTAGGGTCTCTATAAGTCAAAAATGATGCAAAGGCACATAACATCAATGGTGAATTGAAACAAGAGGTAGGTTTTAGATGTTAGATAGCTTGAGTCTCTAAAATGTTGAGACTGAAATGGAAATATCAGGCAAGGCACTGGAATTGCAAGGTTGGAAGAACAGGAAGAGTCCTGGGATTTTTATGTAGTGCTGAAAACCACAGAATATGAGAAGTTCACTGGAGGATAATATAGAGAAGAAAGAACACAGTGCTAGGAACAGAACCTTGAAAGATCCCAAGAGTAGTTGAGCAAGCATAAGGGGAGTTTTCTCAACTCCTATGGAAATAAATAGAGAATCAGTAGAGAGCAGTCACAAAAACCATGTTAGTAGCAAAGTCTACATGGCATTCATCATAGTGGCAAGCAATATATTTCAAAGAAACCTAGGCTGTTTGCAGAACAGAGTTCCTACTCTATCCAAATATTGTCAGTCGGTACACCAAAGCCTCTGTTTCATGCAAAGCATTTCCAGTCTGGACACCAGAGTTCCAAGCGAAACCTTCAAGAGCTGCCACCCAGTCACTGCAAAACCCTGTCAGCTTTTAAATAGCTTCTTATCTCTGATTACCAATTGAAGATAAGGGCAGGAAGAATAACAAAAGAAGGAGTCAACTTTCATGATTCATTATGCAAATTATGAATCATGACAGTTGCAAAATTTGGATTCATTATGTTTTTTGTTAAATTAAAAACATTAGTGAATTAATTTCCCCTTGTTATTTTTTTAAACAGGATGTATTAGTAGCAATTTGTTTTTATGACATTGTTTCCAAGCTTTGGAGTCATGCAAAAGATGATTGAGCATTAGGCAAAAAATGAAATGTCTGCTGGATGTGGAACATAAAACAGGCAGCAGCAGTGAGTCTCCCATCTTAGGCAGCATGAGATCCTGGGCTAAAACCTTGATCAGGTGCATTAAAGGCAGGAGACAGGACAATATAAATCATTATGGAGAAGAAATCTTTGGAATGGCAGTGTGGTGACCACAAATGATTTTGACAAGAACCATTTAGTGGAGTAAAGGAATGAAAGTTACTGCATTTTGTTCTCAGGATCAACAGAGCAGTTGGTAGAGGGAAAGCCACAATAGTGGAAGGAGCAAGCAAGATGATTAGGCGTTTGGAGGCAAGTGATAGGAAAGTAGATTACACAAGGAGTGCAAGGTGGTCAAGAGAAGTGCTTTGCTTGTTTAGAAGTGGGAGAAGGAAAATGATGCATTTGAATCCACTAAAAAGAGATACAAGTTGATTATATGGTGCCATCAGGGTACAGTGGGAAAACTGAAAGGTTATAGGGTTAACGGGAGGAGATAGATGGAGACAAAAGTCAGAGGAGTGTATTAAGGTGAGGTGTGTATAGAAGAAAGAGACTGAAAACCGAAAGAAATAGAGGGGGAATTTGGAAAGGCCACTGCTGGTTTTTGTTGCTATTATTGCTAACGGCAGTAAAATCATGAATAGAGGATAAGATGGAGGCAGTGGAAAAGGACTTAGCAAGGTTTTGATCTTATATAACAAGAAAAGATTAAGAACATGGCCCTTCTGGGGGAAAAAGGTTACAGAAAAGGATGGGAGAGTAAGAAGGAAGGGAGAATGAGGCAAGGCAAGGGAAGGTGGAGGTGCAGTGGCAGGATTCAGGACGCCAAAGAGGTAGTCATGAGGAGAAGCAAAAGTACAAGAGAGGGAGATGTGATGTCACAAGAGGGATGAAGAGGGTAGCAGGTACATCAAGAGAATACAAAGCATAAGGGGGGGGGGACTGCAGAGGCATGAGAAATCCAGAGAGGAGGGAAAACGAAGGTAGGGCAAGTTAGAAACACAGCAACGGAGACAACAGAAGCAGAAGTCTTCCAGGAGGAGAAGGGGAGCTGTGCAGTTCTTTGCCCCAATGACCCGCTTCAAGAAGCAGCCATCTCATGATGCTCCTCTGAAGAAAGAAGGAGCTGTGTATAAACAAGAGCAGAGGATAGGTGGAAGCTTATTAAGGTGGATGTTGAGAATCTTCAGCTGGCTGATAAATCAATCTGAACAATGACAAAGAAAAAATAATGCCTTTTTTTAAAAAAATGGATTAACTATTTGTCCTGGCAGTGTGATGCAGGCATTTGAACTGTTTATGTTCTACTACAGAACTTTCCAAACTTTTCATGTTAGTGACACACTTTTTAGACATGCATCATTTTGCGATACAGTAATTCAGTTTTACTAGCAAACCAGAGATTAAACTAACCCTTTATAAGAGATCCGGGCACATATATAAATTGTAATAACGAAATGTACAGGGACACAACATATCTCATGAAAACTTTTCATTTATATTTTTAAAAATGTATGATTTATTTATAACATATATATTTCCAAAGCTCGGGTGCAGGGCTCAGTCCAAGGAGGTGACACACCTACACCCTTCAGGTGACACACTAACATGTTATGACACACTATTTAGAAAGCCCTGTCCTAGACAAAACAGATTTATTTCTATTTATTAGGAATACCATTTACCTCAACAATGTAAAGTCTATCAGAGAAAGAAACAGCAGCTACAGGTGTAAGGATGTAGAAAGGATTTATATCAAAGAGAAGTACAAAAAAGGTGTAAAGTGGATCAGGAAAACATCTGCCACATTGGTTTGGCATTTGCTTTGAAAAAGATCTTGCACAAAGGGATACCTCTTTTACTGGAACAGTTGGGTTGATCTTTTTCAGCAAAATCAACAGGATCTAGCCACCCTATAGGATCTACCCTTAAAGGTATAACCTTTTGCAAAGCGCAGGCCACTTCATCAAATGTGTGGCTTGTTGCCTCAGCTGGCAGGTATTTATACATTATTGGAGTGGGAGAATGTACTTAGTGTACTGATAGGGAAATAGAAATATAGAAAGTAGACACATTATCTTAACAGGTATCAACAGACAGTAATTGGGTGGGAGTATGGACATGCCTACATAGATGAGCTGTTTAGCACATATATTGTGATCAAAAGTCTAATGGGTCAGAGAAAGTTAAACCACACTGTGTTCTGGTTTTAATAAAACATCTATATCTCTGAAGGAAATCATACTACCCTTTTTTCCATTCAATTATTGCTGTTCATCTGTCCTTTCCTCTGCATCTTTCCTGTGAACTGAATGGTAGTCACTTTCAAGAGCCTTCTGTGGTATTTTCATGGGCTTGTAGTTTTTTGCCACCACTGAAAAACTGATGGGGGAAAAAACCAGCGCTCTAACAAGTATAATAGTTGAAGTGTCCGGGCATGCTAAAATATTACTATTACTGTTGTTCTTTTCTTTGTGCTGCACTGGGAGTGTACAGGCACATGTTACATCAGGGGTGTCAAATTCAATTTGATCTTGGGCCGCATCAGCATTTTGGTTGCCCTCAAAGGGCCAGTTGTATCTGTAAGACTATATAAATGTATCTACTCTTTTATCATATTAAATAATTGCCTCTGTATTTGATTATTACTGGTTTTCAAATTGCCTTCCCTCTGCATCAACTTTTTTTCCCTTGGACATTTTGGGGCTATATGACCATAGTTTACGGTCCCTATACCTCTGTAAATTGACATAGAATTGGTCGGTATATCCGAAGTATGCCACTTTCTGCTCCCCAGACTGCTTCCCCTTCAGAATACCAGCAGCTGGGGGCCCACAATGTGGGGATCCAGCTCACCAGGCAGGGAGAGTGCAGCAGCTGCAGGAGAGGTGCAAGGGCCGCATGAAATGGTCTTGCGGGCCGCATCAGCCTGTGGGCCTTGTGTTTGGCATATGTGCTTTACATGGTTCCTCTTTCCCTGTTGTTCCCCACAACAACCCTAAAAGGGGGATTTGCTGATGGTTGGTGGGGGACCAAGATCACATGGTAAATTTCATGATGAACCATAGATGTGAACTTGGATCACCTTGTTACAAATTCAGTCCTCCCTCCACATTTGTAGGTTTGACTTTTGCAAACTTCATTATTCGTAAGGCACCTGCTTGCCTTCTTCCCATTCTCCCCCTCCCATTCCCCTGCCTTTTGCCCATGTATTCCTTCCATGGACCTGGGCAAAAGGCAATCAAATGGCAGGGGGCAACCCTGTGCATGCATTTTGTTTATATATATACTTGTTTATTAAGTTCAACCATCATTACAAATCAGCACAATAGACACAAATCAGTATACAATAGGTCTATATATATATGTTGCAGCACACTTCATAAGATAATATCAATCAACAATGTGAATCCAACACTACTGTTGGATTCACAACTTGCAGCATAAGAGGAGGGCAGTGGCCCCAACAGATCCATGAGACACCAGCAGTCTGGAATGGAGGGCAGTGGAAATTAACCAGTCCATATGGGAAAATGTCCCTGATTTTGAGAGTGACATAGTATTGTGGGGATCACACACACCCCTGTTGTGCTGCTGGACATCATGTTATTTGATGGGAGCCTCTGCTGCACAATGGGACATCTTGCACTATGCCACATTGTACCTTGTTGCAATTCTCTAACACTTTTGCACATCATTTCAGCCACAGAGCTCCATCATCATAAAGCTATGCATGGAAGGCTCATGATGCAGGATCTTGCTACTGTTTGTAACAAGGAACATCTATTAAGGTGGCAAGATTAAGAGATGAGCTTTCTCCAGAGACCTCTGAACCCATAGGAACAATGAAAAGGCCCTTAGAATGTCCAGTATCAGCTCCTCCTCCTCCTCCTCCTCCTCCAAGATCAACTCTCTTCTTTCTCTGAAGTTGAGTAAAAGGATAGCACAGCTGGGGATTGTTGGGTTGAAGTAAGGGACCAGGACTTTTAAAAGCACAGTCATTGTGTTGATACCTGCTAGGTCTTGGCCTGGCTTAGTTTCAGTCCTCACAATGGATGTGTATGTGTGGGGGGGTGTGAAGTATTACTTCTAGAACTAGTTTGTTGACTTTGAGATAAAGTGTTCCTCATTAGAACTATGAAAAGAAATCTCTGCAATAGCCCGAACTGGAGTGTGAGTCAACAAAGCTGCCTGCATGTTTCACTTTTCTCGGGGACATGGCTATATCATGATGATCACATGCACTTTGAAATTCACCAACCCATTACTGCAGATCATTGAAGACTTTGGGAACACTCCTGGACTAAAATTCTCAGAAACTTTCAGCCAGCATAGTCAGTGGCTATGCCCAGTGTTTCTTTGGGTGATTACTTGAAGCTAAACTTTGCGATCCTACTATTTGTTTTCAATAGAATTTTCCTAGTTGCAGCTTCCTCATGTTGTATTATTGCTGTATGTTTGCAGAAGTGAAATGAGTCATCACTGTCATGCATTCAAAGACTGGAAATAATGCTCAGTGAGAAAATGGGCAGCAGGTTTAAGTAGACCTTTTCACTGCCACTGTTAGATTCAAAAGTGCCCTCTTACAACAAATCTCTTTTTCATTGATTCATTCATTCAAATCAACAAAAACAAATGCTGGTAGAATTAGCACTGTGGGTAAATATGTCATTTACTTTTTGCTGGAAGAGAGTAACAGAACCTGTACTGACAAAGCTTTGGATGTGCTGGCTTTAAGGAATTAAAAGATTCTAAGGAAAGATTCCAGAAATAATCTAATATTTAGTATCAGTTTACTGGATGCAGTAAATTGGAGTCCACCTGCAATGCCAGCATCTCCTTGTAATTCGGGGAATTATAGCTCAAAGGAGGTCTGTGAGAGGAGGGTAATGGCAGGATCTCTTAACCTGTGTACTAACTGTAGAGAGAACTCCAGTTAAAAGGTTAAATAGAGTATTTTATTGGAAATTAATAGACACATAAAAGAACTCAAGAAATCTCAGAAACCATACAAAGCTGCTGAAGGAAAAGGTGAGAAAGGCTGAATAAAGAGAAGCTTTGGGTCAAAGAGATAATATCTTCCAGTCTTGAAGCAGAAGATCAAATCGGAGTGGTTCAAACAAGAGTCTAAGGGTAGAATGGAGGAACGGGAGTCTGGGGCACCACAGGCAGTGTGATGCCCAACATGCTACAACTTGTAGGGGTCAGAGCTGGGGTTTGCATACTTTGTTTCCTGCCCTGAAGGAGGGTGCATGGACAAAGTGATAATGGCTTTTCCATGAAGCTGACAAAGGAGTCTGGGAAAGGCCTAATGTCTTAACTTCAGGTGACAAAACATTGGTAGGAGTCATGACAATCTCTTAATGTCTGGACAGACAGGAGGTCCAGGAAGGATTTCCTGTAGGGTAGGATCACAGTAGGTCTCTGATGGCTTCACCTGGGCAATTTCATCTCCCATTATCTCTGTTGCCTGCGTTTTTTTAAAGAACTATCGCAAACCCTCTAGCACCGGGCTTTCCCAACTAATCCTCTCTAAACTTATGACCTGGCCATGCTGAGGTCATCCCAACCTGGCTACATGCTTACAGTCAGCACTTCTTCAACATGCTTTTGGCCATAAATATATTTAATTTGTGAAAAATAGTATACTCATCAAAGTGGAGGTGTTAGGTGTGGAAACAGATACATTCTTCAGCTGAGTCCATAGAAGTGTTGCTATCATGAAGGCAAGGACTGAAAGATGTACTATGAGGTGCTGCATTCACTTAAATGATGTTGAAACATGCTGGGATAGTGTTGGAGAATTTCAGAGTAACGGCACCAGACTGGGGAGAGGGAGAGGGAGAGACACACATTTCTTGTGCTTGTGTGTATATGCCTTCAAGTTGCCTGTCAATTTATAGTGACCCCATGAATTTCATAGGCAAGGGATAATGAATATTGGGGTATGTCATTGTGAACCAAGACTTCAAACCTGGCAATGCATGGGCAGACAAATATGGACATTGGCTTAGACTAGTCCTAAGTGACACGGTGAAAACTAGTACTTTTAACTGAGCTCAGAAGCAACTGGGTTACCAGTAAAAGCAGACAAAAGATCAAACTTATACACTGTTTGCAGGTTAAAGTTTGGGATCTGCACTGTGAAAATTTATAGGATGAACTTTTCCATTAGGCAGAGTAAGGCAGCCACCTCAGACAACAGATTTGAGGTGTCATAATGGGGCAACAAACGGTCAGTGTGTTACTTTGTTGCTATTATATATTTAATACCACATGGAGGAAGAAATGCTACTGGGATTTTCTGCCTCATGTGTCCAAATAATGTGGTTGATTTGACTATGTGCTTTTTGACTTGGTCCAAGGTGGAATCAGCTGCTGCTCTGCTTTGGGCAGGAAAATATCTCAAGCCATCCCTGGACCTTGGTATCTATTCCATGTGTCCTTCTACTCCTTTGTGAGTCTGTTTATCACTGCTTGACAAAACATCTCAGATTCAGAAACAGAACATATTAAAAAGTTTTAGTGGGTCTTACCTTCTCTTCTTTAATGCACAAAAGATATCCTTGGACACAATCAACAACTTCTGGATGTTAATGGTGATCGGTGTTCAAACCTTTCACCTTCCAGCTCTAATACAGTGGATGTCTTAGCCAGATTCACTTGGATTTGCATGCTATGAAGCTCAATAGATCCACAAAACAGATGAAACTGAAGCAAATTCCAGATGAGAAAATGTGGAAATGCAATCATGCATCTGGTTGTGAAAATCTAACAGTCCATGTTTAACACATTTACTTTGAAGACACCAGCGTCTTAGTATTATTGTATCTAGTGCATTCTGGTCCAAAGTTTAAGACTAGGGCCATTTCCGCACTAGACTGTTATAGAGCTATTGTTCCACTTTCAACATCCAATGGAATCTTGGGATTTGCAGTTTGCCAAACTGCAAACCCCAGGATTCCATAGGATGATGACAGTGGAATAATAGCGCTATAACAGTCTAGTGTGGAAATAGCCCAGTAGAGTCTCCCACTTCCTCCAGTTTTATCCCTTTACACAGGTTATGGGTCACCCTTCCAGTCATTTTAGCCTCACAGCCTTGGGAGACAGATCAGAATGACAGTGATGGGCCCAAAGTTTCTATCCAAGAAAAGTGAGGAAAAGACAGCCTTTGAGTGGCAGAGGTGCTAGAGAAGGCTACATTTGAGAAAAGAGAATTATTCAAAGTTCAGTTTTTTGTTGATTCTCATCCGGCACTTTGCTCTTGAATAAAGAACTGGAAGGCAGAACCAACCAGAACATTCTTGTCGACGTTGTACTTAACAGATTTCCTCCCTTTTCTCCCCAAGAGCCAAGGAAACTTTTCCAGACGAGTGAAGACCTGAAAGGAATATATAAAGCTTATATTTCATAGGAATGTACTAGTTAAATCTTTGCATGGAGATCACTAGTAGCCTGCATGATTGCTCAGTGATTATTTACATTTGTATCTTGCCTTTCCTCTGGTGATTTCATTGCAGTGTTTATTGCTCTCCTTCCCTCACTCCCCATTGTACCCTACTCATGAAGTAGGTCAGGCTGACAGACAGTGACTGGGGCAAAGTTATCCAGTGCACTTCATGACTCAGTGAGGACTAGAAACTGCTACAATCCAGTCCCTCACTCTATTCGCTATACAACACAGATATAGAGTCTAGTAAATAGGAATATGTAGGAAACTTCCTTGTATCAAGTCAGACCATGACACGTTTATCTCAGTATTATGTACACTGACTACTAGGGGCTTCTCAGGATTTCAGGGAAAAATAATTCCCCATACTATTCAGCAATAACCAAGGACTGAAGGGATATTTGCAATACGCAACCATCCGCTGGATAATACGGCACATGTTGCAGCTCCATCCTAAGGAATCCTGGGATGCATAACAAAAAAAAAATATTTTTTTTTTAAAAATCCCAAATTGACAAAAGAAAAATACCTTTATTGGCTAACCATAATGCACAAAATACATCATGCAAGCTTTTGATGTTCCACTGGCATCTTCACCAGGCATTTTTAACATCATTTCATTTTATTTTATTGCAGTCAACAGACCAATAAAATTTTTAACATCTTTTGCCTGATGAAGAAGCCAATGGAGCTTTGAAAGCCTGCATGATATGTTTTGTGCTTTTTGATTGACCAATAATGATACTACACTTTTGTGGATTTTGGATTTTGTTTTATTTTTCTGTATAGCTAGCACTGCTACTCCTGTATATTTTTCCTGGGATACACAGTTTATTAAGTACTTGGAATTCTCCAGAAGAGAGCTTCAGTGGACTTCAGTGCACTTCTCTGAACTAGGGTTCTCAAGGTATTATTTTGATTTAATCTTCAATTTCCCTTCTCAGAATGTTTTGGAAATTGTAATTCAGCATACTATTCAGTGGGAACCAAGTTCTCTAGCAGGAAATTTTAAGTACCTTAACAAACTACAATTCCCAGGATTCTGTAGGATGCAGCCTGACAATTAATGTGAGACTGAACTGTTATAATGGTGTGGTCAAGAGACATTTTTACTCTGTGGCCTTTGGCATGCAATCCATACTCTGCCATCAAGCTACAACCCTTTTCTTAATCATCAAAACATGGCCAGCAACAAAAGTCTGCTTCACTTACAATTCTGCAAAATAATATTACAAGACACCTTAATAACACTGTCCCATACTTAACCCCAGTAATCTTACATCTGATTTTTGTCTATCCAAAGATGGCATTGTGCTGTATTGATTCTTATTCCCCTTTAATTTTTCTGCCAAAAGTGGAGATAAAAGTTGATGCAGTGATGTGTATTTAAAATATGACCGGCTTGGAGTTGGTTTTTGTTTTTAGATCACTCAACCTGCCAAATTGACAAGGCCAGTGTGAAGTTTTCTCAGAACCCATTCCTTTTAAGGAATTCAATTCCCATAAATTACAACATGGTGAAAGCAAAGGGATTAGGAAAATAGGAAGAGAGGCCTCACTGCAACTTTTATCACCCTGTTAAATAAGAATATTGTCACAAACTAACACCAGTCCTGAAGCAAAGCATACCAGTTCTTGAACCACAAAGAAATAAGACTGAATTGGATTTCTGACATCCACAACTGCACCCCTGAAAAATATATGTGTGATGCTAGTAAATAAATGACATAGAAACAAATTCTTTCATGTTCTGCACAAACAAGGAAAAAGTGCTGACACAATAGCAGATCCACAGATGAGCTGGATAACGAAATTTGATAATAGTTGCCTGATAGTATATATGATAGCTGAATGCCAAAACTGAATACCACATAATTGAATACCAATGTCAGGATTGTTCACACTATTGTTTCAATTTCTATGTGTGGCTGTGAAAACTGGACAGTGAAAAAAGCTGATAGGATGGGAAACAACTCATTTGAAATGTGGTTCTGGCGAAGAGTTCTGTGGATACCCTGGACTGCCCCCCAACCAAATAAATGGGTCCCAGAGCAAATCAAGCCTGAACATTCCCTGGAAGCTGAGATGAACAAGCTGGGACTGTCGTAGATATCACAAGAAGACTTGACTCGCTAAAAAAGACAATAACACTCGGTAACATAGAAGGTAGTAGGAAAAGAGGAAGACTGGATTACAGGTAGATAGGCTCAAACAAAGAAGCCATGGCCCTACAATTGCAAGATCTGAGCAGGGCTGTTGGTAACAGAACACCCTAGAGGTCTCTCGTTGTAGGCCATTTCCACACTATACTGTTATAATGCTATTATTCCGCTTTCAACGTCCTGTGGAGTTCTGGAGTTTGTAGTTTCCTGAGGCCAAAAAGCTCTCTGGCTAAGAATTCTAAAGGCCCCTCCCTAAACCGCAAACTCCAGGATTCCAGAGGATGTTGAAAGTGGAATAATAGCACTGTAACAGTGTAGTATGGAAATGGCCATAGGGTAATCATAAGTCAAAGTCAATTCGACAGCAGTTAACAAGTTTATGTGACAGGATACTTAAGGAAAAATTAAATAATTAAAATATTACTTAAAATAATTAAAAGATTAATTTAAAAAGGCTAACATGCCTACAAGAAATCTAAAATTTGGTGGGCTGGATTCAGACCAAGGCTGCAGTCCTATAACCACTAACCTTGGTGGAGGGCAAAGTAGTGAGACCTAGGATGCAGAAGTCCTTACTTTCTAGAATACTGTCTGCCCGGTCCACAGACAGTATTCTTGTACTAAATGCATCTGCCTTAACAAAAATGTAAACAAAAGATGGTTTGACAAAGAGACACTTGGGAAAGCTGGGGCTATATGTGAGGTAAGTGACACCTAATTGTGTGAGAAGGGGCAGAGTGAACTATAAGGGAAGCAGCACAAGGCATCTGAAGAGCATGGATGGCAAATTGAAGTCATACAGAGCAAAGATGGGGAACTTCTTCCAGCCCACTGACAGAGTTCTGTATTGAGATAACTTCTTGGGATCCACACTGCAGTCAGTGGTGGACAGGCAAAATATAAAAGAGTGCAGCCCAACATACCAGCATATTTCAGTATGAAGCACTTCCTGTCAGTAATTAAGCCTTAGGAAAGGTGTGCTAACCTTCTATTATGAGAAAAACAAAAACCCTGGGAAACACTAAAAGATGAGAAACCACAAAAAGATGATGTATGGGGAAGGGGCAGGTCATCTGGAGAACCCCAAAGTCCAAGGTTCTCCAATCCTGGTATCGAGGATAGGAAGATGCAAATCCAGCCCTGAGTATGTTATTGACATCCAACTCTACCTCTCCTTTCCATTTCACTCTGTGGAAGCACTTTCAGGTGTACTGGACTAGATGAGGCTAAAAAATGGAAATGTAATCAGTCAAAAGTCAGATCAAAGAAGAGGGATTGAACCTGTGCTGGACGAGGTTACACTCCCTTTGAGATCACAGGTTTGTACTTTGAGCAGTACGTACTCCTGGTCTCAGCTCTGAACATTGATTTCAGGTTTTGGAGTGCATTGCACAATTAAAACTACTGTGCCAAAGATTAGACTTCTGGCAGCAGAGCTTGCATGGTAAAGTTTCAGCCAGAGGGATCTTTAACTGGAGTTTTACTTTCCCCTTCACCAATAAAGGCAGATCAGAGGATTACCCACTTGAGGCCAGAAATCCCATTATATACATTTACTTTTTAATAAATGTGCTGTGAATTGGAAGGACAGAGGGAGTAACATCTTGCCCTTCCCATGAAAAGCAGATCTGATCCCTATGCCAGCAACCTTCTTTTTTCGAAGTAAAAACTTTTAATTAAGCTTTGAAATCATAAAAGTAAAGGACTGTTCCAATTAAGACAGAACAGTGAAGCCTTTGCACTGCCTTCTTTCTGTAATCAAGACCTGAGTAAGTCTGTTTGCCCCATAATACCTGGACAGTTGAATTTAAAAGTTAGGGGTTGATGTTATAAAGAAGAAGGACTAAGAATTTAAGTGCATATACTTTGTGACTAGATTGAATTGCATTTCACTTGTGAGAAGGCATTGGATTCTAACAAAGAAATCACAGCATAAGAAAATACAGATGTTATCAGTTGGATGTTGCTTTCTTGGCAGCCTCTAGCTAGATTCCGGGGGGTGAGTTATTAACTCTATAATTGCCAGAATAAGTGAAAAATGGAATGTTTCTTGAAACCGTTAGAAGATGTTCTACAATGGACTATGGAGAAAATACATAGAGTATTCAAGAGCATCTTTGACATCATGAGCTAAAATTCAAGGAACTGAGACAAGAAATATAGGGAGAGATACAGAAGATACAATGAAAGATATAAAATCAGACATAGAAGCAAAATAAGATGAAAACCAAATGGTGAGATAAGCACAAACAGAATTTATGGAGAGTGTTTCTGCATTGTAAAAGATTTATGATCAGGAGGTTTTGGTTTGTGAAAGGGCAAATTGTATCCTCGGAGGGATTGGGGGGTGGTGGATTTATTTGGGACCAGTAAGCAAATTGAATTAAACCAAGCTGAATCAGTTTACTTGACTGAAGAAGGAGAGAGAAGAATGTTAAAAGCAGGAGTGTTGTCCATGGCTGTGATGTGTGAGGGCTGAATGAAACCAAGTTGATTTTTCTGTGAGACCGAAGGCAGTGTTTTTAAAATGTAATATGAGAAGCAGTGAGGGAAAGGATGGCTTTGTAGGAACTAGGGAGTTAAATTTAAAATGAAGGTTTGGTCAAATGGTTAATACAGTCATAGATTTAGGATGATGAGTGTGTTGAATCTACGCATTCTGTAATGGCTTTTAGAACATAAAACGGTATTAATGTATTTTGAAGTTAGTGATGCTACCAAATAACACATTTACAGTTTTAACTAGTAGATATATAGTTATAGACTTTGGATAATTATACTTGATTGCATTTATAATGATATGGGCATATTTGGATGTAGGGATATTATTAAATATGCAGTAGATTTGTTCTATTAACTAGTGAAAATAGTAAGTAATTAAATTAATAAGCAGTATTTAAAAAAATTAGTAGCACTAAGCTTATTTAACTGTATTAATGTTATCAACTATGTAATAATGTTGTTTACAATGCAAGTATGTTAGAATAGAATATAATAGAAGAAATATGGAGATATTGTGTTTGGTATGTTAATAGGAAAGAAGTGTATATGTCTTTTTTTTTCTCAGAAAGCATGAATCAGTGTGTTACCCTGTGAATTGGGGGTCCCGGGAGAGGTGCCCAAACAACCAACCAAACCTAAGCAAAAGATGGGGAAATTAGCTGGAGCACTCTCTTGGCTAACGAGAGGCAGGGTAACGCAGCAGGATCTTTTACCCTATGTCTACAGTGTCAGGTCAGTGAGCAGGCGAATGGTTCAAATAACAATTAAGATTTATTAAACAGTTATTAAAGAAAAGCACAAACACACTCCTAACTAGAAAAGGAAATAGAGTTTAGAGGGGAATAGGTGATACACCACCTGTCCTGCAGTCCTGGAGAAGCCAATTGTAGAAGAGGAAACCCGGCGTGGCGGCCGAGGGGAATCTGCTGAACCGAGCGACAGCAAGGCAGAACAGAAGTCCAAGCGATCCAGCGAGAGTTCCAAAGAGCTCTCAGAGCGGGGGATTTTTATAGGGGAAAGAACAGCCGCAGGCTAGTCTGGTCTTGGGCAAAAACAATAAGTTTTGGGTTGGAGACAATGCCTCCAAAAGGTCAGAATTTGCATGATTGAGTTAGAGTCCGAATTGACAATGGTATGGCCGGTATGTAGATGCGGCTAGCTCGGCAGTTAAGTACCTGGCTCACCAGGGTGTCCTCTCAGGGCAGAGGATCTCTTTGTGGTAATGAAGATGTTTGTTTCAGGAGGTCCCCTAAAGCAGATCTGGCAATATCTGGCTTGGTTTGGTGGGAGCAACAAGCAATAGCCATGCCTAGCTTCGCGCTTGTTCGGTGGGCCTCACAAACACTTGGCTGGTGGCAGAGTAGGGCCGAATTATGATATCAAAATGATATCTTTGGTTCACCAAAGGCCAGGCCAGAACACGGTGGTAACAAATGGAGGAGAAAGAAGAGAAAGTAGTAGGCTAAATTCTGTCTAAAGGAAGGGCGGAGGTCAATTCTTTTCTGTTTGTTGTTTCTTTTTTTTCCCTTTCTTTTTCCCCTTCCCTTCATTCTCTCATTTTCTTTCTTTTACTCTTTAACTTTTAATTCATATGTTTTTATGTTTACCTAGATGTTATTTTTTTTCCTTTTCTGTAAACATTCATTCATGTGTCTGTAGTATTTTTAATGTTTATTGGAAAATGTTAATAAATTTTTTTAAAAAAATCTTGTGTGCCATTATTAGAAACATTTGTCATGGAATTGCTTCGGTGACACATGCCATTGTTACATTTCATTTGGATTATTGTAATAAGCAGCATGTGGGACTGCCCTTGAAGAATCTTTAGACACTCAAGCAGATCCAAAATATTGCAGCCAGACTGTTCACTGAAATTGGTTGCAGGGAGCACACAACTTCCTTGTCACAACAGACTGTCCTTTGGAACTGCCAGTTTGCTTCTTAACACAATTCAAAGAGTTGGTTATAACCTATAAAGCCCTTGACAGTTATCTTTCCACGTGAGCCTGCCTGTGCCTTGAGATCTGCATGAGATATATGCCTGTCAGTCCTGCAGCTCTCAGAGACAAGAGAAGTCCTTCTTAGCAAGTGCTTCCAGCATCCAGAATTCTCTTCCATGGTAGCTAGACCAGCTCCTTCCTTGCTATCTTTTTGTTCTGAAATATGTTTTTAATTCCAGCAGGTTTTGGAGTACTGTTTCACAAAAGAAGGCTTTTCTCAGGCCCTTTCCGCACGCGGTGAGGGAAACGCTCCCTGCCGCTACTCACCAGCTTTTTGGTGGGTCCGTTTGGATACGTCCTGATGAGGAGCAGTGCGAGCTTGTCGCTCCGCACTGCTCCGGTGTCCAAAATGGCGGCTTCCGGTTGGCGGAGGCTCCCCACCAACTGCTGAAGCTTGCCAGCCTAAAGCCCGCCCCGGGCAGATCTGCAGGCTTGCACTGGTGCGCGCCTGCAAATCTACACCGGAGCACGGGAATGGAGTGGCACGGAGTGGCATGCTCCGTGCTTTTGAAAAACCTGTAAAAACAGGTTTTTAAAAGCACGCTGCGCAACCACTTCAGGTCGTTCTGGAGTGGACTGAAGTGTGGAACTTCGACAAGTAGTCTGACCCAGTCCGCTCCCAAGGTGCAGACGACCTCTGTCAGAGGTCGCACCACACCGTTCTACTTACCCCGTGCGGAAATGGCCTCAGTGGCCTGTATTCCTCCTATCCTTTGCTATGAATCTGAGGTTTTAAATGGTAATTTGTTTTAGTTTTTATGTTGTAAAGAGCCTTAAATCTCAGCTCTGGAGGGAAAGGCAATGTAGCCCTATTGTCTCAGGTGGTGAATATTGTTAATGATGGGAGCAGCACCAGTATCCCCCCAAGACATTCCTTCTGAGCCTCCCCCCGCTGCTTTTCCCTTCTGTTGTACCACATGGCAGGCCACAAGGGTGCAGCAACAGATAGGACAGGGCAGAACTTGGGGCATTGCCCTGTAAATAAGAATTCTGTCTCCCAGTGAAATTTTCTTTCAGTCCCCAAGTTTCTAGCATTGCAGCAACTTAAAACCTCATTTATCATTTAGAAGTACAGTTTAGGCATCCAAAGAAAAGGAGCAAGCAAAGTTACCAAGGGAATGCAAACACAAGCAAAAGCAAGAGTTTCAGGTATGAACAATCTCTTTGGTGCTAAGAATTTGGGCATTGAGGGAAAATTTCATGGGGAGGGGGGGAGAATTCTCATTTGGAGGAATAATACCCTCATTTTGTTTGCCCCCCACAGGCAGCTACACTCCTGGCCTGGTATGAGCCCCAGTGTTCTTCCAGTGCCCTCAGGTGCACTGGACATCTCTTTAGGATTCAAGTAAAATTCAGCTGCTCATCCAACCCAACTGCTCTACATGGAAAGGTGGAGGGGAATCACTTTCTCCTTTGTCACATGCAACAAGATGTCTTCATTTGGCCCTGTGAGTTAAAGTCCTGGGTACTGCAGAAAATGTGCATGTGTGTCCATTAGGCTAGAGAACTAGAGAAGTCAGAAGTGCTGCTCTAATATGTTTTTCTCAGAAGGGAGGATGGCAAGAGCTGGTTCAGAAGGCTCAAAGCACTGGGGTGTTACTGGTCAGTAACAGGCCTTTTTTTTTTCCTGTATGAACTGACAACAGCAACCAACAACAACCCTAAACCCAACTAGAAGTGGCTGGAAGTTTAAGTTTGGTTTTGAAATTTTAAAATAGATATGTTTTGATGTAAAACAGTGGAGGTAGACTTGCAATCTATTTAAGAGATGCTTTTTTTTTCTCTTTGTGGCTTTTAGGAGAGGAAATTTGGGCCATAACCAGGGTGGTTCTGGGAATCCATGGGCAACAAAAACAGCCTGGCAAACTGCACTTTAGTCACCTTGACATAAATGCATCCTCATCATTATTATTACTATTACTATTATTATTTAATGAACTGGATATTACAAGCAGAGCTCTCACAGGTAAATTTGCTTTCTCTTTTTTTCCCCCACTCTTGCCAGGGCTTCAAGGACATGCTTGTCAAAGTTTTGTTAGATAAACTTGAAGGTAAGATGGCATCCACCCACACAGTGTGAGAGTTCAAAAGTTCATTTCTATTACGCTCGCTTGTCTATCTTGTTCAACAGAGACCTGTGGTGGCAGCTGAAGTCCACAGGAAGAATTTTCAGGTAAAGACAATGGGAAACCAGAAAAGCAAAATGCAAAAATGGAGCAAACATCAGGAAAGAGAGGAGTTGACTTGAAGAAACAAAGCTACTGAATTGCCACTGGGTTTTAGGGTACAACCTGCCACTTTGGGGACTATTGGTATAGGGTCACATGATGAAATCTCCCCACATATATCAGGTGTCTTAGAGCAAGCAAGCACGTTCGGAAGAAAGTGAGCTTAGCGCCCTAGAACTTTGGCTTTTGTATGAAAAAGTTAGCCCAAAGGTCAACAAAATTGTGTTGCTCGTTTTAGAAAAGGGGCTGGTCAGCAACCTGAGTGAACCATTTCTTTTGTTAGGTAGACTGCTGGTTAATAGCTGGAATGGCAGGCTGGTAGAACTTTATTGAGGCATAACAGCTGGGAATCTGTGTGCTATTAGACTGCAGATAAGGACTGCAGTTCCACTCAGCTCTATCCCCTACAGCAGTGGTTCTCAACCTGTGGCTCCCAGATGTTTGTGGACTTCAGCTCCCAGAAGCCCTGAGCATTGTCCATAATGGCTGGGGCTTCTGGGAGCTGAAGTCCACAAACATCTGGGGACCCACAGGTTGAGAACCACTGCCCTACAGCAAACGGTGAAGAATGCTGGGCACTGCAGTCCAGCCACCTCTGTAGGGCAAAAGCTGTCCACCCCTTACACTATTGCCTGGAGAAAGTGGGGAGGGGGGAGCGCCGCTTTGCAATTCTATTCATGAAAGAGCTAGACATGGGCAACCCATGGCCCACAAGGGGCCTTTCCACACGACACTGTTATAGTGCTGTTATTCCACTTTCAACGTCCTGTGGAATTCTGGGGCTTGTAGTTTACTGAAGCCAAAGAGCTCTCTGGCTGAGAACTCTAAAGGCCCCTCCCTAAACTGCAACCCCCAGGATTCCATGGGATGCTGAAAGTGGAATAAGAGATCTCTCTGGACCACAGGGCTCCTCAACCCTAGACAGCGCTGATGGAAGCTGCAGTCCTAACACATAAAAGAACATGCTTCTAAGCAGACGTAGCAAAGAACGTCGGCACTGCGGGGTTTCGCGAGCTGTGTAGAGTAACGAAGCCAGAAAAGTTACACAGGGAGCTGCAGTCCCTGCGATTCACTTTCGGCCGGCAGCGAGGAGGGCCCGCCGCCTTTGTGCCTCCGCTGCCTCCAGTGAGGAGGGAAGAATGTGCTGCCGAGCTTACCCTCCCCGTGGCAAGGCGACCGTTCCTCTTCCCCGCTCCGCGCTCTGAGGCGCCGCCTCTGGGCTCTCTTCCCGCCCGAGGGAGCGGTTTGGCGTGCGGCGGCCGGTGAGAGCCGGCGGGGCGGGGCGGGGCCGACCCCCCGGTTTGCCTCCTGGGCGCGAAAGGGGAGGCGGGATGGAGAGGCGCGAGGCGGGAGCTGCGCCGCCTGCCTTCGCCTTCCGAGTGCCAGTCCGGAGCCGGCGAGCTTTCGCCCTCGTTTCGCCGCTGCCACCTGGCCCGGGGCAGGGGAAGGAGGCTTGGCGTCGGCCAGCGGCCTGTCTTTTTCTTTCTCCCCCTCAGGAAGAAACGCAGAGCCCCTTTCTGCTTTCGAGCATGGGCGGGCTGAGCTGCTGCTTCTTGTCCGCCGAGGAGCGGGCGAACCGGGCCCTGAGCCTGGAGATCGAGCGGCGGCTGCGGCAGGACAAGCGCGACGCGCGCAAGGAGCTCAAACTCCTGCTCCTGGGTAAGGGGGCCGGGGGGGCGCTCCCTCGCTGGGCCCCGGCGGAGCCCCGGAGGAGCGCCTTTTGGGGCGACCTTTCCTTCGCTGGGTGGGCCCGGTGCGGGAGGAGGGGTCTTACCTGCGGGTCGATTTCACCTGAACGGGGGAAACAATGATCAAGGGTCTCTGGGCATGTGCAGAGGACCTTTGCATAACCTTGGCCGCACCTCACCGCCCGTAAGATTACGCGAAGCAGGTTTTCTGCTTCAAGTGGATGATGCCCATTCTTTGTCGGAGGGCAGGGTTGCATTCCTGTCTTACTGGTTCAGATTACATTTCATAAACTTGTGTGTGTGTGTGTGTGTGTGTGTGTGTGTGTTAAATGCCTAGAAGTGTGTACAGTCTGGCCGTGTACTTTATAAATTAGATCATCCTCATTAGATCACCCTTATTCTGAGGCCCAATAGATAATTGTGGATAGATTGTAGATAATTGTACGAGGCTGGTCAGGGCTATTTCCTATCTTCCTTTCCTCTTTGTTTCGAAGGCACATCTACAGGATGCAGAATGGGGAAGCTGTCTGAATAAGTGTGCGGGTAAATATGTGGAGAGGTAACAACCCTTTCTGTGAAGTTTATCTGGAGTGGCTAAGTAATTCCGTAGGCCAATCTTGCACAGGAATTAAAATGAGCTAAAAGCGTGTCAAGGGAGTGTGGTCAGAACTTGTGTGTGGGCAGGAGGGGTGTAGCCGTATAATTTCTTCCATGCGCTTCCACCTTTTACAGTGACGCCATTAAGGCTGGAAGGGTGTGGGAGCTACAGTGGCGTTGCTCCTTCCCATCTCATGGAGGGTGCCATGAGGTGCCCCTTCCCGGAGTGCTTAGGAGAAACCTGGACTACATCAAAATGCCAAGGGGTGTGTGACGGTTCTAATGGTAGACTTCAATCCTGGAGGACAGGCCGTACGTCTCCACTTGGAACTCATGGAGTAGTTGCTGTCTCTTAGCTTAATATGTTTTGCAGGGATGTTCTGATGAGTACTTGCCACCCTGCAAGAAGACTGGGATAAGAATGTAGGAGTAATTAGAAGTATTTGTCAGCGTTAGTCCTGCAGCATCTGTACTATACCAAGCCACCAGTTGAGGGACCGAGCCGCATCAGTTGACAGGAACCCATTTTGCAGCCATGGTAGGATGAGAAACTACTTCCATGAGAAACCAAAAGGCCATAGCCTTGTACAATCTTGGCCTTGCTTCTCAATTTTTTTGAAAAAAATAGCTGTTAGGGGGATTAGGATTGTTTCCTTGGGGAAGGTGAATAGTTTGTTTTATCGCTCCCCCTTTACTCTTATGTTGGTCTCTTCCCAGTGAAAATATTCCCCTTCCCAGAACTTGGGAAAGTGAGGTTTTTTTGGACAACAATGTCCAGAAACCCCAGTGGCCATGCTGGCTAGGGGATTCTGGAAACTGCAATCCAAAAATGTACTACCCCAAGCTCTTCATCTGCCCTGAAACACTATTTCAATTGAGAGGTGCCTGTAATGGAAACCTGGAATTAATAGCAGTCAGTGGGATGATTACATTAGGATCACACAGAACAGGGTTTAAAATTCAAAAAATAAATGCACAGTGTCGGATGATGTGAAACATTTAACATGTAGTTCTTAATAAGGATTTGTAATTAAAATTTGGTCAGAATTTTCAGGTAGATAGGCTGGAATATGAAATATAGTATGAGTATGGTAGCCATATGAACTCTCTGCAGCAGAAACAACAAATAGTCTTGAAGCACCTTTAAGGTTAAGATATTTTATTATGGCTTAAACTTTTATGGGCTGCAGCCCACATCATCGACTCTTCATCAAAGTTGTAGTACAAACAAATGGCAGCAATGTGGAGAGGGGAAAATTAACTTTAGTGAAACAGTTTAAAAAAAAAAGCTTGAGTACACATGTAAAGTCGAAGGTTTTCACGGCCGGAATCCATAGGTTGTTGTGGGTTTTCTGGGCTTTGAGGCCATGTTCTGTTAGTATTTTCTCCTGATGTTTTGCCTGCATCTGTGGCTGGCATCTTCAGAGGATCCTCTGAAGATGCCAGCCACAGATGCAGGTGAAATGTCAGGAGAAAATACTAATAGAACACAGCCTCAAAGCCTGGAATACCTACAACAACTTGAGTACACAAGCTACCAGTTACTGTTTCTTCTGGGCAATAATACAGTTGAGTTTTGGAAGCAGCGGGGGGCGGAAAGGATAATTCCTATTTTTTTCCAGCTCTTGGTGGGAGTTGTAATCCAGAAAGGTAACAGGTCCAAGACATCTGAAGAAATGTCTGTGTTTGATTTGAGGGGCCCCATTGACAGTTTTCTTACTCAACAGTTTATAATGGCCTAAATCCTATTGTGAGTCCCAACTAGAGTAGATTCATTGAATCCATGGGTTGTAAGCACTGACTCGCCATTCAACCACTGATTCTGTGGGTCTACTCTAATTGGGACTCATCAACAGGATTCAGACCATTAGTAGTATGACAGAGAGAGGGAAGCTCCCTCAGCTTCTTTGAGATAAGAGATGTTGTGTAGAAAATAGAGTGAGCTTGTTTTCTGCTGCTCCAGAGACCAAAACACAAACTAGGGGATTCAAGTTACAAGAAAAGAACATGAGAAAGAACTTCTTGACTGTTAAGAGTTGTTCAGCAGTGGAACAGACCACTTCCGAGGATGGCAGACTCTCCTCTGGAAGTCTTTAGACAGTTTAGTGGCCATCTTTTTGAGATGCATTAATTGTGTTTTCTTACACTGTAGGAGGTTGGAAGTAGTACCAGTATGGTTTAGTGGTCTGAGCATTAGGCTATGACCCTGGAGACCAGGAATTTGATTCCCTGCTCAGCCATGGAAACCCATTGGGTGACCTTGGGTGCATCACACACTTTCAGCCCTGAAACCCCCTTGATAGGTTTGCCTTAGGGTCTCCGTAAGTCGGAAATGGCCTGAGGGCATACAACAACAGGAGGTTGAAATAGAGGGCCCTTGAAGTCCCTTCCAGCTCTATGATTCTAGGATGGCCTAAACTTTTGTGGGGTGTTGCATCTCCTAAGGGTACCATTTCGGTGAAGCAGCTCTCTTCCTCCTCCTTCTAACAGTTTTTGAGGGGAAGGAGGTAAGAAAAACAGATGAAACTGGGAGGGTGGGTTGCAATTTGAAGACTGGACAATATGGACTGTAAAATCAATGAATAAGGCAATATAATTACACATTGAAAGCTTTGTTTGGAAGTGCACTTATTAAAGTGTAAAGTGGGGGGCACAGGAGCGTGTTGGTCTGAATCATTTGCCTCAACCACATGCTGAGATTTTGTCATTAGCTTGCAGAGCTGCTATTAGGAATTCGTACATGCAATCCATGCGGTCAGATAGTCCGCTCTTGTTATGCAAAGTTGCAGA
Source organism: Iguana delicatissima (assembly GCA_948472985.1). NCBI lineage: Eukaryota > Metazoa > Chordata > Lepidosauria > Squamata > Iguanidae > Iguana > Iguana delicatissima. The sequence goes on from CAOKZL010001019.1 coordinate 333,486, forward strand.
GATGTGCGTAACAATTGTACAAACCAGCCTTTACTCCTGAACCAGATGTGTGAAGCTCTGAGGTGTATAAAAGCTGTACTTGGAAAGGATTCTTTTAGAAGACGATGAATGATGTTACCCTGCAGGACTAAACTCTTACTTTTCCATATGGTTAACTATCATCTGTTCCTGTAAGTTCAGTCAAAACTACAGAGTGATATTTGGTTTACTTTTAGCTTTAACTTTAGTGAGAGTGCTGCTTTAGCCTTCCAAAATAAAACCATGACCAACTCTCTCTCTCTCTCTCTCTCTGTGTTTGTGTGTGTGTGTGCGCGAAGGAAGGAATTCTGCAATACAATGACTTTCAGCTCCATCAAAACCCACCTGTCTTATGCACCCCCAAGGCCATTTAATAGGCAGTGGAGAGCAGGGGGCAACAGACGAGTGTCTGGCTGTGTGCCAGCAGGCAGATGCACAGGGATGAAGGCAACCTCCAAGATTTCCTGCGGTACCAGTAGATGCCTTCATCATTGTGTATCTGGCCGTATAGACTTAGCCAGTTGCTTATTGGCTGCCCCTGCTCTCTGCTGGCTACTTCATGGCTGATTTGGGAAAAGGAAGAAGAAAACAGAGAGATTTTAAGAGAAGATAAAGGGGAAACAGGCCAGAACTGTTTGGCCACAACTTTGAGCTACCTCTCCCCATCCAATATCTCAGCCTGTATATTTTAATTTCCTCAGCTCACTGCCCTATACTTGTTGGTGTAGTGGTAAATTTTGAAGCATGAGTATTCATTGTGAAAATTCTCATAGCCACAGCCCTCCCTTAGAATCCAAAAGTCCAAACAGCTGTGTTGATCCACATACATATATGAATAAACACACAAACCAAACTGCAGCAATTCTAGTGTAATACACATGTTTTATGAAGATCAGCTGACTGTCATAGAATAGTAAGCCAGCTGGCATCGGGAAGTGCAGTGGTTATTTAGCATGTTGGACTTCAGCCAGTGAGACCTGAGATCACATGAGAAAGGGGAAGAAAAAGACATATAACCCCCCTCACCTCCCCACACACAAGCAGAATAAAACCATCAGACTAGCTCAAGACTTCTGTGAGTTCCTTTTTTCAACAACAGCCAGAAATACTTTATCTTAAAGTCAACAAACTTGTTCTAACATTTATAAGCCAGAATCCTGTTGTACATGGCAATTCTTCCAAGGCTTCACAGCGGTGGCAAGGGAGGGCATACAGTACACCATCTGCAAGCAGCCTTTTTCTCCAGTGCCTTTCTTTGTAGCTACTGTGCTTGTAGGCTTTTTCTTCCTACTTGGCTTAGTTATGTTGGTATATTGCATCAACATGATTCTGGCCGTCATCTCTACTAAGACCAGGTCTTTTGTAAAGCTGTTGGCTTTTAATTGCCTATTCAAGACCAAGTCACCGCCAAATATTTTGCATTGCAGTTCAGAATACGTTCAGTTTTTCCCCTGTTCTTTAAAGTGGAAGCACAAAATGTGCAATCTGTGAAAATGATAGGGTAGTGAATTTTTACGAGACAGTTTTGAAATTGAAGACATTTGCATAAATTCTAGATCAGGCTGGGGAAAAACTCCTTAAATAAATTGGATGTTTATTGTTCATAGGCAGAATATCCAGAGTGCACCTTATGGAAAACAACAACAAAAACCCGGCAAGGTCTGTCAAGGATAGATGTTAGCGAGTGTGAGTTAATGCGCTTTGATGCATGTGGCTGTTTGAGTGGTTTGAAGGTTCGTAGTTTCTTATTTAGCTCCACATATAGAACATTACATCTGTTCTTGCAGGGGCTTTCTGTAAGAAATCAAATAGAAATGAGTAGTATTTTTCATTACCATAAATAAACATTTTGGCCTTCATCCACTTGGAGACGAACAGAGCAAAAGTCCCATTGCTTGAACATGAGGAACTAGCTCTAGCTCGCTCAAGAGTCCTCTGCCACACTCCTTCATTTCCTTCAAGTGAAAGTTCACCAAAACTCCATCTCCTTTGTTTGCAGAGGACTGCATAACAGCTGGTAAGCAACAGGTTGTTTTCCAAAGGATGTGAATATGGAGTGAGGTTTTTTGCTTACATACAGGGTGCATGCTGCATTGTTTGCCACACAGTTGTTTCTGTTGAATCTTTTGCCTTTCCTCCTCCTCTCGGCTTCCTCTTGCTGCCACTGCTTCCACTTTTGCTCACCCTCTCTCCCCTTCTCCTCCAGGTATGTTTTCTTTATGGCTGTTTGGCTTCACCATAGTGCAAAAAGGATGCTGGTATGAACTCCATGAGTTCGCTCTCCTGATAGTACGCTGTGTCTGCATATTTCTAATATTAGTGCCAGAAGGTATGGACCAACAGTGGGGGTGTGGCATTTACCTCTCCATCTTTCTTGAGAGGATCTGGCTGGCCACTACATTTCATCCATTTGGCTTCTACATGCATGACAGAGATGAGTGGAAGGAGAGGTTTAATACAATGTATACTTAAGCATTTTGGCTTCTACCTTCCTCAGTAATACAGCCCTGTGTGTACATATTCTCTAATAGGCTGATAAGGGCTCTTATTTTGTGGTACAATGTATGTTTTGCTCGCAAAAAGGTTTAACCTCTGGTGAATACAGGTATGGCTGGAAATGCCATAGTCTGGGATGGTGGACAGCCACTTCCACTTAATATAGACTAAAGGTTCCCAATGGGGGCTTATTTGGAATGTTGAGTAGCTCTGTTGGGCACTGCCATGAACGAGCTCCATTGTGGATGCGGTTAGTAGCTAAAAGAATAACTTGCCCCCAGGCTGAGGATGAGATAGAGATTGGTGCTGAGCCACCAATGCTACATGCGGCACAGCAAAATATCAGTTTCACAGAGGGCAAACTGTTGAGGCCTAGGGGCAAGTAACTTGCCCACCAGTCCATCCATGGCTGACCTAAGATATATTGCCTGACATTTTGATACCCATTTATATTTTTCTGTCATCCAGGTTCACCACCCAAGTATTGTTGACACTGAATATTGATATTGAAATGACACTGCAGTTGTCATTTGCCAGAGCCTTAGTCTGCAATGCTTTAGGAACTCTTCACTTGGGGCATTGCTTGGCTTAAGAAGTAGGGTTTTGGGGTTCACATTTGATTGTTGGTGACCATAAATGTGAATCCCAAAAGATATGAGATTGTAAATCCAACCTACAACCTTGTAAATACTGAACAAGATGTCGTCTGTGGTGTACAACTTTGGGGCCTCTGAGTTTAGAGAGAAAGTGAGAAAAATCAGACATGACAGAGGTGTATAAAATTATGCATGTTATGGCAAATGGGTAGGTAGAGAGCCTATCAATACTATACAACTGAGGGTCATCCACTAATGTTGAATGATAGGAGATCCAGGACAGGTGAAATGAAGCTCTTTTGCATAATGCGTAGTTAAATTGTGCAATTCACTATAACAAAAAGTAGTGATGGCCACCAATTTGCATAGATGTAAAGAGGGATTAGATAGATTCATGGAGTATAGATCTGCTAGTGACTGTTATTCAAGATGTATATATTTTCCCTTCTGTACAAGAGTCAGTATGTCTACTGTCAACCCCACGTTTGCGGGTTTCAGATTTGCAGATTTGATTATTCATGGATTATTTGCTGTCACCTCTGCTGCCTATCTATGCCATTTTTAAGAGGGACCGCAAGCCTCACGAGACTGAGAAATTGCAAACAAGGCTTGTAATTCTCTATTAAAAATGGTGTGGGGCAGCAGTGGAGGTGCCAGTAAGCCCCACCAACCAGTCACTTCTGCCTTGTGAAGGAACCCTTATGCCTTAAAGAAGTTCACAGTGGGTTGAATATGGTGATCATACTTTTTTTTTGTGTTAAATATGGTTTGGAAGGGCCTAGAGTTATTCACAGATTTTCCACCTTCATGGGGGTCCTGTACCCCTAACCCTAGCGAATGTGGAGGGATGACTCTATAGCAGTTGCTGGAGACTACTTGAGAGAGAGTGTGGAATTCACATCATGCTTATATGTTTCTCATAATCCAGAATATTGTATTAGATAAACCTTTCATCTTAGTCAATACAACTTTTTATTTTCTAGCTGTAAAAGCAAAACCCTGACACTATTATAGAATTAGGAGAGTGACCAGTCCTCCTTTCCTTTTGCAAATTTAAGGGAGATATTCATTAAAATACAGTTTATAGAAATATTAACTAGTTTTAATATAAAAAAATATAGCCAGTTTTTAACTTGTCTCTTTCCTTATAGGAAATAATTTTTATGAACCAGAGTTGAAAAGCAGTGATTTACCTTTTTTTCCTGGGTTGTTTTATCTCATTACTGTCCTAGCCACTGTTCAGGTGTTATGAAGCAAGAGAACAGAAAAGTAAAAAAGTGAGAATGCAATTGATCTTGAAAAAAAATCAATCTTTTGCAAGCATAACATGGGTACATTTGACAGTTATTTTTAGTTTGTGGCTGTCATGAGTATTTTATTTTGGACTACTCTGTTTTCATGTTTTGTGATTTGTGACTGAGAGCATCTTCTTCATTGCTTCTAAAGGGGAAATCATTTATTTAGATTGGCAGTGTGTTGGCGTTACCTTGTAGTACTCAAATTATAAGAATTTGTTCTTCCTTGATTTCCATAGGAATTAGACAAAGAATATAAAAGCCTTTGTAAGAAGGCTGTAAACATTCCGCTTGTAGTCATTTATTTAAGTAAATGAATCTTGCATTGTTATATCCTGTTCTGGGAAATCATGATTGCTAACAGAGAGCTAGGAAGTCCTTGCTAAATATTATCTGTCCTTCAATTAATGATGGTACGGTTTTGTCTTTCAAATCTTGCACTACTGCATAGTTGTCCTTGGTGGCAGAGGGAAAGATTTTGATTTCCATAAACAAAAATAGGCCATCTTGTTAGCTGTTTTGCAAAAATGTTATTTAGAAGTCAAATTGTCTGCTTTTACAGAGAACCAGAGTGGTGTAGTGGTTTGAGCATTGGACTATGACCCTGAAGATCAGCATTCAATTCCCTGCTTAGCCATGGTCAGCCCCCAGAAAACCCTGTGATAGGTTTGCCTTAGGGATGCAATAAGTTGGAAATGACTTGAAGGCACACAACAACAACAACATGCAAGAGACTGAGGGGAGGCTGCATTTGTACAGAATAATAAGCCAAGATTTCAGAAAAATCCTAGTTTTCTCTGAACAGGCTATGTGCACACATCCTACTTGTTTCCATTTTGCCGCTTCCACTGATCAGAGTATAAAAAATATTGAAGCAGTTTTCCCTTTATGTACTACCAGAAAAAAACAAATCCTAGCTTGCTGCTTCTAAAGAAGCAAGGATCTCAAGCCAGGAGCAACTTGCGTTTCGAGGACTGGTTTATGAATATTTGTTTTGTTTTGAACAATTAACCAGGACCTGTGTTTAGATATTATGCAAATCAAACCATTTCTTTTTACATGTTTGTGCTAGAGAAAAGAGTGAAAGGGCCATGTGTGAACCAGAACATAGTTTGGCCTTAGTAGTTCTTGACTCGTCAGCAGTCATGGGCCATTTCCACATGAGCATATTGCCCACGCTAGAGCGACCTCTCCAGGAGGTCTTCTTCGCCAGGGTCTGCGCTAGAGCAGTTAAAAAAAGTGAGGTTCTAGACCTCAAACTGTTCTAGCGCAGCCCCGGGAGTGGCGCTGTGAGTTTTATAAAAACCAACTTCAAAAGTGGTTTTTATAAAACTTACCCGCGCTGCCCCGTAGCAACCCCTGGTCAAGAACTGCAGAGATGCGGTAGTGCGTCCCTGCAGATCTGCCTGGGGGCGGGCTTCCGGCTGGCACGCTATCCTAATTGGCGGAGTGCCGCCGGAAGCTGCCGGCCGCCATTTTGGGTGCCGCCGGGCGCCACCGAGCGCCACCGAAATTCGGCGGCGTTTGGAACGGCGGATCCGCGCTCTTCGGAGGGACGGAGCAACTCGCTCACGGGTAAGCTCCGCCCCTGCGTGCACGGCCCTGTTTCAGCCCCCCCCCCGTGAGGAAAGGGCCATGGTCTACTGTTCTATTTAAATGTGGTCAAACTTTACAATGCTTGTTTTGAGTACTTTTTTTCATTAAACCAGGTTCATCCATGGACCGCCAAAGGATGCAAAACGTAATTTTGGTCCTGCTGTTGAACACCAACAAACATCTTTAAAATGCTCTGAATAGAAAACATAAAAACACTTCCCTAGTTACTTTTAATGCAAAATAACTATGGATTTGTTTTTTACTATTTGTTTAAGCAAGTACTTTGATTAAAAACAGTAGTATTACAACAGCAATACTAAAAGACTTGCCCCCCCCCCCCGCAACTTCTGGTAGCAGTTGATACTTGAGAATGTGTGTTTTGTGTCTTTGCATGTGAGTCATTCTTAGTGAAGAACTACTATATTTGCTGGCATATAAGACTCACTTTTTTCCTCAAAAAATACTGTTTGAAAATAGGGTGTGTCTTATACACCGGCAAATAGTATTTGCCAGTGTATAAATGGGGTGTGTCTTATACATGGGTGCATCTTGTATGCTGGCAAATATGGTAAGGGAAAAAACAATGGTTCGTGGTTGGGCATATACTTTATTTGCAAAAGATTCTGGATGTCCAGGTCACAGCTGGGAGAACATAAGCATATTTATGCTGCTTGTTCTTGCATTATGTTGTGCTGTTTCCCCACCACCATTTTTAATTATTTGTTGCTGCTGCTATTAGGGATGACTAAACATGCACAGATGTAAATATGTTTAAACCTTATGAGCAGAAGGTTCAACAATCGGGCTGTCACTAGTAGCAGCTTCTGATCTCTCATAAGCCTAGCTTTTCTCAAATTTGCTCAGGACTGCTACAAATTAGTAGGATGGGAAAAAATCCCCTTCTTTTCATTATTTTCCAAGCCAGGCATTATGTAACTGGGCAAAAATACATCAGGAGAAACTAAATTAACAGTAACAGCTAAAATTATTTTTAATGGATGATTTTGTTAGCAATGTTATAATGTTTTGTAATGTTTTCTTAATGTTTGTTAATAATAATACAAAAGCAATGTATCTAGAATTTCCTAAGTGTCTAAAATTCTTGAGGCCAGGAAGATATCAATTGAGCAGAGAACTGTTTGGTAATAAGTTTGGATAAAAATGGTGTTCGTTTTATTCATGCCTTAAGAGAAGTTTTATGTAAAGCTGTATTGAATTTGGCCTACACCCTGGGGAGGTTGGAAAAAAAATGTTGTGACATAGGCCAGCTTATGTCACAACAGGTAGGGAATGTCAATGGTATCTACCTCTGGGTATGATGAGGTTGCCCATTGATTAAAATATGGTCCTACAAAGAGAGTGTTAAGAACCATTTGAAACATCTGAAGTATTACCTAGTAGATATTAAGATATCTTTCTTTTTGAGGTCACAGCTACTCAAAAGTCCTACAGGATTCTGAGAACTGAAGTCTCCCAAAGTAACTTTTACAAGCTCAGGATTTTCTGTAAATTCACTGAAAGATCAGTGTGTTTCCTTCTTTCTGATTTGGCTTTTCATCCTTTAGTCCAAATTCAAGATATAGAATTAAGGAATGCACTGCTAATCTTGGTTTGAGAAGGGCATTGTTATATAAAAAAGCCTTTTTCTATATAGACTGTAAGGACTAATGTTCTGGTCCAGTATGTGTGGATAAAATATAGGAATCCTTGGGAATTGGGCATGCTTTTATTCCTACTGTGTCTTATGGAAGAGGAATGTACTTTCATTTTAATTGTAGTGAAATTGCAACCATTCTTTCTGATGACTCCTGAGTGCTTGAGCATCAGTACATCTGGATAGGGGCCAAGGTCATCTAGGAAGTTACAGGAGATAAAGATTGAGAGTTCTGTGAGTCTAGGACTCATAAAATTGTGGTGAGTATCTCGGCATGGTAATCCCTTGAGATAAACACTACCTTAGCAGGCATGATTGCAGTACTGTTGCTCATTTGTGTCTCTGTGCAATCTCTTAGTCTTTGTGTCCAAGCAATAATTACGCAGTTAAAAACTTTGAAGAGGCTCAGACTGGATTGTTGTCTTGATCTACCTGCCTTCCTGTTGATTTTTTAAATTTTATTTTTATTTTCATATTTTGTTCTTATTGGTTTATTCACACATGCTGAACCTGAGCATTTTGGCTAAATCCAATTTTAACCTCAACTAGAGCAGTGCCATTGGAATGAAGGTCACCTGTTAGCCATAAGCACTCATGGAATGTGAGTCTCTCTGATTTCAACTGGACTCAAATTGGATCTAGCCTTTTATAAAGGAAGTGTCTCAAAACTAAGCTCACTGGTTTACCTCATTTCCCCTTCTGGAAAATGAATTGCATTTTATATGCATGGTGCATATGTAAATACTGTATGTATAACTCTGCTGAGTCAATATAGGCGATAAATAAAATGATATAGGCTTACGTGTATGAAAATAACATGAAAAGTAGCTTCCAAAGAGCTAAAAATATGTCCTGTAATGCTGGAAGAGCCAGGCCTGTCCAAAGTTTATGGGAACCATATACAGAGAACTTCAGGGATCTCCAGTTTCTTCCAAATCAGCCTTCTGCTACATGCTGTCTTCACTGCAGCCTTGTCACTCTACATAAACCCAGGCATGGTACTTTCTTTCAACAACACCATCCTTTTTTGTAAAAGCACAAGTGGATGCTTTATCTTGGCAAAAGCCAGTCGGGCTCAAGAGAGTGGAGTGGAGTCTGTGTCGCAAATGTTTTCATCAGAACCAAAACAGGAGTAATGAATTGGCACATTGCAGGTGGGAAAGAAATACCATATTTTTTAATGCTTCCTCCTGCTTCCCAGTATGCAGCCAGCTATGCTAAGTCCTTTCTTGTTATTTCAAAAGTGGATTTACCATGAGCTCCAACATTTCACAGATGAAAGCTGGGACACTGTGACCAAGCAACATCAGAGTTTGTTTAAGTTGGCAAAAGTTATTTGGGGAGGAAGAACGCAAGCTAGGAGAAGCTATAGCAGTTTGCTTTTGCCTGAGTCTACTGGGAAGAGCAGTACACTTCTCTCCTCTCTTCTCTCCTCTGCTGAGTTGATTACGTGCAATTACTGCACTTTCAACTCAGTTTGCAGGAACTGAAGTAAGCTGCAGCAAAGGGGGAAAGTGGAAGGAAGAGGGAGAAATGGTGACATTTTAAAAGCAGCTGAAAAAGTGGAGCAACAGAAGATTCAGCAGTTGTTGTTGTTGCTGTGTGGCTTCAAGTCATTTCTGACTTATGATGACCCTAGGGCAAACCTATCACTGATTTTCCTTGGCAAGATTTTTTCTGAGGAGGTTTGCCTTTGCCTTCCTCTGAGGCTGAGAGAGGGTGACTTGTCCCGGGTCACCCAGTGGGTTTCTATGTACAAGTGGTCATTTGAATGAGAGTCTCCAGAGTCATAGGCCATTTCCACATGCCCACGCTAGAGTGACCTCTCCTGGAGGTCTTCTTCACCGGGGTCTGCGCTAGAACAGTTAAAAAAAGTGAGGTTCTAGACCTCAAACTGCTCTAGCGCAGCCCCGGGGGTGGCGCTGTGGGTTTTATAAAAACCACCTTCAAAAGTGGTTTTTATAAAACTTACCCGCGCTGCCCCGTAGCAGTCCCCGGTCAAGAACTGCAGAAACGCAGTAGCGAGTCCCTGCAGATCTGCCCGGGGGCGGGCTTCCAGCTGGCGTGCTGTCCTAATTGGCGGAGCGCTGCCGGAAGCCGCCAGCCGCCATTTTCGACGCCGCCGGGCGCTGCTGAGCGCCGCCGAAATTCGGCAGCGTTTGGAACGGCGGATCCGCGTCTTTGGAGGGACGAAGCAACCCGCTCGCGGGTACGCTCCGCCCCTGCGTGCGCGGCCCCGTTTCGGGCCCCCCCCGTGAGGAAAGGGCCATAGTCCAACACTCAAAGCACTATACCAAGCTGGCTCTAATTGAGATTCTCCCACCCAAATTGGGATAGTTGGAGGGTATGGTTTACATTTGCACCTCAACTTTCCTACTACGTTGTTGTTGTTGTTGTTGTTGTTGTCATATGTCAGCAATTAGATACTGTATGAACCACATTCTCAGACATCCTCTAACACCCCCTCTGTCTCCAAAAAAACAACATGCACATTTCAGAATGCTATTTGTACATGTATACCTCCTGTTCTTTGTATGGGAGTGATTTTATAAAAAGGCAAAGTTCAGCATGCTTGCTCCCCACACCCCTCAACTGTGGGTACGTGCTGTACAGTCAGCTCTTCACTGCCGCCTTTTACTATTTCCGATGATACTGGTTGTCAAAACGTGGAGATCTGGGCCAAGCCAGGGCTATAACAATCTGGTCTGCTTGGAATTCTCCCTTCCTAGAGATGTGGCACCCTTCTATATTTTTCCTACCCACTGGCTCCCTCTCCACATTTCTATCTCTTTACTGCTTTTCCTAAATCCACACCCTTGTAAATATAGGGCAAAGCGTGTTTGAGTGTATCCCAATGACTGTGTCACTGGTGCTAGTGTGCATAACCATTCCAAGTCAAAGAGGCACTTTATAGAGACTGCGCTTTACAAAAATATAACAAAATCTTTATTGAATAAACAGAAAAGGGAAAAGGTAGACAAGGGAAAAAGTAGTTGGCAAAACACTTGCATGTCTAACCCAGCAAACAGTTCCCCAAATTTTCACTCTCTTTCACACTCCCCTTCCTCTCTCATCATCCTCTCAGATGGATCTCTCTCTCTGTCCCCCCTCTCTCCCCCACCTAGCCCCTCCCTCTGGCTAACATGGCTTCCATAGTCAACAACCAATCAATTTAAATCTTCTTGGTTGCTAGGGTGACTCTGTTGCTACACCCCACTGGGTTCATTACACTGGTAACCTTATCAGTGGTCTCTTTCACACTAAACAGTCTTTACACATTGATTCCACTTTAGTTGTCATTGCTGCATCCTATGGAATTCTGGGATTTGTAGTTTTGTGAGGTGCTTAGAATTAGCTGTTAACTCTATTTCATCATGAAACTACACATCCCAGGGTTGTATCAGATACACCCATGGGATTTAAAGTAGTATCAAAATGCTACAATTGTGTAGTATGAAAGACACCAGTGTTTCTTCCAAGATGACAGTGTGGGCAACAGTGTTGGCACATAGACAAACCATTGTTGGGAGAAGGTAGACTGGTGAAACTGACAAGATTTTTCTGAGGAACAGGGGTCAGTAAGACGGTGAGGGAATAGAGGGATCGATGGGCAAGTAATGAGGAAGCTGGAAGGTTGCATCCTGTCCCAAACCATAACATGACAGATTATGTCTAACAAAAAAATGTAGAGTACCATGATTATGGTATAATCTGAGGCCATGTTTAGTCCTGCACTAGCCAGAAAGACATGCCCTACCATTTGAAGCTAGATGAGGATAACTGGATGGGAAGAGTGGTAATAGCGACTCCTTAGAATAATATTTGGGCCTAAATAACCTAAAGGCACCAGACTCCATCTGATCTTGGAAGCTAAGCAGGGTCAACCTTGGTTAGTGCTTGAATGGGAGACAACCAACAAATACCAGGTGCTGTAGGCTACATGTCAGTGGAGGGACCTTGGAAAACCACCTCTGAGTATTTCCTGCCCAAGAAAACCCTATGAAATTCATGGGGTTGCCATAATAGGCAACTTGAAGGAACATACATATGAAGGTAACTGGTGAATGGTGGTAATAATAACTGAAGTTGGAAAAGATTCCTGGGTGATCTTAAAGTACCTGAAAAGGCATTTGTGATTTATGCTTTTATCTGAGACACATGCATCGATAGAATGCTCTCTTCTTTTTAATAAAAAAAATGGCATGCGTTTCCTAATACTTCAATAATTTTCTTTTAGAATTTTCTCTTGGTATATTATCTTTAATTAAGAAACAAAATTATATTCTAGATTAACTCTCAAACCCTTTGCAGTTTTGATATCCACAGGTCATTAAGGAGAACTGTTTTGCTTTCTTCCAGATCTCGCCTACTGTAAGTGAAAGAGAGCATTATGATTGCATCAATTTTACCCATTCTATCTGTTTTACTCTTGTTAGCCAAGAATTAAATGCAAATTGGTGCACTTCCTGAGATATAAAGAAATTGTGTTCAGGAGTGAAGAGGGAACTACAGTATGTTTCCTTGGTAACAAGAAAAGTAGCTGGTTTTTAAAAATTCTGCTAAGCATAAATGTAACACCAGATATACTCTCTAGATGTGTTTTTGTTCACTTTCCCAGATCTTCACTTACAATTGCTTATCAGTTTTTGAATTTCACTAATGTTTTTGTACATGAAAAGGGTTAGAGGGAGAGATCTGAAATTTTTATGCCGGGCTTTCCCCATGAAGTCGATGGGAGGGAACTGATGGATGCTGGCTTTAGATATGCATCATCTGTCCTTTGTTAAGGACATAAGGAGAACCCAGCAGAGACAGACCAAAGACCCATCTAATCCAGCATTCTGTTAACAGAGTGGCTAATCAAATACCTTTGGAAAATGTGCCAGCAGAACATGGGTGCAATTGTCCCTTTCCTCTCACGTTGCCGGCAAGTGCTTTTCAAAAGCATACAGCATCTGGTACTAGTATAGCCATCATGAGTTAGCAATAACTCCATCATGAATTCTTCCTGTCCTCTTTTAAAGCTGTTCATCTTGAAGGCCTTCATTATATCTTGTTGCAGTGAATTCCACAGTAATGTGTGAAGAAGAACTTTTATCTGTCTTGATTTTCCCGCCATTCAATTTCAGCGGATGATTTCTGATTGTACTGCGGGCATACCTCCCTCAACAAAGCCTGTGACAAAGAACCTACTTTTTATAAAGCTTTTTTTCTATGGCCGCCCAGCCCCCTTTCCCTCTTTGTCCTCTGTCCAGCTAGAAAGCTTTTAAAGCAACGTCAGCATTGGGAGGAGCAGCTGAGAAAGAGCAGGATTCTAGTTTAGTTGATTCTGCTGTAGCTGTGTGTACCTGCCTGCATCTGTCTGCCCAGCATGCTCAAAAAGCATAGATATGTACATTTGGTCACCAGAATGGAAATCATAAAGAAAAGGGAGGCTGGTGAAAGAGGGGGGAAAAAACATCCTTGGACGCATTTTGGAAGAAGGTTTCAAGTGGTCTCCAGAAGATTCAAAATGTTTTGTTTTACTTATGCAAGGTTGATCTCACTTGGTTCTTTCATTTCATGTGTGTATATTGCTAGTTATGAATAGAAAGTGTCCTGAAATATGTTGAATTTCTCTTTTTTGTGAGGTTCAGGAACATATCCCTATTCTTTCCATGATATTTCCGCCTCTGGCACCAAAGTTCCTGTTAAAGAAGTAATGTCCAGGAACACATCTATTTTGTTGACTTAGGTATAGCTGAATTAGGAGACCAAGACCACTTCCACACTAGACTGTTATAGTGCTATTATTCCACTTTCAACATCCTGTGGGATCCTGGGGTTTGCAATTTAGGGAGGGACATTGAGAATTCTCAGCCAGAGAGCTCTTTGGCCTCAGTAAACTACAAACCCCAGAATTCCACAGGATGTTGAAAGTGGAATAATAGCACTATAACAGTCTAGTGTGGAAATGGCCACAGTGCAGTGGCCAGAACTGTACACAGTATTCCAGATACGGTGGCTTAATGGGTTTATTGTATTTGCCGACGTATAAGATGCACCAGCATATAAGATGCATCCTATTTTCAAACAGTATTTTTTTGGGGGGGGAAGTGAGTCTTATATGCTAGCAAATAGGGTATATCAAGGTGGTATACTATTGGAAGTCTTTTTTCAGTTCTTTTTCTAATTATGCACAACATGTTCTTTCCCCTTTTTATTAGATCTTTATTGTTTTTGGTTCATGCATGTGTGAAGAAATCTTGGCAAAAAATCTTATGAACACTTTGTTGTTGTTGTGTGTTTTCTTGCCATGATTTATTTACAAAGCATTTAAATGTCCTTGCTTTTTCTTGAGGCTGAAAGAGTATGACTTGCCCAAAGCTACCCAGTGGATTTCCATTGGGCTGAGCAGGAATTTGAATCCTGGTCTCCAAAGCCATAGTCCAGTGCTCAAACCACTATACCATGTTGGCTTCCTAGGTTCACCTGAGGGTTCCCATAAATCAGAAATCACTTGAAGGAACACAACAACAACATGTGGTACATATTTAATATATCATGTGACTAACTTTTTTTTTAAAAAAGTATCTTTTTTAGCAATGAGTCAGTTATGTTTTCCTTTTTCTTTTTAGTTACGTGTATTCCAGACAAGGTTGTTACCCAAAATGTGAAAAGAAAAGACTGTAAAGACTGTGGCCCTTTCCACACACCACCCCCAACCCACAATGGCCATGGGATAGTGATGACAGTTCTACATGTCGTGATCCTGTGGCCACTCCTCACAATCGCGAAGTAAATCATTGATGGGTTTCTCCCATCAATGACATGCAGTTGCGCAGCTGTCCCGCCTCCCTCCCGCACTTACCTGTCATGCAGATTGGCAGAAAGCGCAATGGCTGCTCTTCCTCCCCCATTGCAGCCTGGGAAACTGCCGGGCTGTGCTGCAGAAGAGAGGGGCAGAGCCGTCGTGCGTCCTCCTTTCCAGCAGGCAGCTGGTGTGGAGGGGAGCGTTTCAGAAGCGCTCCCTTCCCAGGAGAGGCTTTCTCTAAATCCCAGTACGATGGCTTTGGAACCAGGCAAGGTGTGGAAAGGGCCTCTTATGTAGTTTTGTTACAAAGTTTTGAGGCTTTGAAAATTCTGCTACATGAACAAAACTTTCCTGTCTACCATCTAGCAGAGCTGCTAGCAAAGCTGTTGTTAGCTGCATGAGAGAAAATATACGTGTCTCCTTCCACCTCACAGAAACGTAAAAGAGGAAGTGGATGTGAAAACATTCCTGCCCCCGTTGTTTCTTACCCAGCCCTGTGGAGGTGAGGGAGAAGGTGCTGCTGTTTAATAAAACAAAATTTGGGAGATCCATGATTATATAATTCCTGCATAACATCAACTGTGATCTTCATTTGCCTTTGAATGACAGCTACTAAATGATAGCGCAATCTGGATTAAGATAATTTATGAGCAGGGTCAGCCCTGGTTAGTACTTGGATGGGAGACCACCAAGGAATATCAGGTGCTGTAGGCTCTATTTCAGAGAAAGGAACTGGCACAACCATCTCTGAGTATTCCTTGACTATGAAATCCCTATAAAATTCATGGGGTAACCATAAGTTGACAGGCAGCTTGAAGGCATGTACAAAGATACAGGGGTGGAAACACTAGCCTAAATTCTGTTTGTAATCTCAACTAGTGTAGCCCTGTTGAATGGCAAGTCAAGATTTATGCAAAGCCCATTAATTCAATAAGCTTACTTTAGTTGAAAATAATAGGATTAAGGACATTACGTGTAGGATCCTCTTTAACTGATCCCTTATTTTTCAGTACACGCATCCATGAACTGACACACATATGCATGTTCTTCTATTTATTTAAATATTTTAATTTTTATATTATATTTGGAACTACAGGGAAGATAAGTATGTTTAAAAAATAAAGTTTTCAAAATGGCAAGCAAAGTTCTCATGTTCTAACTCTTTAGTGCATAGTATTGGACACAGTTATGACAAATGTCATGTAAAAAACACATGACAATCCTCTCTTTCAGTTTTTTCTTTCTGCAAAACAAACAGCCTCAAGAGGGTCTGATGAGAGACAGTAAGGGGCCTGCGTTAGTTCTGAGCCTTTTCCTGCCTGCTGTCCCCTCAGCTACAAATTATCCTCCCACAGCCCTTTCTTTGCTATAAATTTTCAAAGCTGAGTTTGCCCTCTCAGCTGCATTTGCACTGTGTAGAGTAGGATGAGGCAAAAGGAACATATTTCAAAAGGAAGCTTTCAGACATGAACAGTGAAGTTTTCCTGTTCTGTTTGCCGCCCAACCCGCGAAATGAAGAGACCACACACACGGCTTGGGTTGAAATAGGGCAATTTATTAAATATGCCTAATTAACATAATTATGAGGTGAACTTGAACTTGAATTTGAATTTTGACCTAAGACGGGGGGTCAAGGCCTGTGTGAACTATGGCAAGATCAGTTCCCGACCATTTTCCCCATAGTCCGTATACGGTCCGGGCCCCAAAGCCAACCGCTAAAGCTGCTTTAAAGATTTGGCCGGCCCCTGTCTGGGATAGCCCCAACCGCCCCCCCCCCGGGCTCACACCAGTGAGGGCCAGTCCTGAGCCCTCCTCAAGGATAGCGTTTATCCTACCCCAAAATGGTCCCATGGTCTCCCCACCCCTTTGCCCCCCCCCTACCGGCCATGGATAAGGTCAAGCGTCTGCTTAGTCCTTACCCCCCCAACCCACCTCCAGGATGGCTTCAATGCCCACCTGCAAATCCCGCAAAAAGATGTCATTACCTGCAGGTGACAGGTGGACCCCGTCATGTCTATACAACTCTGGCTTATCGAAAACGATGTCATGGTGTGGAATAAAATAACCCAAGCCCTGTTTCATAGCTTTGTAAATTTCTTTGTTCCTCTTTTACGTGCAAACTCAAAGGCTGTGGGTCACCCCCCCCCACGCCATACCCTCCTTTGAATCAGAGCCGACCAAGCAATGCAAGTGCGAGGCCATGTGTGTTGAATGTGTCGCATATCATGAATGGCTTGTATAATCAGCGCCTTTCCTTTCAAAAGCCCAAAGGTTTGCCCCCAAGGGAATGACCAACACGTCAGGCGGAGGCAAACAGCCCCCCTTAAACAACTCAGGTAACAAACCGTGCCAGCAAAGGCCTCTCTTGCCAAGCCATTGAATCAGGCTCGCTGCCCAATCCCAAATTCCCCCCCAATTGGCCCTCTCGAGCTCGCCGTTCAGCCCAAAAGACGAAACTGTGACCACAAATCAGCACTCGCTTCCTCCTTGAAGCAGGTCGTTCTGAAAAGAACCAGAAACATTAGGGCAGGTGGATGGGCCTTACATACCGCTGGTATGCCGAGGATTTCCATCCCCCCCATCCTCCGGATGTCCTGGGCCCTTTCACCCCAAAAGGCAGTAGAGGCTCACCAATACAAAAGAATGGGCCAAAATTGGCCCGTGCAGCCCCAGATGTACAACGCTTTCTTTGTCACAGCCCAAAATATACCTGGTAGCGGAGTCGCATAGCATGACAAAACAGTGGCCCCGCATGGGTCCCCCGGCGGGCCCGTATAAGCTCTCAGTGCCCTGACAGGGCACAACGTGGATCAGAGCATTCCTGTAAAGTTATCACGTTGCCCCTCCTGGCCTGGTCTGTCTTTGATCTCCTAATGTGCAGACGAAAATACCGCTCGCCGCAGTACAGGTCACGCCACTCCAGGGCCCTGCCCGACCTGTCCCCTTTATTTGAAAAACCCAGCTCGCTCACCCTTAATGCCCCAAAGAATGCTGTGAGAGCCGCCGAATGAAACAAGAGAGCCTCATATGCTGAACAACAAAACCCCCCAAAGAACCACTCAGACCTCTCAAGATGTCTGGGGAGAGTGGCTGTCTGCTATCACGGGTCCCCCCTTTTCGACCGGTGCCATCCCTCCACAAATTTACGTATCCTAAAATCACCGGTTGGATCAGGGAGACCTCTCCCTTAGAGAAAAAGGCCAGTGCTGAAATGCGAGATCTAATGGATTGTGGAGATAAGTTCGCTTGCTTGAGAGCCACACAAAACTGAAAACATGGTCCACCGGGAGTGGCCAAGCGTCAGATAATCCCTTGGATTCACGAAAACTGTTAAACTCCCTAAAAGCTCTATTATAACTCTTTCTGGTGCTTGGTGCAATTGACATACCAGTCATCTGTGTTACCTCACCCCGCCAAGCTTCCACAGGTGGGAGGGCATCGGCTCTGGACGAACTGCAGCTTCTGGTGCAAGTTCCCTGAAACGATCCATCTGCATAGGGAGAGGAGTGGGCCAAGGATTCCACGCCAGCCACATGTACAGCTGTAAAGACTATATTAAAGCGGAGACATTGAAGTGTAAAACCCCGAACCAGACGCATAACGCGTTGTGATCTGGAAGAAAGGGAATTAATCACCCTGACATAGATTGATTGTCCCCCAAAAGTGGACAGAGGCGTTTGCCAACTCCCCCCCCAGATGTAAACCCCCCAAAAATTGGAAAAAATTCCAAAAATGTAAGGTCAGCTGTGATGCCCGCTTCCACCCAGCTCTCAGACCATCTCTGCGCACACCATCTGCCCCTGAAAAAGACTCCAAAACCCACAGATCCTGCTGCGTCTGATGATACCTGTAGTGCGTCCCTAACCTTGATTTCATCCCGAAAAAAGGAGCCCCCGTTAAAGCCTCCAAGAACTCCTGCCATACCTCTAGATCCAATTTCATCTCCCTTGTGACCCTAATCCTGTGATGCGGTTTGGTGGCGCCCTTGGTGGCATCACACAGACGCCTAAGAAACGCCCTGCCGGGTGCAACCACCCTGCACGCGAAATTAAGGTGTCCCAGGAGTTCCTAAGCTCCTTAAGGGTGGCCTTGCGCCTGCCTAGAAATGATGACACCCTCGATCTCAAATCTTGAACCTTAGGAAGGGGTTTTTCCATGTCTGATTCACTGTATAACTCAATGCCTAAAAATGTGAGCTGCTGTGAAGGCCCTTTCATTTTTCCGTGTGCCAATGGCACACCCAGCCCCCCCATGAGCGATGTAAATTGTGCAAACAAGTGCACCTGCCCAGAACCGGCCTGTCCGATAAAAAAGAAATCGTCTAAGTAACGCACAATGCCCAAAAGGCCAGATTTTTTTTTGATGACCCATTCTAAAAAGGTGCTGAACTTTTCAAAGGCAGAACACGACACTGAACATCCCATTGGGAGGGAGCGATCAACAAAAAACCCTCAAAGGCGAATCCTAGTAGCTCAAATCGAGGGATGAACGGGTAGCAGGCGAAAGGCTGACGATGTAGATTTAGCCAACTCAGCCCCAACACCATGCCTGCGCACTACCCGCACTGCTGTATCAAATGAAATTACCTGACTGAACATAACTCTGCTGGAATGGCATCATTAACGGATTCACCTTTGGGGTAAGACAAATGGTGGATTCCGAAATTCACCCGGGGCTTTCTTGGGGGCTACGAGTGGGGGAAAACCTAACATTAGGAGTAGGAGGCTATCAAAAAGGCCCAACACCCTGCCCTCCGAAACCTCTTTACTAATTTTTTTCTAATACATGCTCATTCCTACCACAGATCTAAGATTATTAGCCATAAAAAACTTCGAGGACCCGACGGGATCCTGAAACCTTCAGTAAATCCCTCCTTCAAGTATTGTGCTGCTGCTTGGGGGATAAAAATTGGGGCCATGCTTGCAGCCTTTCCAATTTAATTGGACTAGGGCCCTTTGTAAACAGCCAGTTTTCCCTGGCCCCCGTTTATTGGCTCTCTCCTTTAAGCCCGTTCCTCCCCCCCTCCCCTTATTGCAGTACGAGCGGGGTGGGGGCCCCAGCAGATCCCACATATGTGCTTGTATTTGCAGGGACGACGTGCACAAGACCCCTGCGTCCCCTAGTCCCAGCACAGCTGTGGATGCTGTTGCTGTTCTTGAGATCCCTGGGCCTTGGGGAGGGGGGGGCAGACTTACTAAACTGCACCAGGTGTCCTATTGGGCTCGCTCACCCTACACTGGACGCGCTGAGGTCAGCGTCTGCATCCCAAATTCGGTTATGATTTCGTCCTAGCGTAGGCTTGGCTGTCGTGCTGCTCTCAGCCTAAACTTCTCATGTAATGCAGCCAGCCATTCCCTGAAAACTCTGTATGAGCCCGATAAATGGTATTCAAATACACTAACTAGAGTGCCCCTGGAAGGCTGGGCCTTTAAATTTCCACATCCATGTAAATCATGTATCCTATAAACCAATTAGACCAGTTCCTCTCAATCCTACGATGTTTCAATTTTTCTTTCTCCCCCGCATCCAAATCCTCCTTCTCTTTTTTGTCTAGCTCACGATATAAAAGGGTGAACAAATCCCAAATTTTTCCCCTTTAGTATTTTCTCAATAGTGGCCACAGCGAGGTGTTCATCCAGCACCCCCCGCCGTCCTTCTTCCATTTGCCCAAAGCTGGTGCCCTTGTCTTTCTCCTGTGTCCCATAATCCCTACCCTGAACGAATCCCGGGGGCACGTGAGAATTTTTCCCCCTTGAATGCGGCTGTGAGGGCGATTTGCCTCGCCCTGTGAGGCTGGAGAGGAAGAAGCCAATGGCATGGAAATGCTGGGCTGGGCCCCTCCCCTGTTACCTGATGGTGTGGCTAGGTTCCAAGGCCAAGACACAGGCGCACCGTTACCCCCCAAACTACCCTGTACTTCTCCTGCTGCCGCTGAATTCCCTGAGGGTCCGGCCGCCCCGCTTCCTTGTTGCAATGAAGAAGAAGCCTGACTCTGCCCCTCCGACAGCGATTGGCTGCTGTTTTTTCCCGATTGCCTCTTCTCAAGGGCATCCCGTCGCGCCAACATGCGGTTAATAGTGCCCACTGGCATGACAACCAACTGCTTGTCACTGTCTCCTCCCCTCACTGCAAATTGCCTTTTCCCCCTTTGGGCTGAAGCTTTTTGAAAAGGCCGATGTATATGCCCCCCTTCTTCCTCCGGGGGGAAGAAGCCACTAGTGGGGCAGCCGCAGGTTTTGCCGGCTTCGCCTCTTGGCTGGGGTGGCCCCTTTCGCTCCCCCAGCCCCTTTTGGGTTTTCTTGGCCTTCCCTGCAGGCTGCTTCCCCTTGGTGTTTCCGGTTGTGCAGAAGCCATATTCAACACAACAACTTCCCCCTTGCGATAAAGCTTTCTAAATTTTATTTATTTATTTATTTATTTAATATTTTTTTTAATTTTTTTTAATTTATTTATTTATTTAATGTTTCTTGCCCAATATGGGCCCACTGTCTCAGCCCTCTCCCCCTACAACCACTCACCAGGAAGGGAAGGGGGGGGTTTGGGGCCAAATCTCACAATAGTCACATCTCCAACCCAACTGTAATGTTCAGCGAAGTAACCGAAAAAAAGTCTTCCTTGCGACTGGGCCTCGAAAATATAAATAGGGAGCACCCTCCCAGACCCGGGGGGCCTTGTCGCCCCCAATCTAACTAGTTGGAGAGGAAGGCGGCCTATCCAGCCAACCCCCCAACTCGTCCCAAACACTAAACCGTCACTTTAAAAAAACCAAAAGGAACAATAAGGGGAAGATGGGGCCCTGGATGCAAAACCCGCACCCCCGCGTTTTCCAGGGCGGCCGCTGAGGCGACCGCCTCTTCAGCAGCCCTCGCCTCCGCGGCCCTCTTCCCTTCCCCGTCGCCGAAGGCAGAACCGGGGGCACCGCAGCGTCGCGCCAACCGGTCCCCCCCCGCTGCTTGAACAAAGACGGAGAGGCCGGCTGCCAACGCTTAGGTCGCCACGTGGCTGGTGGCCCCACTCCAACCACGCGGTCGAGGTGGAGAGCCTGCCGCGTCGTCCCTCTCGTCGCCTGTGGACAAAGAGACCGAGGGAGGAGGCGGGGGGGCCCTAAAAAAGGCGATGTGCCCCTCCCCCCCAGAGGTCTCTTCTCGCGCGAGGGCGGCAAAGACCGCCCCCCCCCCACTGCTTTGCTTGGGCGTCGGGGGACGAATTTCTTGTTCTTCAAATCACCCCCTCTTGAAATAACACTTTCTAGAGAGGAGATGTGGTTATTGTGGTGGTGGAGGTGGTGCTGGTGGTTGTTTGTGCCTTTCTGACTTATGCTGACCCTAAAGCAAACCTATCATAGGGTTTTCTAGGGCTGAGAGTACGGGATGTGTCCAAGGTCACCCAGTGGGTTTCTGTGGCTGAGCAGGGAATCGAACCCTGGTGTCCAAGGTTTATTACTCATGTTTGAATGTATCTTTGAATATGACTGTTCAGTATTATTCCACTTACACACCATTTCCGCACTAGGCTGTTATAGCGCGATGATTCCACTTTCAACCTCCTATGGAATCCTGGGGTTTGCAGTTTAGGGAGGGGCCAGCCGGCCCCTCCCTAAACTGCAAACCCCAGGATTCCATAGGAGGTTGAAAGTGGAATCATCGCGCTATAACAGCCTAGTGCGGAAATGGCCACAGTCTAAGTTGGAGTTTGGAAAAGTTTCTCTTTCAGATTACAACCTCTGAAATCCCTAGTCACTGACCATGCTGGGACTTACAGTCCAGAAAATAATTTTTCTAATTTCTAAGTAAATGAATGTTTTTATCACATGTGACATATTTATGTGCTATCAGCACCACTAATCTAATTTTTCAGTAGCATTTTTTTTGTCTTCTATCAATGGACAATGGGGGGAGGATTTTTGTTTTGCATAGAATTGATCTTATGTCTGTGCAGTTTATATAAGCATGGTCTCAGTCTTCATATATAGTTTATTAGTAGTATGAGTGTTCTGTAAGCTGTGCTTCAGTTCTTTGACAATTCCCATCTTGCCTTCAGGTGCTGATTGTCATTTGTTGCTTGACCTTTGCAGTGACCTCTCCAGCTTTCCTTCTAGTTACCTTTCAGCTTCCATTTTTTCATAATGCTCAAAGTCCTTTTCCCCCAGCCTTCCCTTCTAGCCCGTCTCTCCACAGATTTATTTAGCAAAAATCTTTATACAGAAATGCTTTCTACTGTACCAAGAACAGTTTCTGTTTATTCAGTATGAACCATTTGCACCACACTCTTCTGCTTCAAGCATGGCTTATGTAATTTTTTGTAATCAATCTAAATGACACAGCATATGAAGGTGAATGGTAATGGGAAAGAAAGAAGGAATCAAATTCAGGAATCAGTTTTTAAAGTAACGCAACAGCTCCTTTGATAACCAGCTGGAATAGGAATAGTTTAGGGAGAGGAGGAGCCCAGTGGAACTAACCTCAGTGTAGGACTATAAAATATGTTTAGCCCTCTTTTAAATAGGTGCTCCCTCAAGTGTTTAAGCACATCTACTTGTCATAATACCTGCTTTTTCTCACCTTGCATTTATCATGCTTTTGTTTTGTGATTGGTTAGTTGAAGGGAAACACAGGCTTAACTTGCAAATTTGATTATTGAGGGAATGTATCTCTGAAGGACAGTGGCTGAGCTTCAAAGGGTGTATGAAGCCACCACTATTAGGATTTACAGTATACCAGAGAACTTGAGTTCTGCTTAAGTTCATCTTGGTGTGGGGAACAAAGCCTTTCTGTCAGTACATGTTCATTTGCTAGAAAACAGGGAAAAAAGCACAATGACGAGGAGACACTTGACTGTGGTTGTTGTGTGCCTAAAAAGAACAGTAAGAAATAGTTACAATATATGATCTTCCTTTCAGTCTGCAGCAAGTGACACAGCTCTCCAAATGTTGTGTAATGCAAATGTTATTATCCCTACCCAATAGAGCGAATTGTGACAGATGAGATAAGTTGAAACCCAGCAACATCTGGAGGGCTACAAGTTGCCTAACCCTGCTTTGGGATAGTCCATAGTGAAATTTCAGGGTAGTGCCAAATGTTTCGACAGTGTACATCATCTTCAGTATGATTATATAAATTGCATATCCAAAAATGTGAATTTTGTGAACATTTCAGGTTTTAGAAATCCAGAGTGGACAGTATCCCAGTCATTGTTCATTTTTCTATCATTCTGGCAGAGGCGGAAGCTCATATAAACTGGATGCTTCATACCACATACAAAGAACTCCCATTTGTATGATAAGGAGATGTCAAGGATAAAGTTTTTTTTAGAAAAACAATAACAACAAGTCTTTATGGCACCGTAAAAATTAACTTTATTGTGGACTTTCTTCCATAGACTATAGCCCAGCATTAGATTATTGTTATTATTAGATCAGATAGATTATTATCATTATTATGTCTATGTAAATGGACTTATCTCTGCAGAAATTACAATTATGCAGTTGTGTAATATCTGTATTCAGTAGAGAGCAACTGTTAACTACCTAACAGAGCCAGCAAAGTACATGATGTGCACTAATGTGTATTGTGTACCAGTGCACACTGAGCATTGATGTGCATTGTGCATCAATTCACATTGGTCCCTCCAGATGCATATTTGGTGCTCTCGCTGGTGTGCCCTTGTGCACCTTCTCAAGTCAGTAAAGGGGTTTCTTAGTGCCTCTGCTGTACAGCTGGGTACACTTAAAGTTATACAACATAACAGGTTATGAGAGATTCCAGTGACAGTTAATAATAATTATTCATGAGTCATAATCAAATCGTAATAATAAAAATAATTAAAATTAAAAAAAAACTACTTATACCATAATAAGATGTGTTAATCTTTAAGATGCAAGAAAACTTGTATATATGTTGAAAGAGACCAACATGGATGCCCCAAAGCCATTATATTTCTGTTTTTAAATATGGAATTGATTGTTTTGATAATAGTGGGGCATTTAGTTATGTTAGTTGCAGCCTTTAGGCTGCCAGAAAAAATTCAAAACCTAGCTCTGTCCCCTTGGTAAATACTACCCTATATGCTGGCATATAAGACTCACTTTTTCCCGTTTGAAAGTGGGGTGCATCTTATATGCCAGTGTGTCTTATACACCAGCAAATAATATTTGCTGATGTATAAATGGGGTACGTCTTATACGCCGGCAAATACGGTAAACTTGCGACTTTCTTCTGCCAGGCTACTGTATGCTAAACTTACCAATGAAAGATAGTCTGTTTGTCCTAAGCCAGAAACTTCATGCTTGCTGAATTTGTTCAGATTGTGGATTACCTGGGATAAAAGAATTGTCATGCATCCTTAAAGCAAGGGAGAGTAAAACAGAAAAGAATTAAATGACTGCTTTCAGTAAGAGCTGTCCAATGTAAGTAAATGTGTAACCAAAAATAGCAGTCATTTAAATACCTAGTATGTTTCAGCAACACTTTCGTAGATACAATTAGAGTTTATTATTCAATTTTAGAGACCGTTGAACAATTGTAAGCTGTATCAAAGATGCATAAAGACTAAGATGTCATTCAAGCATTTGCAGTGGTTTACCTCTGACTGTTCTTGCACTAAGGTATTTTATGACCTCTAGTGGTAGTATGGAGAAAATGCTTTTTTTTTTTTAAAGCAGACTGTCTTTTACAAGAATTTTTGAGCTGGGAAATATAGATGCATACACTTACATGCAAGTGCACATACACACATTCACATAGACGTATACACACTGCGTGATGAGAGTGAGAAATACAGCAGGATGGGACTCTTTGTGGAATGAATGCTTAGCCAAGCCAAAGTATTTCTATAATGTATCTAGGAAGCCATCATATACCACAGTTACTAGGACTAGAGCCAATGGGTAGACAATGCAGGGAAGTACATTTCAGCTAAACATGACAATAAACATCATAAACCAGTGGACATACAGCTGTCCCCACTTGTCTGAAAGGTTAGGGACCAGAGCATTGTCAGAAAATGGAATTGGCTGAAAAACAGAACTCATGTACTGTACTGTAGGGAACCTGAAGGACTTACAGAGGCTCACTTGGGACTGCCTGCCTGTGTGCTGCTTGCAAAGTCTTTCAGAGAGTGTAGCACCTTTCCCCCTGCTCACAACTTGCCTTGTCTGCAGCATGTGCCTTTGAGTGGTTCCAAGCAAGCCTCTGTAGGACAGAAGAATGATGAAGGAGAAGAACTCCTGTTGAATTAATGGAATGTGTCCTTAATTTGGAAGCATGAAAAGAGCAAGTTATCAGATAATGGGGCATCAAAAGGTGAGGGCTTCCTATATGTCCTTATCAGGTGGTAAGTTACCCTTCACTTGCATATACTTCAAGCAGGGGCTAAATGGCAGTTGTGGGTTTTCGGTTGCATTGCTGCTTCATGACCGAAGAACTGCTATCTACTTGGTGCCCTGTATTGTCCTATGAAGGCTCACTTGCTGTCTTGCTGTGCTTTCTTGCAGGTACAGGAGAAAGTGGAAAGAGTACATTTATTAAGCAGATGAGGATTATTCATGGAACAGGCTATACAGAAGAAGACCGGAAAGGCTTCACAAAATTGATTTATCAAAACATCTATTCTGCTATGCGAGCTATGATCAGAGCCATGGATAGTTTACAAATCCCATACTCATCTGAGCAGTGCAAGGTATGTGTTCATAAACTGCTGTCGCTTACCTGAAATTTAGAACTTTTGGAAACAAATGATGGGACCGCGAAACAAATAGCTTTAAAACTCCCAAAAGAGTGAGCTTATGGGAAGTTACTGCATTTTATAAATCTGGGTATATTGGGGTTTGGTCAAGAGATAAGAAACAGGAAGAGAAAGAAGTGTGCCCTTCCTTCCTTTTTATCATCAGCAACTCTACTCATATCAGTCCAACTCACTATTGTAAGCCCTGATTAAAATAAACTTGAACAAATCCTAAACTTCTTTTGGAATCATGATTAAACAGAGTCTCAAAGGTAGTTTAGGAAGTCTGTATGGCTAGTCCAAATACAAGCATGTTACTTTTTGGAGTTCTGCAGGATTCCACAGGATGTTGAAAGTGGAATAATAGCACTATAACAGTGTAGTTCAGAAAGGCCCTTTGTCTCCTGGAATCAATTTAAAAACACCTATATTTGTTACAGATTGCTTCATCTCCTAAGTGGGGTGAATGGAAATATTTTATTTGCTGTAATAGAAGAAAGGCACAGTCAGCAGTGCAATTTCACACATGTTGGCTAGAAGGAAGAATCATTAAGTTCAGTGGGATTTATTTGTGGAAGATTGGCGAGCTAGTTGTTTGAACATTGGACCATGACTCTGGAAGGCCAGAGCTTGAATCCTTGGTCAGCCATGGAAACCATTTGGACAGGTCATACCTTCCCAGCCTCAGAGGAAGGCAAAGGCAAACCTGCTCTGAAAAAAATCTTGGCAAGAAAACCCCATGGTAGGTTCAATTCATGGTTGCCATAAGTTGGAAGCAACTTGAAGACACACCAACAAACAGCAACAAGAAAGAACAGGGCTGCAGTTCAGATACACTAAGGGGCGTAGGTGGGGAGAATCCAAATAAGAGAAGCAGAAACAAATCAAAATTAGTCAAATAATATGAATGCTGGGAAAGTGTTGATTTATATGAAGGATAATAGAAACTGAAGGAAAATTGCTATGATGGCAGTAACACACCTTGTGTGAAACATTCCCCAACCCTTTCAAGATGGGAGATAATTTCACAATCATTCTTAAAACATCCAGAAAAACGTCTCACTTAGTGGGCTCAAATTACAGCAAATGACATGACAGCAGTTGTTTACTCAAAGGTGTTTTTCCACAATACCAAATTCTGTGTTTTTGTGTGGAGACATTATGTTGGTGCCCAAAGCAACAGCAAATGCACATCTACGGTTGGTATTTATTTCCAAAGTGCTGTGGCTGGAAAAATTTTTGAAGAAACCTCAAGAGAAATGGAGCTACTCTAGATACCTACTATTATGGTTATGCAATTATGAGCTGCCAGTTGACTAGACGTAATAAATCACGCTTACACCGATTATGCTTTGACTGTTTAATCTTAACTGTTTGTATTCCACCTGATCCAGTAAAGCCACAAACAAGTCTCGTTTAACTGAAGGCACCCCGCAGTAGGCTTTTTCAAATCCTAATGACTCAAGAATTAAGAGCAGGCTAGTAGGTAATATGAGTACCGTCTCAAAAAAACAAAAACAAAACAGTATGGAATTTAAACAAAAAAAGACATTATATCATGCAGGAGAAGCAGCAGGGATATAGCTATAGAGAGCACACTGAGGCCTTTGGCTTCCAGCTTCTCCTCCCAACAAATTTTCTCTTGGTGCCCGTACTGCGTGCGTGGTAGTAACATACCCTCCAATATTTGAAAAATGAAAACTGCATATGCGTGGCTAAGCAACATCTGAATGGGTAAGATGGCAAAGTTATTTATGAACGAAGAACAAACTAGCTAGGAGAGACTACAGCAGTTTTCTTTCACCTACTGGGAAAAGCAAGATGCTGTCTCTGCCCTCCCTTCCCTCCCCACTACTGAGTTAATGGAGTGCATACTACCTTTAGACTTTGAACTCAGTTTGCAGCAATTGAAGTAAGCTAAGGACAGAGGAAAAAAGTGGGAAGAGGAGAGAGAAATGGCCATTTTAAAAGCAGCTGAGGAAGTGGAATAGCAGAGGATTAATAGTAATAGCATGTGTATTTCTATACTGCTTATCAGCTGAGTGCTCTCTAAGTGGTTTACAATGTGTTAGCTAATTGCCCCCAACAAGCTGGGTACTCATTTTACCAACCTGCAGAAGGATGGAAGGCTGAGTCAATCTGGAGCCCGACAGGATTGGACTCACAACCTTGTGGCTGCAGTACCAGCATTTAAGCACTGTGCCACTAGGGCTGCTAAGAGTCTAGGACTAACCAGGACTCTTACGGCGAGATTGGGACAGATGGAGGGTATAAATAACTGGAAGCTTTAGCTGAGCAGGTATCAGTCATTTCTGATAGAAGAGAAAGTAACAAATTATGGCCACTTCCACATGGTGTTGCTGTTGTGCAATGGGGCTGCATTGGCAGCAGTCCATGAGTCATGCTTCCACACATCATCACAGTCCCGCTGCCAATGTGCCCCCACCCATCGCGATTGTAGGATATTCGCTTAATGGGAAAAGTCTGTTAAGCACCCATGATCACGCTCCCATCACCGCTGGCCATGCGGAAGGTGCAGAAGCACGATCACAGCACAGCACAGGAAAGAGGCGGGCTATGCTGTGGAAGGAATGAGTGTGTTGCTCACACACCCTTCTTCAAGGAGCCAGTCGGGTGCGGAGGGGAGCATTTGTGTTGCGCTCCCTTCCTGGCAAAGGCACTGCCAGTACCATGACAGGAGGACAACAGAAGGAGTACGGTGCGGAAATGGCCTATGTTTTCAAAGGTGGTGACTGTCTCATTGCAAACTACTTTCTTTATCTGTAGTAGGTAATTACATTTAAAAGTAACTTTCAAAGCTGCACCCTGAGCTAATATTTTCAGATGGCTGACTCTGAAAATTGGGGTTCCGCATTTACTGCAGTAGAACCACCACTGGCCTTTGAATGAAATCCTGATTGTGAGTGCTCTTGAGTGTATATGGGAAGTAAATATTGTTTTTTTTATAAATTTTGCCCATAAAGATACTCTTGGATGTAGAAATCATATAAACATTTTAAGCAGGACTGGGAATTGTGTAGTTCTCCAGATGTTGAATTGTGACTTCCAGTCTTCTTCACCTTTAGCTAGGGAAGGGCACTAGGAGTGGCAATTTAATCATATCTTGAGATCCACATGATTCCCACACATGGTTTTGAAACTAACAGAGGATTATTTGTATAAACTGAAGATACTGAAAGACGTTTTAGGGGATTTTAAGAAAAATAAAAGGACTTGTGTATCTTCAGGCATGCAAGAATCTAGTTTTGAAGTTATCATTTAAAAACACATTTCTTTTTAAATAAAAGCATTTCAGAACAGTAACCATGGCCTAAACTTAGTCTGGAAGTTTAAGGAAAACAAACACAAGCATGGTGTTACATTTAGAAAACTCATGTTTAAAAAAGAAAAGAAAAGAAGGAAAACAATCACAACCAATTTAGTTAGGATGTCTGGAAGTATAGAATAATTAAATCTCCAAATGGTAAATATTTTCTCAGAAAAATCTGAACTGGAAGCATCATTTGGAGAAGTTTTTTAGATTAGAACTCCCAGAATCCCCAGATTTGGGGAGCTGTGGTCCAAAATAGTTTGGGGTGGGTTTGGATTTGGGATATGTGAATTACAGGATATGCAGCTAACTTGCAATATCATATTGCATAAGTTTGTATGGATTCTTATGATTTCCAACAACGTTAATCTATGGATAAGTATGTCCATTAATAAGCAAACCCAAAGACTTTTTGATCGTATCACAAACTGCTTCTATAGATCTGTCCAATATCTCTAGCTGGTTTAAACTGGATTTAGAAATACGATTTGATTCAGGGTATTTAACAAAGAAATCAAGTTGGAATGCCTTCTTTCAACTCGCACATGATACAACCTTAAAAGCAAATTAAACAACTGACTTTGGGAGAAAGAAACTTCTGAGACCTCTTTCATCATTGCTTCATTTGAATAATCTGCCTTCAAGTGTGTGCAGTTTTGGCATGTTTTGTCTGAAAAGATAGAATTTCAAGTGGTCAGTGTTCTGCCAAGACATTTCAAGATAATCAGTCTAGTGTTCTAGTATAGCTCTGTTTATTGTAATGTAAGATTTCGTTACCAAGGATTTTGCAGTACTTAGGAAAACCAATAGCTTTGCCTGTTCTTTCATTTGGAGAAGAATAAAAGTGAAAACATGTTTAGATTTGTTTGGATTTCCAGGGCTCTCTTTCTTTAAGCACCTCTGGACTAAATCCTGTGTGGTCTCATACCTTGACGTCTTAAAAGAGGGGTGGGTGGCCACAGAGGACCTGAGAGCTACACTTGCTCCATTTTCACAGATTCCAAACCCAAACAGGCAACATCTCCATTTTTTTCCAGAGCCAGATGTGAGTGGGTAGTATTTTGATTTTTGGCCAAAAAAACCCAAAATGATATTTGAGAAAATAAAAGGATCTGGCTGTGTGTGAACTTGGCCTTAAAATGGAGAATTACAATTCATGCTTTTGGAGATGCAGTTTTCCACTAAGGGGTGATTTGTTGTTGTTGTTGTTGCAATGAAGGGTCTGTATGTGTGTGTGTGTGTGGCAGTTCTGGAGGACCTTGGTAGTGGCCTTGGAAGCCTTGTCGGAGTGCCTTAAAACCCTGGCACACAAAGGCAAGTTAGTGTGATGAAAGATTATTCTTATAGAGTAAATGGTGTGTAAATGGTGTGTGCCACAGTACATGCACGGTATACATGCACCTGCAGCAGCCTTCTTCAGCTCACAGACACAAGCCTTGTTGGGTTTAAGGAGCCTTAAAGCTTTAAAATGGTGAGGCTCTGACATATGCCAATCATGGTATAATGTTGTTCGGAGCACTGGGTTAAAGGAGAAATATCTGCCAAGACAGAGTGGGAGGGAAGGGAAGGGAAAATGAGGAGTGTACAGTGGGCCCTCCTCTTGTGTGACCTCCACACACATGAATGCAAGTTGTGAGAAGTGTAACACCCCTTAATAGTCAATGGAGACAATGGGCATGTGTCTGCACTGCTGCAGATGCATGCATGTTGCATCCTTTGACTATAATGGGATGCAACCCTTCAGGTTTTTTTTTTTTTTTTACATCAGTGTTCCTGGAACAGGACCCCTGAATATATGGTGGGTTCACTTGTTCTAGGAGAAGAGATAGTAGAAGGATAAGGAGTATGAGAGACCAGGAGTAGAAACTGTATTGTGGCTCCAAATAGTTAGACTATAATAAAGAACGTGGGGCATAGAACTGGTAATTTTAACAAAAAAGATAGGAAATGCCACAGATAAGCAATCCTGCAGTATCATATTCAGTGACCCCCAAGGCAGCAAATAATGAGCCAGGTCCATATTTCCTTGCGTGGTCCACTCCCTCCAAGTGAGGGCTAGAGCCAGCTATGACCTCATGAACTTTGAGAGAGGGAGAAGGGGGCCAGACAGGCAGCAAGGGCCGGCAGCAAACACTGTAAGAAAAAAAGTTGTTCAAGGCAGCCTTCTTGCCCTGAGATTCCTCCTGTCACCCTGAAGCCTGAGAAGGAGGGGCCAGTCCCTGAGATCTGGGACCGGTAGCTAGGGTGAAATTTGAAACAGATGTTCCTCAGTGTACCCACTCAATCAAGTGATTAGGAATAAGAGCAGGATACATTTTGCACATTCCTTGTCATCTGTTTGGCAGGGGAAAGATGGCAGGGCTATGGCCCAAGGCCCACTAGTTCCCCCTCCATGCCGTAAGTGTGTGGGTATGCCTGTGTGGTCAGTTCCTCTGCTGCTGTTACGAATCAACGACGATAGCTGCTTGGGATGGAAATACTGCAATTTGAAGCAGCCATTCGGATGTATCTCAGCTGCTGTGCATTAAGAGGCAAAATATTCAGCGCAGCGCAGAGACATACAAAATGGCAGTACTCAGTTGCTATGGCAACCTGTATGTGACTTTTTAAACAGAAAATTCTGACATGTTTTTCTGGAGGCAAGAGGTGCTTGCTTCTACAGTTATCTCAATTCATAGTTCATCTTTATGCCAAGGCCTATTCTTCTTATTCTGGTCTGTATAAAGTATTTATTAGGGCTGGTAAGCCTAATGCTAAGTGCTTAAGGACAAGAAGTTTGGGATCTTATCTAATATCAACCACCAGTTACTACAGTTATAGTATTGTGTGTCTAATCTTATTGCATGTAATATATTTGTGCCCTTGTGAAAATAGCAAAGCATTGATTTTGTGTCTATGTCACATCTAAAGCGGATGATATTGCGCTGCACCTCCTATGACCCTTCACCATTGACTATGCTGACTAAGGCTGATGGGAGCTGCAGTCCAACAAGATTTCAAAGCCCACCCGTGCTTGAAAGGGTTGTAAGGCAAACAATTCTTATTGTTATCACAGGTAGTCAAAAGCGTTAGAAAACCTATTTGCACTGGATGAGGAAAGGTTCTATATGTGTTGTTCTATATAACCTGCAGTGAAATCATAATTTGCTGAGGTCATGCTTCCTGACAGGAAAGGAGTGCTGTGGATTTGAAGGGTGAGGCCCTTCCCTAAACTGCAAACCCCAGAATTCCATAGGATGTTGAAAGTGGAATAATAGCACTATAACAGGCTAGTGCAGAAATGGCCAGTGTTTCTCCTTACGTCCGGGTAGATTTGCCCTTAGGCCCTATGGTTTGATTAAATAAGCCTTACTTTTCTGGAAATAAATACAGGTGCTAGCCAGTCAGTTGACTTAATTTTCATAAGAAACTCATTTGATGTGGCGAATGTAGAACTGTGTTGCTTAACAATGGTAATGAGTGTCTGTCCAGTGACTCACCACTTCATTCCCTAGAGTCACATTCCAATTAACAGAAAAAGAGTGAGTGAGCCGGCCCAGCACAGGTGCAAATGCCTACAAGTTTGGGTTCCTTAGCCAGGATTTCTGGTCCAGGATATAAAACGTGGGACTGGGCCTTCTAAGGATATTTGCAACATTTTGAACAAAATATCAGTATACCTTGTGAGAGATAAGTATCCTGTCAGGCAGTTACGAGTACCTCACCTACAGTTACAGATTCATAACTGCTATGTATTCACGATCCCTACATAGCCCCTAGACTAATGAAAGCCCTCAGACTTCATATATTGCCTTGACCGTGCAGCTGTTTGCTCAGTCTCTGTTGAGTGTCAGATCATCCTTGTTCCTACCTGAGAGACAGAGAACATTTCTGCATGACACTCTTGTAGCGCGATGATTCCACTTTCAACCTCCTATGGAATCCTGGCGTTTGCAGTTCCGGGAGGTGCCAGCCGGCCCTTCCCAAAACTACAAACCCCAAGATTCCATAGGAGGTTGAAAGTGGAATCATCGCGCTATAAGAGTGTCATGCGGAAATGGCCAGAGAAGGGTGCAGCTGGTACTTGGGCATTGCTGATTACTCTTTGTTGCATGCCTGGTGCAATCTGATTTTGCAGTTTCATGCTGACTTAACTAATTGAAAATCCAAAACTGTTCCCCTCCATCCTGGCCCAGGAGGATGGCCAGATGATTGAAAGGGTGGATGTAGACATGGTAACAACGCTGGAAATCAAACATGTGGAAGCAATTAAAAGGTTGTGGAAGGACTCTGGAATCCAAGAATGCTATGATAGGCGGAGAGAATACCAGTTGTCAGACTCAGCTAAATAGTAAGTATGATACTTTTGTCAAACTTCACATTGTTATCAAAAGGTTCCTTGCTCAGTGGTTTTCATTGGCATATCATTATTATGTTTTTAAAAAAAATTTTTTGAGTACAGTTCATATCTATCTTTCCATGACAGGAGTTAAAGGAAAAGAGTCCACTTCAATTTTATTTTTATTTTTAAATTTCTAAATAGTTTTTGACTTTCATAGTTATGGAATTTCTAAGCAGCTATTCTTACTCCTAATATATCAGTGTCATCAGTATGCTGATAACCCTCAATTCTGTTTTTCCTATTTCTTTTTTTCCCCATCTAAACCCTCTTCTAGTTCCAGATCAGTGCCTGATAACCATGATGCCAGGACAGAGCTTGGGGGGGGGAATGAAAAAGCAACGTTGGTGTTAGTCAGTGCAGTAATGAAGACAAGTACATTGTTGCACTACTCATTATTTGTCCATTTTTTTCTTATCTTTTTTTTTTTTTTTTTGCAAGTCTTTTGCTTGTTCAGCACACAGTACACAGTAATACCTCAATTTCAAACAAAGTGACACTTCTCCTTGAACTGTTTTTGGATTCTCAGATCCCCAAAACCTTTTCCTGGTCTTATTAGTTTCTCTCTTCCTAACTGTCCCTAATTCTCAACTGTCCCTATCTTATTTCTACCTGGCCCCTCTCTGTCTCTAACTGGCCCAATCTAATCATTTTACAGATGAGCCCCTA
Source organism: Iguana delicatissima (assembly GCA_948472985.1). Classification (NCBI taxonomy): domain Eukaryota; kingdom Metazoa; phylum Chordata; class Lepidosauria; order Squamata; family Iguanidae; genus Iguana; species Iguana delicatissima. The sequence goes on from CAOKZL010001019.1 coordinate 368,033, forward strand.
GGTTGCATCTTTTCCCTCACAAGCCACTATCCAGCATTCCATGAGCTCAGTTCAGCTGACTCTATCCAAACTTCCCCAGCTTCCTGCTTCACCGATGTATTAAATATTGGGCAGGGCAAATCGAAGATGAAGCTGCTTTATACTGAATCAAAGATGAATCAAAGATGAGCCTGCTTTATACTAAGCCAAATAATGTTTTCATTTGGTTCAATGTACTAGCTGATTTTAAGTAGCAACCACCCTTCAGGATCTCAGCAAAGGCTTTTTACAGGATTTCTAGCTGAAGATGGCAACTGCTGAACCTGGAGAGCTAGGGTCTCACCGTTGAAGTGCTGATAGTCACTGTCAACTTTGAAGTACAAAATTGGTGGACTCAGTTGCACTTAAATCTGTTTTGTGTTGAGGGCCTTACACATTTCTTGTTCTGGTGACAGCACCTGAAGGAATGAATTTGTACACAGTTGTCCAAACAAGTTTCCAATTCCAATAAGGATGAGATCAGTGTACCTTTGCTAACAGATAACACCACAAAGTTTAGATGCTGGGCATGATTTAAGCAATTTTGTCTTGTACTCCCTGACTTAAGAAGCTAACTAGGAGTACACCCTTTTAATAAATGTTTAGCTTTCAATTAAAAGTGGTACTAGAATTTTTGCCTGTTAATTCTGTTTTTTATACAATGTAATAATATATGTGTAGCATTTCTGTTGGTCTCTCCAAAACTATTTGAAACTCACTAAGATGTGGGAAATGTGAATATAAGTGTTTAATACGGGAGCAGATGAAAACGTAAAACAACTGGATTGAAATCTTGACATTTAGTATATAGCCATCAACAAGTTTATTATAATTACATTTTAATGAATATATTTAAAATATATTTAAAAAATGCATACAATTGCAAATAAAACATGTTAAGTAATGGTAGCAGTACTAATGATAAGGGTTTACATAATGTTTCTCATGTTCAAAAAAGGTTTACACTTGTTACTGTGTTACTATTACAATTGCGGCATATCATTATTGTTATGCCTAAAGTTTTCCTGTGAGCTTATGATGGAGAAAAATGAAGCCCAAGACTAGGGATGGAAAAGTCCTTTTGGTTCTTAAAAATTCTTGTTGAAATTATTGGCTTTGAGTGTTCCAAGATTCAAGGCAAGAGAATGAATATCCTGACAGTCTGTATCCCTTGTCTCAGAATCCTGTACATTTTACAGTACTAGTGGTGTGTTTTGTATGCATAAATTCAGAAAATGTATGTATACACACATTAGTTAGTGTGAAAAACATGCAACAGCCTTTTATCACAAGTCATAAAACGATATCTTATCTACAAAAATGTGCATATTCTGAAAAGTGCAAATGCATAGATTACAGAAACAGCATACAGATTTCCATTAAAGAATACAAATCAGCTTTTCATATCAGAAAAATCTGGTAAGAACAGGATGAGATGGGGAAATAGGTAAGTTTTGAAGAAATACAGTGAAATCAGAACTGAACATTGTTACATCCATACCCAGAACATCTTGATTCCCTAGGTGACTATTGTATATTTTTATTGCTATACAATCTCTCATTTGATTTGTGGATTAATTTTCTAGTGAAAATAGTCTAGTTTCAATATATCTTAAATTCAGTTGTGGTAACATAATGTTTCTGGATTGCATCTGCTTTACAAATGTGTGTTTGGCTCTGCAGTTACCTATCAGAGTTAGACCGTATTGCCATGCCATCATTTTTGCCAACTGAACAAGATGTTCTCAGAGTGAGAGTACCAACCACTGGAATTATTGAATATCCTTTTGAGCTAGAAAATGTTATTTTTAGGTAAGTTTGGTTATCTCTCTAGCTACTTTGCTAGAGTAATAGTATTGAAATATTGGATACAATAACATCAAATGCATGGCAAATGGGGAGATTCATGCTATGGGCATCTCTCAATTTCAATTCTTAACATTCTATACAATCTATCACACACATTGATATATCATGAGATGACTCATTAGAAAAAAACTCTGCTTGGCAGAGTTAACGACAGTAGGAAATGAGGAAGACCACATTACAGGTGGAAAGACATGGTCCTGAGTATGTAATCTCTTAGGAAGGCTGTTAATAAAAGGGTATCTTGGAGGCAGGGATGTATTTAATTCTTTTATTCCAAGTCTCAAGTCAAATCTCATGTCTCTACTGTCAAGTCTCAAGTCGAGTCTCAAGTCCTTGCAAGATACTTTCAAGTCAAGTCTCAAGTCTGGGAGCCAAATTTTTACCCCAACCTATATTCCAGAATTTCTGGACAGAGTTGAATAAAGTCAGTTTTAACAATATAAGGCCCTCCACATTTGCAGTTTTGCCATCTGCATCTTTGGAAGTAGGGGATAGGATCCTTCTTACTTCCCATTTGCAAGGCTGAAGCCTTTTTTTTTTTGGAATAGGGAAATAGGATTACTCCCCATTACTGAAGCTCCAAAAGTTTTAGAAGGAAGGATCCTTCCTTCTCAAACCCATTGCCCAACACATTTTCTGTTTCCCTCTGAGGTATGCACCCTGAATTCTGGAGGTGAATCTTGTTTTCTGAGGAGAACTTTTAGAAGGCTCCTCCTATCAGGGGGGCCAGGCTGCTGAGCAGACCTCACTCAACCCTGCCTCAAGCCTATTGCCTAACTCCTTTGCTGTTCCCCTCTGAGAAAGGCATCCAGACTTTGGGCTTGAGACAGCTTGTCATATGACCAGAAGGTAAAAAGAGATGGCAGCATTGTTCAAAGCTGTAGGGTTTCTGGATGAATATTATGTTACTGAACTAAGGGTAGCAAGTCAGTCACTAAAAATATACAAGTCATGCGTCAAGTCGAGTCAGTGCATCATTTATTGCCAAGCCAAGTCCGAGTTGTGTCACTGAAACGACTTAAGTCTGACTTGAGTCCAAGTCAATTGACTCGAGTCTATATCACTGCTTGGAAGTATCTCATTCAATGGGGTTGCCAGATGTCAAAACTGAGTGGATGGCAGATACCACATGGCACATCACACACATGACATTGGCCTAGTTGTTTGGGTTTATAGACAGCTAGGAAGTTGCATAAATAAAGAGACTTGTTCACTCTCTGCTGTGTTACACTATCCCTAGTTTGCATCTGTTTCAGTTCTACCCAGTGCTTCTGTATACGTCCCTTTTTGCTGCATCTGGCAGGAGTACTGCCAGGAGTACTGGTACACTGTGATTGCAAAGTGTTTCTCTGCTGAACAATTAACTGGTGCAGCAGTCTTTCCATCCTTTCTTTGTACCTTTTAGCTAGCTTAATGGCATATAGAATTAGCCCATAAAGCTCCAGTCACATTTCTGCTTTAAGGTGTCTATAGTCTTCAAACACACACCACCACTTTTTGGTCTTTAGAGAAATTCAGAAAATACCTGTTCCTTAAAATGAGTAATTTCCCCCCCAAAAATCATCAATGCAAGTGGGTTTAACCTAGCATTACTTAATAGAGAAATAAAATGGGCAAACATTCTTTCATCCATGAAGAGGCCCAGTCATCCAGGAATACATTTTCAGCAATAGCCATAGAAGAGATTGAAAGTGTGAATTACACTGTGATAAAGAACTGCAGAGGAGAAAACAGGGTTACTGTACACAGGCAACACATGTATCTTCTGTTCATATCCATGTGGACAGTCTGCATGGTTTGAGGGTTAGATTAGGACTTCTAGAGACCAAGATTTGAATCCTGTACTCAGCCTGGAAACCCACTGGGTGTCCTTGGGCAAGTTACATTCTTTCAGCTTAAGATAAAGCCAGTGGCAAACCTCTGAATAAATCTTACCAAGAAGACCCTATAAATAGGATCACCATAAATCAGAGTCAACCTGAAAGCACATAACAACAAAATATGCATGTAGCTGCACAAAAACCTAGCAGCATAAGGGAACTGGGATTCTGCGTAGGCAGTTCTAAAGCTATTATAGCAAGGACAAGTTTCTTCCCCACATGGTCCTTCATGTCATCTACCACTCATACCAGCCTTGCTGCCAAAGGAAGATACAAAGAATGCGGTTCAGACAATTTTAATGGCATCCTGCTCAGGAGATACTTGATCCATTCAATACCTGTTCCATACTGCAAAGTATTTGCTTATTACCTTATTTATATCTCCTGGCAGAGTTTATTAGGGAGTTGTATGTTTCTACAATGATACACTTCAAAATTCCGAAAGTGAAATTGCATCTTTAGAAAACTGACAGTACCATCAGCTGGACAAAAGTGGGGACTATGAGAAGTAGATTTCTAAGAGCTGTGGCAGCCTTACACAAGGCATAGTTATCCAGTGTACCAGGGGTTATGGCAGTGGTGGGAATTTTATGACTGCCAGATGTTGGGGTGCAGTTCCCACCCCTGATTATGTTGGCTTGGGCTGCTGGCTTGGATTGTCCATCCTTGTCTTAACACCTAATACATCTAGAAAATCTAGAAATGCACTCTTTTTGCAGCTGCCTTGAGTTATAAAGAAGCTCTTTTGGTGCTAAACTCTGGAGACATAGGGTCCAGCACCTCAGAGCAGCTGAAGGAACAGACATAAAACCAAAAGTATGGATTGATTGAACAGCTGCCCCTGCTGACAGATCTCCTTCATAGCAAAGGAAATATTGATTTCTCATGTTTGAGAGATGTCCTGTAAGTTTGCACTTAGTTACTTAAGTTTCTGTTTACAGAATGGTAGATGTTGGTGGGCAGAGATCAGAAAGAAGAAAGTGGATTCACTGTTTTGAAAATGTTACCTCTATAATATTCTTAGTTGCCCTGAGCGAATATGACCAAGTCTTGGCGGAATCTGACAATGAGGTAAAACAAAAATAGTTTTCCAAATTATTTCAGATGAGTATGTTTTATTGCTGTAAATTATGTGGTCTATATAAATTTAAGGCATGTCTGCAGGAAAGCTTGGCTTCTGTTCAGAGCATATGGGAAAAGTCACCTCAAAGAGATAGCAGAAGAGGGAAGGGAAACCTTTGACCTTCTAGATGTTTTGGACTAGAATTAGATAATCCCTTACCATTGATCATGCTGGGTTGGAATGATGGCAGCTCTAGGTCAAAATATTTGGAGGGTTACTGTAGTAGATTGGAGTGTGAGAGAAAGATGGAAGGAAGACTGGGCTTAACTGATACTGAATCTGCTTTGCAGCTATACTTGATGTGACAATGATTTATTGCTGATATATGTAAGACTGAAAACCTTATCCAGCCATATAAAATCATATAGCACTTATTCCATTTAACAGGGTAGTCCACATAGTTTATGGTAAGAATGAGCAACATGAAGCCTCCAAATCACTCCAGCAACCCCAATTTTTTTTGTGTGTTTTTAAAATATTGGGCTCGAAAGACAGGCAATTTTCCCATTATACAGACATGCCCTGCTCTGTCAGGACCTTTTCCTTTTTGGTGGTGTAAAGAGGAGTGTGGCTCTCACTGGACCAGTAGTTGGTGATGTTAGCCTAGACCTGAGGTGGTTGCCTATTTGTGATCTAAAGCTAATGTGCTTTGAAGCCTTACCTTGAAACACATGTCTGAGAAGAAAATTGGATACAATATAATGGGATTTGGGTATAAAAATGTATTTTAATTTGAACATTGAACATTATTGTAGCAAAGCATTTTTAACCACATCGCTTTTCTTGCAGAACCGTTTGGAAGAAAGCAGGGCCTTATTCAAAACAATCATCACATACCCTTGGTTTTTGAATTCATCAGTCATTTTATTTCTAAATAAAAAAGATCTTTTAGAAGAGAAGATTACGTATTCCCATTTAGTCACCTATTTCCCACAGTTCACAGGTAAAATTATCTTTCCAAGCATTTATCGCTGACAAGCAATGACTGCAGAATGCAGATCTGTTTTGTTCAGTTCATTTACCTCATGAATGGCAAAATAGTTAGCATTTCAGATTTTGTTGGGCTGCAACTCCCATCAGTCTTAGCCATTGTATTCAGTTGTGAGGGATCATGGGACCTGAAGTCCCAAATTCACTTGGAGGGGCACAGGCTTCCTGCTTTGGCATATGTCATCAGTACTCTGGTACTCATTCTGTCAACTATTAGTTGTCTGCCACAATGTCAGAACGCAGCATATGAAGCTTCACAGATAGAACAGTCAATGTATATCATCTCAATTGTAATAGTCCTTGTCAGATTTTGAGCCCAGTAGATATACTGCTACAGGATGTTATCAGGAAATTAAACCTCCCCCTGCACTAGTAAGTCTGAAAATCGTTGCCTGAATCTAAGTAACCGCATTGTTGTTTTTCTTGTGCATTGTTTCTGGCTTGTGGTGACCCTACAATGAACCTATCATGGAGGTTTCTTGGCAAGGTTTGTTCAGAGGCGGGTTTGCCTTTGCCTTCCTCTGAGGCTGAAAGAATGTGACTTGCCCAAGGTCACTCACTGGGTTTCCATGGCTGAGCAGGGATGTGGACCCTGGTCTCCACAGTCCTAGTCCAATGCTCAAACGACTACACCATGTTGGCTCTAGGCAACTGCATACATTAACAAAAATAAAAAGCAAGAACTGGAGAATGCAAGATAGCAGAGATTGTCCTTTACATGAGTTCTTTTACTTCTGAGCAGGTCCGAAACAAGATGCCAAAGCTGCTAAAGAGTTCATTCTGAATTTATACCAGGAGCAGAATCTGGACAAAGAGAAAGTGATTTATTCCCATTTTACATGTGCCACTGACACAGAGAACATTAGATTTGTTTTTGCTGCTGTGAAAGACACCATCCTGCATTTGAATCTGAAGGAGTTCAACCTGGCATAAGCAAAAGGAAGCCACTGCTCTATCTACCCAATTCCATTCACTGGCCAAAATACATTGTGTTTAATGCTTATAAAAGATAGCTCTCTCTGAGCGTTTTCAGCACTTTGTTTGTGTCCTTGCTGACCATGAAAATTGTTCACTGAACAGAAATGGAACTCCACAGATAATGTTTACAGTTTTTAATCTATATACTTTGGATATTTGTTTACATTTAATTTTCGTGTTTTATATGACTGAAGAAAAATATTTCTTTATATAAAGTCTGACCCATCCAATATTTGTTGTATTTGAATTACCATTTAAACCAGAGGTACCTTGTTACACCAGTTTCTGATTAGGTGCTTTAAAAAAGTGATTATTTGCGACTGAATTAAAAAAATAAGACTTATTAAAGCTAATACTTAACATTTTTACTGCAACTTTCTTCCAAGGACATGTTCTAAACTCATTTTCTTTGATGTGTAACTGACCACATTGTTTCAACCCTTGCATCATTTCAACATTTTTAATAGCTAGTTGCTAAGAGGTTGACACCTTGGGGCTTTCAAATTTAATTATTCAAACAGAACTCCCACTCACTGTGACTGGAACTCACAAAAGACAACTGATAAGATCATACACTTGTCTGTGTATTAGACTGTTCTGTTTTCATTTTTCCAGCTCCAGTGCATATAGGAGCTTTCTGTTTGGCAGCCAGGAGACTGAAGCCAAAGGGCATCCATGCCAACATGGTCACCAAAGAGTAAATGCAGAGAGATATGCTTATTTTCCATTTCATTCTTTTTTGTTTTCTGTTTAGTGACACACAACTACCTGGGTGTAAAATAAGTGTAGAATTACAAGGGAGCTGTGTGTGTGTGTGTGTGTGTGTGTGTGAGAATCACTGCTGTTTGTTGTTGTTATTTTGTTCTAGTGACAAAACTAAGAAGGTCCCATGTTGAAAAAATTGTCATTTTGAATCTTTTTGTCCAGACATCTCTTGAAGTGCTCAAGATCTAAAATGTTTCTTCTCCCTAATAGTTTTAGCAATTGTGAAGAATATTTATTTAAAGCATTCCTACCCCCTATTTAGTCAAAATACTCCCAGCACAGTTTCAGACAATCTATAAAAACAAAGGAGGTCCTTTTTTCAGGTTTATGAACTAAATGACAAGGCATAAAAGAAAGTAAGATGCTTGAGTTACCAGGAATATGATTTGCAGGTCATGGTACCCAGCAGAACATAGTGCATGCCCTCTTAGTGGTGTTGCTTCTCCTTATTATTTCCAGAAGACTGCATGTTTTTCACAGGCTTTGAGAGGAAGATAGAAAAACTGCCTAACAGGACACAAAGGAGCTGACTGGGGCGATGGGACTTGTACAATCCAGGTGTAGGCCTCACCCAGGTCTACTTGCTGACCAAATAAAATTGTGCCCAAAGCAACCAGCCTCGGTCTTTGGCTGGACTTCAATCTACCCTTTAATACAGAAATGTTGGTTTTTCTTTTCTTTGCTGTACTTCTTCCACAACTTTGTGAGGTTTTAGTACGAAATATGGATCTAGTTTTGTAGGGCCCACTGGGCTTATCAGATCCAGCTGGGGTCCCCTTAGGAAAGTGGTACTCCAAGTGGTGCCCCAGGAATTTGGGACAATTCTTGAGCTAGGTGCTGCCATTCTCAGGACAAGTTCCAAAAAATACAGAAATGGTATTAATCAATGGGTACAAATATGATACTTGTCCCTGGCACACCGAGAGAGAAAAAATGCCAGTCCCCCACATGGAATAGCCCGAGAAGCATTGTGTTAAGGGACCTTGCAGGCATGCCCAGCTTGGGAGCAGGGAGCTCCACTTCACATCCAGATAGCAGGGGAGACACACAGTGGCATCCGCTCATGTAGATTCCCACATGTCATTTCAGAGTTACCAAGCAGTCAAGCCAGCTAGTTGGTTTCCATTTGCTATGAAACAGATCATTTGGCATCCAGATCTGGATGCCTGCTGGGTCCAAGCCTCTTCAGCTGTAACCAATGAAGTCATGGCCGTTTTCTTGCCCAAAGTAAGGCGTTTGTGTTTAATTTCTAACGTATGGAGTTCATTGGCCATAGAGCAAGCAAAAGCAAAGTTGGGCATCTATTCTTAAAGGTAAGCAATGTTTTTGTACTGACTAGCTGCAATGGAAGAACTGGTCTCCTAACCAGTGAACGAACCAGTCTCCTAATGAAGCTGATAGAGAAGCATTCCTGTTTCCCATTTCTCCCCCCATTGTAGCCTGAAGCAATGGTTGCAGCCATTTGACCCCTCAAAAGGCATCTGAAGAAGCTGAATTTTTGGGCAAACGCCAAGTGGTTATAAAGTTACATAACTTTTGTCCCTTGATATCTGGTATCGAAGGAAAAGTGTGCACCAATAAAATATAGATGCCCCTCCAACTATGTGTATCCAAGTACCCACCCCATGCAACAGCACATTATTTTGTTGGTTTCAGTGCATCAGGAGATGAGTAAGTAGAACTGAGCAAAAGAAGAGCCCAATAATCTTTATCCCACCATCTGGACTAGTGTCGGACGACTGTGGTTCTCCAGGTAATTGTCACCCTTTCGCTGCGCTGCCCAGGGCTACTGCCAATTGCAGTGCAGTAACATCTGGAGAGTCACAGTTCCTCACCCTTGCTCTAGCCAGAAAAAAAAATCAAGCACTGTGTAACCAGGCTTCATTTCTGTCTGCTCCTCACTCCTCCACCAAATCTCAAGATGGTTCCTGATCCAGAGGGATGGTCTACTGCTGGACAAGCAGTATTGGTTTCCAATTTTTTTTCATCATCTTTTTAAAAATCACCCTCCTGGGGGTCCTCCAGAGATCCTTGAAAATGCCTGTCACTGTGCATTCAGCTATAAGGAAAAAATGTCCAAGCTAATCTTTAAAAGGACCATTTTTAGAGTTGTCAATTAACTATCATGTTATAACGTGGAACCCTTACCAAAGCTGCATGGCCAGTTCAGTATTTAGCAGACTGCTGGTATTAAGGTAGCAGAGATACAGATAAATGTAATAACAGAATCAAAATGAAAGGAAGATGAGTTTAAACAGTGTAAGAGCCACTGAAAGGTTTATTGTATACATTTAGAAGTTGCAATATATGTTGCCTGCAGCAAATGCTACAGCTGAAAATGTAAGTGTATATGCCCAAATCTGATGACAGTACCAGTTAAATCAGTGAGTCAGGACAGCTTTTGTATTCTTGAGAGACACCATACAATTAATACTTTGGTATTTCTGCGAATTGTTAGTTTAATTTACATTTGGTATATCAAGGAATAAAATGTTATGGGGAAGACTGCAGTGTATTATTGTGACCCTCGCCTATAGTTACATAATGGAGCAAGCATGATTTTATATAAATACATACAATTACATTTGGCATGCCATTTACTTTATTTAGCTTTTACAACAAAGCTACAGTTTGGGTAGCTTAAGCACCATCAGCAAGGACAAATCTCCTTCACCACAATCCTCCAAACAGCAGTTTGAGAAGAATATTCTGGCAGCAGACATTTATTACATGCATCAAACTATTCAAATCTCGCTTAGGTAAAAGACAAGTACATTTGCATTCCTCTTCTCTTTCATGACATGATTCTTTCAGATACACATGTGTTTGCAGGCATTTTTGCACAGTCGTACAAAAAAAGGGGGGACCTGTTATTTGATTGTAAAGTTCTGAATGGAAAAATGTTAAGAACTGTTTTGAATTTAAATGGTAAGACAAATGTAAATGGAAGTTCTCCAAATTATTATTCTTTTAATTAGAGATGATGCATTCAGTATGGAGATGGAATTTATAAATTTTTTTTGCTCAAAATACTATATAAACCAAAACACATTCTGAATGAAATAGTATTTCAATACAAGCTGCTGTACAAGGTTTTTGTGACTTTATTTCAAATTAGTGTTAAAAGTAAAGACCATGCCATTCAAAGCAAATTGTAAAGGCACATCCTTACTTATGTTATCATTTCAATAAATCTGCATTTTTCTGTATACATCTACTCATCATGAGGCACCAGAACTTTAATTTTGCATTGTATAAAAAAGTGAATGTTAAAAATGATATTACAGTACCACAAACTGTTTATTTGTATAAAAAACTAAGTAACCTCATGATTTATACATATTAGTAAATAAAAAGGCTTTTCTTGAATAAACTGGTCAGCAGGTCATTCATAATACAAGAGCAGTGCTGGTTAAATCAGTCTTTCCCTGAAGAATTAAACTGAATTTCAGTGAATATTAGTATGTGATGTGGCCATTTATAACATATTAAATTAAAATTCCTCTAAATGGTGAAGCTTGGATTAAAAGTGGGAGAGGGGACCCTGATTATCACATAACATCATAAGACTGCCCTATGCTTTAGTCTCTGCAGACTATGTGACAGAACAAGCAGAAAAAACTTTTTTTAAATGCTTGATTTAAATAATTGTACTATTTATAGATAATACATCCAATAAGCCACAATTTGGCAGAGATTCTCACTATCAGAGCAGTTTACCCAAAACTGACCAATGCAGATTTTTCACTTAAAATCAATTTACTTGAATCAGTCTCACCCCCTTCATATGCCAACAGTGCAACATGCCAAACTGTGATCATATGTAAAGTAGCCTGAACTGTGTGCGGCCTTCATTTTTTCTGTCTTGAAAACCTTACACCAAAGGTCATACGTTTGACTGGCTCTCTCTCACTTCTTCCAACTTGGAGAGAATCCACTGTAAAAATTCAAAAGAAAATGTATTTCACTATAGCACACAATTAGATATGAGTAGTGCATACAATACTAAATAAGACAGTATACCAATATACTAAATAACAATTACTGGTTGGCTTCCTGTTACCAAGTTATAATGTAAGCTCAACTTAAGCCAACGTAACTCAAGTCAAAAATCTCTATCGAACGTATAATGATCAAAAGTATCCTAAAATCCCACTTTTTCTTTGAAAAGACATGGGTAATAGCTGGACTCTTCTCTGCTGCAAAGAAATGGCTGTGTTGGGAAGCTGCAGCAGAGAAAAGGGGTAGGAGTAGATGGGAGATGTGACATAGCTTCACCTGCTAAACTTTTATGCTACATCTCCACAATTCAGAATCTTGGTTCATAAGTCCCAAATGGCCCAATTAAGGCTAAATTTCTAAGAATATTGATTATGGAATATGTTACATGGACATGACATTTCTCAGAACTTACCAGTTCAACCCCAGCATGGACACCCTGGTGTTCCTATAGCATCACGCATATACATAGACAACTCACTTAAAAAGCTTGAAAGCTGCCCAATGCACTGAATTCAGTCACACAAGGCTACCCCTTAACTACCCTACTTGGCTGCAGTTCCTTGATATCTATTGTTACCATTCTAATGGAATTTTCACTGGAAAAGAAAAAGCATCTCTACAAATAAGAACTATGAAGGCTTGGATGTTTATGTATTAAAGAATAGGGCAGAGCTGCTTGTTCACTGTGCCTGCATTAGCAAGGGTAGATGACTCTGGATTAAGGATTGTGTTTGCATATTATTTCCTGGTAAATCTCTTATATCAGATTATAAATGTATAGCAGTGTATAAGAAATATACAAGATTTACCTTGGCATCATCTGGTGTTCTAAAATTAATTATTTTCCCAAACTCTTTGGCATGGAACACAGACTTTACTCGTTCCTACAAAAATAAATAAAGAAAGAAAGAAAGAAAGAAAGAAAGAAAGAAAGAAAGAAAGAAAGAAAGAAAGAAAGAAAGAAAGAAAGAAAGTCAGTCAGTCAGTCAGTCAGTCAGTCAGTCAGTCAGTCCGTCCGTCCTTTAGAATCCCTTTCAAATGTACGTGCATGCTTAATATTAGGCTGGCATCTTGCTAGTGACAAACACTGATCAAAGTGCCACTTGTGCCTGCATAATGTGTTTTTTGTCAGGAGGGGTGCTGCAGTGGTTGAAATTCTCTAGCTCCCTCATGCAAAAACCAACACTCCCTGAAAACCTTTGTTTATGCTGCCTTCCCCTCAACACAGCCAGATAGTGGCTAGTGCACAGCAGGGATGAGTGAGAAGTATGTAGCTAAATGCATACAGCCAGATGTATGATGAAGAAGGCGTTCTCTGGCATTTCCTCTGGAGGTGCTGACAGATAATGTTGCTGTTGCACGGATGGCTATAGTCACACAGCCAAACACTTCTCAACTGTCCTCTGCTAGTACCAGCCATTCTATGCTGTATCTTCCTTCTCAAGCCACTTCCGCTTTTCTTTTTCTTTCCCTGTCTCCTGGATTATTTTTTCCAGTCATATGGCTAGGAATATGGGATGGAATGCCTAACTCCACAAACTTTCCTTTAAATCACAGGAAGTAAACTGCTATGTCTTTGTCTCCAAGCAGCTGATTAAGTGATTGTTAAAAACATCTGCCTAGCCCTCACTTGCAGAGGACTTGTAGGAAGCAGTCTGTTTAGATAAAATTAACAGTAATGCAACACCAGCCTGCACACATGATATTTTGCCACTAAGGGGAAATACACTAATATTTAAATAAATTACAATTAAAACAGCCCAACAGTGAATTAAATGTTCAAAGCACAGTGATTTTTGCATGAATTTTATGTAAAGTGTGTGTGCTTGCAGAGATTAAATTGTCTTTTTGAAAGCAGCAATTTAGAAAAGATTGCCAAGCAAGGCCTCTGAGTCCACTTCTGCGCTACACTCTTACAGTGTGATTATTCCCCTTGCAACATCCTATGGGATCCTGGGGTTTGCAACTGCAAACCCCAGGATCCCATAGGATATTCAAAGTGGAATATTCACACTATAAGAGTGTAGCGCAGAAGTGGCCTGAGTGTTCCAAAATGGGGAAAACATGGCAGCAGAGCATTTTTAATAAAAGTCTTTATTTTGTATGACTGACTATGTAAAAACTATTTCTTCCATTACACACCAGGCCTCTCAGTTCTATTAATCTTGGGAAATGAAAATGGTGGGGAGCTTGGGACTGGTGTACAGTTAAGGAAAGAAAGGCAGTGGAAATACTTCCTGCTTCCTTCCTTCACACTCTTCGCTACAAAAGGCTGAACAAAAAGTGCTGACCTAGAAAAAAGCAAGAGTGCCTTTCTGTGGCAAAATGCAAGGAAGTGACATGAATGAGATAGGGATGAAGAAGGGAAGGACTGCAGAAGCAAAGACGGAAGTCCAACCTTTGACTTTACTGTGAAATTTCACATGCAGTTAGTGTGTATCCCCCCTCCCCCTGTAATCCAGTAAACTTGTTTTTGAAATAAATTTTCATAGCTGGTTTCTTCCACCTTGATAAATTTTATGATTATATAAATAGTACAATAAATCAGCAAATAAAGAAAAAGAAGTTGCCTTACAAGATTAGGATTTAAATGGCTTTTAAAAATTCACTGAAAGTTACTTTCAAAAGCCAACATAATGGTCAAAATCTTGCTACAGCACTACATTAACATACAAATAGTTGTGCAAGTGGTTGTATTTTCTCAGAGGTTAGGTAATCACAGTCCACTAGTGCAGGCAATAATTTTTCAAGTACATACAAAGACTTCTCTCTCATCTGTCACTTAGTGGGTGTGGAGCTAACCAACCGTTACACAAAGGGTGAGCTCCAGCCCATGGCACTTGGTTGCACAACTATGCTGGGGTATATTTACAGTACATGAAACATGCATTAGACTTTAGCCAACTTATTTTTAAATTATATGTCAAGCATCCAGAATCATACCTTTGCCTCAATGCGCAACCTCCGTCCATCAACAATGAATGGCTCCTTGGTAAATTCATCATAGGTGTACTGCCATTCACATGTTAACTGCCCAAATGTACCTCTTGTCACAAACAATATGCCACTAAATGAGAAGGTAAAAGAAAGTACTAGAAATATAGTGATATAATTACTGGTTTGTGAACTATGAACTTCGAACTAATCTTGACCCAAAGAATCCTGCTGCATCTAATCAAATATATTGGTCAATGTACGTACAGACATGTGTGTTTACTTTAAATTAGTCAGTTTAGAAAAATTACTTCCCATTTACTGAATGCAAAAAAGAAAAGAAAATCAACATACAAAAAGAACATGTGTGTACATGGATAATTCTGGAAAAAATATATGGAAAAAGCTATATGAAAAGAGAATGTGTAGTGACAATATAGTTTAGGCAATCAGGTGTTTTGGGTCAGTTTAGATCATTATTACTTAAACTATATCATACAATACATCACGGAATACTAGTCACTTCAGTGAGTGACACTTGCATATTTGGTAAGCCACTCCCTTCAAGTGAATAAGGTTTTGTTGATATAGAATTTCTATGTATGTTGCACTCTTATGCTTATAAGCAGTTATTAACAAACCTATTAATAACTTATGAAAGAAAAGCATATTTATTTATTTAATTTATATCCTGCCTTTCTCCCAAGATGGGATTGAAGGCAGTTTACAATAATTTAAGCAAGATTAAGGTAAAACATTATTTTACAAAAGTTAAAAAAGAATTAAATAATATTATTTTTAAAAAACATGATAAAAACAATTTAAATATATTTAAAATGTAATTTTCATTAAAAGACTAAAAATAGGAAAAATACAGCATACTAGTACATAGAATTGTTGCTTTAACGATTAAATAGACCAAATCAGATAAGAATTAATTTGAAAAACTACATTATTCCAAGTCCAATTTATTTAATTCTAAAACTACTTCCATATCATAAATCTTAGCACACAACCTCCATCCTTAATCACTATACAGCTGCTAGTGAAGTGCTTTCAAGAAGCTTAAAGTGTATGTTTCCTAAATGGGGTCTCCTGCTTTTACTTGACTTTATAGCTCTAGTGTGGGCACAGTGCAGCCCTCCCAATGCTGGATGCAACTCTCTTCAGCCATCGCCAGCATAAGCAACGCTGGGGAACAACAGAAGTTGCAGTCAAACAACATCCGACAGGCGACACGCTACCCATCCATTACATTCAAAAGTCTATAGCATGAACTGGACGCCCATGAAAAATATAATCAATAAACATGACCTCCAGAATCCGATACTGCATGACCTATTATGTTACGTAACTTTATGTGTACCTAGCCACATAGCAGTGGCACTACGAGACCCCTTTAATGAATTGTGAAGATATGTAACGAGACACAGGCAAGAACTCCCAATGCACATTGGTGCCTGAGGCACATAAGGACTGATGCGATGCACTTTCTGTCGTGCATTCGTCCCATTGCTCACTGGTCCGTTTGCTGCCTCTGCTATGCAGTAACATAACAATAGCCTCTCCTGGATACAAATGTTACAAAACTATCCAATTCTAACTCCCACAAGTGCACATATGAAGATGTAAGACCACAACAGGATTCTGAGCATGTTCTTTTGTTTACTTGTTAATTAAAAGTGAAGAGTACACCTTGTATCAATTTACCAAAAAAAAGAAACCTTACCTTTTTGTTACCATTAGCAAATCTGTATTATTAACCATTGCATGTGTAAAGTATCTCAGTTTTGCAAATCTTCCATTTTCAATATTCTAAAAGAAAAAGAAAGTTGTATAGAATTCTCTCAAATACAATTTTTTGAGGAAAATATAGAAATCTGATACAGTTATTTCTTTCAGTTTATTATAAGAGCTCATAAAAAATGAACAAGTTTCTTATCTTTAGGGCATTTAATATCTGCTATGGCTAAACAGCACTCTCTCAATTAATTTTACATTACAATGGTATAAAATTGATTTTCAATCATATAATTTAAAATGATTTTTTAAAAATAAATTATCACATCACCCCATAAAACATTTATGCTTCCTGGAATATACTGACTGCAGAGGCCTTATATCTAAAAGGATACTGGTCTGCTCTGAGAAGTTCACAGCCTTGAAAGTATTGGGTTATTTTTAGATTGCTAGAATTTTAGATAGATATAGCTTTTTCAAAAAGTGAAGACCATTTCTACATGAATTCTTTCAGGAATTCTCTCATGCAACATTGACAAATAACTGATGTGCTGAAATTACCTTTTCATTTCTCAATGTCAACTCTTATATGGGGTTTTTACCAGGCTAAACAATTGTTGAGATACATTGTACACAGTGGTGGGTAACTGAAAGGATAATTTGCCCATCATAGTCATCAACAATTAAGGACGAATAGGTTACAAACCCATTGGAATGAAATAGGGAGGAACCCTTCCTCATCTGGAAGGTGTGGGAGGAAACTGTGTGTATCCTCCATGCTGAACAAGTCTTTTCACTGTGCATTAAATCTCATTAAAATTGGTAACATTTTTGTTACCAATCTCTCTCTCTTGCTCTCGTACACACACACACACACACACACACACACACGCACGCAATCAATCCTGTCTCCAAATTACACAGTCTGGGGTCAAAGGCAAATACTTTATAGTATGAAAAAGTCAGTGTCAGTGATGTGCTCACATTCTACACAAAACTGATGATGTTGCTCAAAATATTTTCAATTTTCTACTTGAACATAAAAAATGTTTACTTTAAATTTTGATTTTTTATTAGAGCACAAAGCAGATGGTCTGGGGAAACATTTTAAAAGGAACATGCATATATTTTAGGTAATCAAAGTGTATTTAATACAAGAATTAAATTAATTTCCGTAACTGTAAGATGTGAAAATAAATGTACAGAAATGTTAATTTCCATTGCTATTTAAACAGCAGAGATTCTACAAATACCACATAATGAACTGTAAGCACTAAATCAGTTTATTATACATGGAAGGTTAACATAAAAATTCTACTATGTGTGCAAGCACAAGCACATGTGCACATACACACAAGCACATGCAAGCTTTTGCTTTGCTGAATGTTTATTTTGGTATTTATAGGCCATCTTTCACAGTTATCTTCCTCAAGCTGTTTCACAATGTACTAAAACACACACGCATTTTCTTATCTTAATGCACAAAAGCAAAATCCAGAAACACTGTAATAGCACTGTGGTAGAAAAGTTCAATAAGATCAGCAGAGTAAAACAGCAAAGATATTAAAAAAAAAACCCAGAAACAATAAAATATTAAAAACAGAGTATTAAAATGGCAATCAAAAGCAGCTGAAAACAATGAAAGAAAAGGTCTTCAGAGCCTATCCAAAAAATCTACATAAAAGGCTATGCCTGCCTATAAAGGGAACTTTATAAATGAAGGGTCACTACTGAAAAGTCACTATCTCTCTGCCCACTAATCTCTTTATTTCCTGGTGGGTCCACAAACAAGGCCTAAAGCCAATCTTAAAGCCTGACCAGACTACTCCAAGTGAAAGTATTCCTCCAAATAACTTGCTCCCAAATATTTACCTCTCAGAGTCTTGCGCAGCAATGATAAGAAATACACATGCAAGTAACTTAGTACACAAGGAAAAGTGCAAAAAGGAAAAAAGAGAGGGAACCCAACACTGAGCTGGGGAGGGGGGCACCTTGAGATTATTGGATGCGTGGTGAGAGCTAACTTCACCTGTCCATCTCCATGGAAGCTGTTGTTTTCCCATCAATACTATTATTTATTAATTAATTTGTATTTGTATGCTTTTCTCCCAGAATTGGGTGGAGAAGAAGTGATCTCCATCCTATGGTTACGGTGTGGGGAAACAAGTAGCTACTTGCCCCCCATGCCCAGTGCTGTTTTTCAGCAGAAGACTGCTGTTTTTCCACCTCTATCTGCAATGATGAATCACTGATCTCAGTAACAGGGTTGCTGGGGAATGGGACAGATTTTCACTCTCTCATTGTGATCCCCATTCTGGAACTGCTTTATAACCATCACTAGAACAGCATTTATTTTTCAACTGGTTAACAAAGCAATGGAAAAAAATCTGGAGACTTCCTCTCAAGCTGCAAGCTAGGCACTCCTGATTTAAGTGTTCAAATGTAACCACCAGTTTAAATATGATACAGAAGCAAACTGATAACCAGAGCACCTGATAAAAAATATCTGTTTTCTCTCTACCAACAGTCAAACATGTTTTTATTTATACAGATTTTGTTTGTTAACTCATTGTAGCAAAAACATCTTTTAAAGGAGTGTGTTGTATGATGTTTTTGCTATGTTTTAAATATTTTTAATACTGTTTTACATTAGTGTTTTTAATAGAACTACTTATTTTATCTTTTACAGCCTTTAATAATGCGCTTGGCTTAGATGCATTTGGCTAAAACCTAAGTTATAATCTAAGCCCTGCATCCTGGGCCAAGAGAAGGGTGAGATATAAAGAAAATAAAAATGTGATTTCTCAGCCCTTAATAGCATTCATGCAATTAATCGTGCACTAACTGAAGCTTCTAATTCGTATTCAAA
Source organism: Iguana delicatissima (assembly GCA_948472985.1). Classification (NCBI taxonomy): domain Eukaryota; kingdom Metazoa; phylum Chordata; class Lepidosauria; order Squamata; family Iguanidae; genus Iguana; species Iguana delicatissima. Next base: position 387,201 of record CAOKZL010001019.1, read on the forward strand.
TGGAAAACAAGCAGAATGCATTTCAACAGTCTTGTCTAGATATAAAGAAGCCACATATGAATTTAAGCTGACACAACCCATCTTTAAAAACAATTGCTTGCACTAAGCACTGAGTATTCTCAAACTGTGAACTTGGATGTTTCATGGAAAGTGCAACAGAGAATGGGTTGTAAATATCTAGCCAGATCATCAGATTTACCCACTCATGTTGTTGTTGCCGTGTGTGCCTTCAAGTTGTTTCTGACCTATGGTGACCCTAAGAAGAACCTATCATAGGGTTTTCTAAGCCTGAGAGCATGTGACGCACCCAAAGTCACCCAGGGGGTTTCCATGACCAAGCAGGGAACTGAATCCAGGTCTCCAGGGTCACAGTCCAACACTAAGACCACTACACTACCTTGGCTGGCTGCCTACCCACATTACTCTCAACAACATTACCTCCCTTTTATCTGGATTACATTTCAGTGTCTCCTCCACTACACCTACTACTTATATGTTTGAGTCCTTCCCTAAGGAGATCTCAGTAAGCCTTATGAAACACTTTTTAAGATATGAATTTCACATTGCCCGTGGAAGGGCTAGGTGCTGAGAAATAGCAGCTTGACTATACGAGCAGATGCAATGGTGAGATTTGATCCGGAAACCTCACAGATCACTCTTTATTTACAAAAGCAGCCCAGGTCTTTTTACCTGCAGACTTCATCAATATTCAGGTTAAAAAACTTCTTGCAGTTTCAAAGTAAAACCTAGAACATGCACATCAAGAAAGAAAACTATTTGTTACAGTTGCAATGAATCTATTTCACAAGAAAGTAAAGCAATTATTTGAGAGATGCTGTATCTTGAGATTGAGCAGGATGGCAAAACACCAGAGAACTCGTTTCAACAGCATGATTGTATGATATATTAACAAATTGGATGGAATTAAGAAAAATATCCCAGAAATTATTTTAGCATAAATTGTTAAAACAGCTCCTTGTGTTTAGCTTTTCTTCCTCTGTCTGCCTACATGTATTTTCCACAAGCTCCTTGCCATTGTTATTAGGATTCCTTTGCAAGGAATCCTATGCTCTATCCCCATCGTTCATTATCAATGTTTGCAATTTCACCTATTAAGATCACATTATTTTCACCAAGCTTTCATTTCCCCCGTGTTTGCTTTCATATTTTCCATTTTTCTCTCTTAATTTATTCAATGCCATGCCACTAAGCTTTCAGCTCCATTTGCTGTACAATGGTCTTTTGTCAACTCGTCTGCTGTCTTCTTCAAACAAATGAGGAAATGGCTGACTTAGTTCTAACAATAAAAACATACTCCTTTTCATGACAGAAGAGCAGGGGCTCCATGACAGCATTCAGTCAGCCCTAAAGCCAGAGTCATAGCAAAAGTGGGAAAATCACAAATTTCAAAATGTTTGGTGTCTGTGGGAATGGAGCTGAGGCATGGCGGGGAGAACGCACACCCAGGGTCCAAGCCACACTGGAGAAAGGAGAGGGAAAGGGGTGGATTGGCATAGTGGCCCCTATATTTTCCTCTCTCTTACACATTTCCTTCCCTGGGAGTAGGGCATCAGGATAGGGTTTGAAGCATTGAAAAATCCAGCTGTGAGCCATCTTTACCTGGCCAGACATCTGCTAGTGGAAGAAGAGGGAGGACTTGAAGGGAATTTTTAAAGGGCTGCACAGCCTGATCAGAACCACCAAGAGAGAAGTTTCTCCCAGAAAAAAAGTACCATGGAAGTCAAAACGGCAAAAGTGGATACCTAACTATATTTTGATTAGTAGTACTAAGCATTCACTCTCATGGTGACCAGTAACCTTTACTTCTCAGTCAGGGTATTTTTATCATTAGGAAAGATGAAGAAGTCCCTTCAAGTGGCAGATTTTCAAATGACGAAGGAATAGAAAAATTGCTATTTATTAATGTTCTTCTTCATGGTCTCTGTGCCTCACACAATGGGAATCTTCGCGCATGTGCAGTAGAATTTCAGAAAGTTCCAGAGCTGAGCAGCTTGGCTGAGCATGCTCAGTCCCACCAAGCTAACGGTCTCTCTTCAGTTTCTTTTCATCTGCCGACCTGTTAGCAGCTCAGAAAGCTTCCTCGCTGAGCAGTTTTTTGGTTTTTCGGTTTTCTTTGTTCTTTCAACTCGTTTTGGTTCCTTTACAACAAAACTGTAAGAACTCTTCCCCCTTCTTATGTCATCTTTTTTTAAGCTTTGCATGTCCTGCAGCCGTAAGGTTTCCCTTTCGGACACCCACTCCGAGTGCTTGTTCTGCCTCGGGAGGGCCATAACCTTCAGGCCTGTTCCATCTGTAAGGATTTTACCTCCCAGACTCTGAAGAATAGAGCTTCTCACTTAAAATCCTACAGTTGGGAGCAAGATCTTTGTCTTAAGGAGCAGGCGGCTTCAAATACTGCCCTTTTCACTGTGACACTGTGTCCTTCATGAGGCCCTTCGCTATCAAAGCCTTCCACAATGGCTTTCTTACTGGCTGTGAAATCACCAGTAATGACTGGGTCCTTGGTACCACCACCTCAGTACCGATTCCGACGTTTACCTCACCGGTCTTACCTCCGGTATCCTTTTTACCGAGGATTCTGAAGCTTTCCAAGTTGCCTACCATCCCATCCTTCACCGGAGACGCTCCCTCTACCTTGCAGCAGGCTCCAATTCAGAAGCTTTTCAAGGTGTCTACCTTGGCGGGGAGTAAGTGAGCTTCATCACACCACTTTTCCATCTCTTCTAATAATAATAATAAGAAGAAGAAATAGAAGGAGAAGCATCACTCCCCTTCTCCCGCTGCCCATCCGTCAGCAACTCTACCGTCTTCTTTGAGCCCTTTACCTACGCCTCCTCTGACGCAGCCTGCTTCATCTACCGTGGAGGAGGATGACGCTCCTGTCCTTTTGCCAGTGCGGGATTCTACCCAGCTCCCAGTATTGTCTGTTCCAGTTGCTGTTGATTTAATGTCCAACTTGGACTATCGGCCTTTGTCATTGGCCTCTCTGCCTCTTACGTCAGGCCAGCCTGGAGATGGATGCTCCCAGACTCCAATTCCTCTGGTTCTCTCTTCTGGTTGTCCTGTTTTGGACACTCTTTGGGCTACTTCCTGAGACTGGCCTCGAATTAGTGTGGCCCACTCTCTGGGACACGGTGAACAGGGTGGATCCCTGCGTCATTGTGATTATGGCTACCAGGCGGCTCACAAGCCTTCACTGGTGAGAGTTGATTTGCCTTTTTCGTCAGCTTCCTATATTGCTCAATACGGCCATAAGCACCTTTGGAGGGAGCAGCCCGGCTCTTACCACTTGTACTCGCCCAACTATCGTGACCAGTACCGACGTCCAACATTGGTCTCCGTATCAGCCTCAATGTTCACGCTCCCCATCGGAATCTTCTCCGGGGTCTCGCTACTGACACTTCCCTCAGTACTGACACTCAAGTTCTCGTTCTCAGTCCTGAACGCCCTACTACCAGCGTTCACCATCTCAATCTTGCCGCTGGTCCCATGACTGATCACCTCAACATCGAGCTGTCTCACCGCCTCTTCGGGTGACAACGATGGTGTCCTGGCCTCCGCTGGATGCTCACGCTGCATTAACTCTGCCAACGACTCTGTTGGCCCTGTTATCGACACAGTCCATCGTTGCACCGATCCCAACCGTTCTATCCATTTTGTTGGCACTGACCTCGCTAACAGTACAGATTCTGACTTCGGTAATGGCACCCACTGTTTTACCAGTCTCCGCATCTGCTCCACCAGCTGTCCTTCCTGCACCGGGAGCCACTCTACCTGGTTATTCTTGACCCCCTCAATCATCATCTCCTTCTTCCGGTACTTATGATTCCGACGGTGATTCCTTGGACGCCAAGCCTCAATCGCATACCTCCCCACTTCTAGCCTTTGGGGATCCAACTCCTGATTCAGCTCCTGAAGATGTTAAGCACTTTTCTGACATCTTGGTCAGAATGGCCAACACCTTAGGCCTTGACATTTCCAGTCCTGCTCCTATGGTACTGTCAGGGCCTCAGGTGTTGCTGCGCCAGCGGGTGCTGCGGAGGCCGACGCCATCGTTACCTCCGAGGAGGAGGAGGCGGGGCCGGGCCCGTCGGAGGTCTCAGTCGACGGCGGGGGCCACGGATGGCTCCGCCGCCGGGGGGGGATCGCTGGGACGCTGCGGCTGACGCCGATCCCAGCGAGGGTCTCCCTGGGGCGGCAGAGGCCGCCGCCGCTGCCACAGATCGGCCTGGCGCAGCAGAGGCTGCCGCCGCCGCCGCAGATTGGCCCGGTACTGCAGAGGCCGCTGGCCCGGCTCCCGGGCCATGGGGCGTGGCGGACGAGGACCCGCAGGAGGAGGTGGACCCCGGGCCGGATCCTGGGGCACCGCCTACTCGCGAGGCGGCCACGGAAGAGGCTGAGGCCGCCGCCGACGTTCCAGAAGCGTCGGCGGCTCAAGGAGGCCAGCCGTCGCTCCCGGCGGCTGCAGGAGAAACACCTGGGGGCAGGGAGCTCCCAGCTGTAACACAGCTGCGAGCCCGGCCACGTGCTCGGCGCGGATTGGTCACGGCCCGGCCCGCAGGCCTTTTTAGGCAGGTGCGGGGCTGGGGAAGGCACGGAGCAACAACCGTCGGCTTCCCGTGCATCTGTCACCCGTGCCTTGTTCCAGTCCAGCCCGTGTCTGTGTACCGCTGCCCGGCTCCACCAGGACCCTACCCTGCGTTAAAGGTGCAGTAACCATTTGTGTTCGGGGTGAGGCAACCCCTTGTTATTTTCGTTGACGCCTGCTGTTAAGGCAAACCTCAGTTCGAGGACCTTGCTGGCTGCAGCGCCCCTGTGGGACTGTTTGGGACGCTGCTGGTGGCCGCCTCCGGCCCGGCCCCTGCTTGACCTCAGCCTACGCTGACAGGTACAGGACCCAACATTCCACTATGTTGACACTCAGCCTCCATCGACAGCTCCGATTCTGTTTCCCTCCACCCTGCAGGAGGTATTGGAACATCCTTGGGCCCAACCGGCTTCGCTCCAGCCGATCCCTCACCACCTGGAGCACCTTTACCACACTCAGAAAAAGGACGTTGATTTCTTGTTCAATCATCCAACTCCTAATTCAACTGTCGTTGAGTCTTCCCAAACGTAAGGGGGCAAAAGGGCCCACACAACTCCCTCTGATTGAGAAGATCATAATTTAGATGTTTTCAGTTGTCGGTTCTACTCCGCCTCTTTGTTGATCGCCAGGATCTCTAACACTCCGGCTTGCCTGGCGGCCTGTCAATGGAACATTTGTGATAGGTTTTTCCCTTTGCTTTCCCACCTGCTGGATGACCACAGAACTACAGCCGTTCAATTTTATAATGAGTCTGTGGCTCTCTCTAATCAACAAATCTTGGCCTCCCAACATGCTGTGGAGGGTGTAGCGTGGGTGATGGTGGGTGCGATTGCCCTTCACTAGTTCCTGTGGCTTCGGTTTGCTGGCTTGACCGAGGATAGTAGAAAAAGGTTTGAGGACCTGCCCTTTGATGGCCAAGGACTCTTCCATGTTGCTACAGATGATGCTATGAACCATCTTATGAAAGCTTGACTGACAGCAAAAAAGATGGGCCTTCACCTAACAACTCAATCCAGACCATCTTCATCCCGTTCTTTGTGGAGGTGCTCCTCCTACTCCTATGGGTCCCGCTCTCCTTGCCGCGCATCTCACCCATCCTCTCTGCTGGCTTCATCTCGCCGCTCCTTCCAGCATCGCCAGCCATCGTCCGAGAAGTCTTCGACCACCAAGTCACGTTTTTGACTCCCTTTGCAGGTCACCACCTCTGCCTCTCTTTCATCTGCCCGACCACCAGTAAGCGACTGGCTCTCCACTTCAACATGTGGCGCAACATCACTTCGGACACCTGGGTGTTAACCATTGTCTATCTTGGTTATGCCATCGAGTTTCAAAATACTCCTCCTCTCGGCGTTTTCTACTCTATCCCCGCCAGTCCTGCCCTTCTCGAGAAGATCGAGACCCTCCTCCTCAAAGGGGCCATAGAGCAGCTGCTGCCTTTGGCCAAATGTACTGGCTTCTTCTCCCGGTACTTCACAGTACCCAAATTGGACAGCACTTTCCGACCCATCCTAGACCTCTGAGGGGTGAACTCCTTCATCTCCCCTCGGAAGTTCAAGATGATCACTCTGTCCCCCATTCTGCCTTCCCTGAGATGCTGGGACTGGTTCCATCGGCCTGCAAGACGCCTATTTCCACACTGCTATTCACCCCCAGCACAGGAGGTATCTCCAGTTTGCAGTCGGCGGTGTCTGTTACCAATACAAAGTCCTGCTGTTCGGCCAGTCCACTGCCCCCAGGGTCTTTACCAAGTGCCTAGCTCCTGTGGTATCTTACCTCCGCATGAACTGCGTTATGGTGTACCCCTATCGGGACGATTGGTTACTGGTGGCACCCTACAAACAAAAGTTATATGAGGACATTCACCTTGCCCTCTCCCTTCTTTCCAAACTTGGCCTCAGGGTGAATCCCAAGAAGTCCCACTTGGAACCTTCACACACCCTGGATTTCATCAGGGCCACTCTGGACTCCACTTGCGCCAGGGCCTTCCTGCCGATGAAGCACATTCGGACTCTGCACCAAACTGCAGACGCCATCCTGTGCAGTCCGTCCATTTCTGCCCGCAGGATCCAACAGCTCCTCGGCTACATGGCAGCCACGATGGCAGTCATCTCATCTCGCCTTCAGGCTCACCCCCTGCAACATCGGTTTCTCCGGTACTTCGACCCTATCCTCGACGATCAACGTCGGGTTCTGTGGGTCCCTCGTCCAGTCTAGGACTCCCTCCGCTGGTGGCTGTCCCCACGCCATCTCTCATTGGGAATGCCATTTGCTGAGCCCCGTCTAACACTCACCATTACAACCGATGTGTCCCTCCTTGGTTGGGAAGCCCACTGCGACGATCTTGCTGTCCAGGCCACTGGGCTAGCCTGGAGACGCGTCTCCATATCAACACATTAGAGCTCCTGACAATCCTCAAATCTCTTCGGGCCTTTCAGAACCTTGCTGCCGGACGGACTGTTCAGATTCTATCAGACAACACGACAGCTGTGTGCTACGTGAACCAACAAGAAGGCACTCACTCCTCCTTGCTTCATCTAGCTCTATGCATGTGGGATTGGTGCATCCCACTGCGAATACATCCCGTTGCGGTTCATTTAGTGGGCTGGGACATGACAGCGGACACACTGAGCAGGGATGCAGCATGCCACCATGAGCGGACACCACTTTCTGGTGGATAGAGTCCCACTAGGGCACCCCAAATGTCATTCTCTTTGCACCCAACTGGAACAGGAAATGTCCCCATTATTGCTTGAGAGCCAGCCTGGGCCCTGGCTCTCTTGGGGATGCATTCCAATTTCCTTGGAACAGGCAGTTTCTTTACATCTTCCCGTTTCCTCTCTTGGGCCGAGTGGTAGCTAAGATCGCAGTGGACAGGGCAGACACCATCCTAGTTGCCCCTTATTGGCTGAGGCAACATTGGTTCAGTCCCCTCCTCACCATCGTCCGGGGCCACAGGATGCCACTTCAGTGCACGTCGGACCTCCTCTCTCACCCGGTCGCATGCTTCATCCAGACCTCCCTCTCCTCTGCCTGCACGTTTGAAGGATAACGTTCTAGATTCTCCTGCTATCCAACTACAAGTGGCAGAAGTTTGTGGCTTTTGTGGACGTCTGGAATGAAGTATCTCCTCTGACTTCCCTGTCAATGGTGCTTCACTTCCTCTTGACTCTGTGGGAGCAAGGCTTAGCCTTTTCCTCCCTTAAGGTTTACCTGTCTGTAATCGTAGCTTATCAGCCACGGGGTTCTTCTTCTTCAGCTCTTTTCAGGAACAGTTCAAGCAGTTCCTCAAAGGCCTACAGCACCTCTACCCCCGTCTCCCTGCCGCTGCTTTCACGGTTGCTATCGCTCGTCCTCTCCCAGCTTATGTGCCACCCTTTTGAACCAATGGCTACATCTGATGACCATCTCCTTACCATGAAGACAGCATTCTTGGTCGCTGTCACTTCAGCCAGATGGACAGGAGAACTGACCGCCCTACGTTCCGATGAACCGTTCTTGGTGTTTCATCAGGACAAGGTAGTCCTGCATCCGGACCTGTCTTTTCTTCCTAAAGTCATCTCTGATTTCCATCTGAACCAGGATTTGATTCTACCTACCTTATATACTGATCCTGCTTTGCCTCTCGAGTGCTCCCTTCATTCGCTCAATGTATGTCGTGCCCTGGCCTTTTACCGGCAACAGACTTCGATCTTTCACCGGACTCCCCCGCTTTTTGTCTGCTACAGTGGGCACCGGAAAGGTCACAAGGTATCCACTCAAAGTTTTTTCAAATGGTTTGTCCAGACAATTCACCTTGCCTACGAACTTGCCGGGTAACCACCGCTGGCTCCACTTTGAACCCATTCCACTAGGGCGATGTCCTCTTCAGCGGCCCTTCTCAAGGGAGTTGACCTACAGGAGCTTTGTCATGTGGCTATGTGGTCGCAACCTTCAACCTTTGTCTGCCTCTACCGCCTTGACTGCAGCACCCGGCGTGACACTTGTTTTGGTCGTGTGGTGCTGTCTTCTATCATCTAGGACCTGACCCGCCATCCAACGGTAAGCTACTCAATCTCCCATTGTGTAGGCACAGAGGCCATGAAGAAGAAGAAGAGGTTGCTTAGCTGTAACTGTGATTCTTCGAGTGGTCATCTGTGCCCTCACACACACACACCCAGCCTCCCCTCTTTCAGGTCCTTGCTTTGGTGGACTTCGAAACTGAGAAGAGACTGTTAGCTTGGTGGGACTGAGCATGCTCAGTACCATACGGGGGAGGGGTTCCTGCCAAGCTGCTCAGCTCTGGAACTTTCCAAAATGCTACTGCGCATGTGCGAAGATTCCCATTGTGTGAGGGCACAGATGATCGCTCGAAGAACCAGTTACAGGTAAGCAACCTGTTTTTATTATTACTGCCAGGGAGGGAGAATGGTACTCATTGGATTTTATTTATGATTTTTATATATATCCCACCTTTTCTCCAATGAGCTCAAATAGATGTTTATAACTTTCCTTCTTCCTACTTTAACCTCAAAACAACTCAAAACAAACATCCTAGACACCTGGAAGATGAGCGTGGGGTGCAAGTGCCATTTATTCACCTGCCTTAGGCAGCAAAATTTCTCCAGCCAATCCTGTTCTCATTCTAGTCACCGTACTTTCTTCCAGCAAAGAAAGTTGAGGATTGAGATGGAGAACAATTGCCACTCGGAAATAAAACTGGTTGCTGCTATATCAGAACATCTAACTCTAACAATGGTTTCAAAACACAAATCTCTCTTGATGGGTCCTTTTGTCTTTTAATGGCTTTACCACCAAGTAATCCCATATGTATATGTGTGTGCGTGTGTGTGCATATACGCACACCACACACCCACACTCTGAAATCACGTTTTTGTTTTGAAAATTCAGAAAATCTAAGCCACCTTGTAATTAAATAAGGATAATTGCATACTTAACATCATCTCTGACAATTACAAAGGTAGAATTGCCAACTAATTATTTCTTTCTACAAGAGATGGTCTGCCATTGTGAGGATAACATGTACCCCACTGCAAACGGACACAATTTCATTGGAGGGTTGAAACTGGAAGAGACTACCTGAGCAAAACTATCTCAGCAGAGATACTGACTGGCATCACGTTAGCACCATACACAAGTGTTATACCCAACTTTTACCTGTGTGTGACTTTTTTGTTGTTTCAGAGGTTGGAATTATCTACTTCTCTTGTACAACAACTAAAACTCATCATCTTAGAGCACCTCTGGAGGACACTCAGAAAATGCTGGAAAATGCCTTCAATTGTTGGCTAAAAGTACAACGCCAAATAACTCTCAGCTGCCCTTGCTGTCCACTGGCTGCATGGTCATGCAAGGGTCAGGGTCATGGTGGTAGTACAGGCAGCATGAAAAAAGAGGTTTTCAAGGAAGGGAGACAGAAGATTAGCACAGTTCCACTTGGTGGAACTTTTCACTATATCTATTTGACGCAGTATCTCATTCACAGTTATCTATCAAATAGCTGTAAAATGGGATCCTGAAAAGGCAAGGAGGCTTCCATGTAGCATAAGGGAAACTGGTGTCCTGAAAATAAGGATTTGATTCAATTTTTGTTCTTTTCTTACTTGCTTTATCAGCTGTACATCACTGATAGTCCTTTCTTCTCAGCGTTCGTAGAAATGTTAACAAGTAATAACAGTGCCATGTTTAAGCTTGGTACCACCGTTAATGTACCCTATTTGTTTATCCCCTTCCTTTTAGACCCAATCTGCACAACAGTCTGGAAGGAGATGGTAAAGCAACGCAACACAACAGTCTGGAAGGAGGTGGTAAAGCAACGCAACTGAAGGAGTCTGCTTTTTTGCTTTTGTCACAACTTGCACACTTAGAGTATGCATATAAACAGCCATTAAAAGGAAGAGCAGAACCAAGAGGCTTTGAGATCAGCAGGACTTCCCCTGCTGAGACATGGGTTCAGCACGTAAGAGACAATGCCAATCCTTGATGTCAGATCTTAGTTTGGGGGAAAAAATCTACAAATCAGTGTGCTGATTTAAATTGGAAAAATTTGGTCTTGGAATTGCAGGATCCAGGTTTTGCTTTTGAATTGTAATTCCACAATTTCTGAAATTCTGAGCAATATCACATTTTCCCACTAAGTGTAAACTCTTGCTCTGTACCTGTTAAACTTCTTGTCTCCTATATCAACTTAAAATTGAAATCAAATTCTAAAATGACATTATACAAAAGTAATTTATGCAGCATTAGAGAATTCCAATTCATAACAGGTAACTCTGCTGGAAACTTGTTATTTCCCAGCTAACAGAAAGTTTGCTACCTTTGACCAAATCTAATGGTTATAGAGCAGTGATAAAGATGCCACAGTCTTAATTTTACCATTACTTTTAATGAATTGCCTCTGCTTTGGTAGTCATACAGGGAACATCCAGACTGATTAAAAGATCCCAGATTTTGTTCCTGTTCTTTCTGATTTTACAGTGGATTAAAATAAACTGACCCAGGGAGCCAGGAACAGTAAACAGTCTGGGATAAACAAAGTGTAAGGATTTCCAAAATTAAATAAGAAACAACGGAACAAAATCTTGGACTTTCTTGTCTTTTTAACTCGTCTGAAAATACCCATAGTCAGTATTCTTATTCTTCAAAACAGTATTTCTGGACTTGCCTTTCTTTTATGTAAGTTATTTTAAACCATCCCTGATCTTAAGAAGAAACATCCAGATGCTTTCCTTTCAAAATCTCATTAACCAACAGCTGGAATCAGTTCTGGGATGATGAAACTAAAGGAGCTTGCTCTCCTGAAAGCATACATCCCTAAGTCCAAATTTTCTTGAGTTCATAAGAGTAATATTTCAAAATTGTGTATTCTTGAGGAGAGCAGATATCCATTCCACTCTAATTACTTGCATTCCTCTTCAAGATTTCATAGGAAGGACCTCTCACTAAGTTCTAGCATACCAAATATACAAATAGAACGGCAGTCTCTGGAACATCAGTGCCTGATAAATATAATTTTGTAGGATCTAAACACTGTCATATAATCTTCTACTAAGTTTTCTTGACCAATTTATGTACCACTAATATTTTAAAGGGGAGGCATAAATCTCATCTCTTTTATGTCTTGCAAGCTGCAGATACCCAAAATCACAATCAGAAATTACCTTGCTTCTCTATTTTAGTTCTCTATGTATTTTTCCAATTCTAGACAGACCAAAGTCAATTTCTATTATGGAGATTTTCTGAACTCAGTCAAAAGCCTATTAATATTCTTAGTTTGTTCTTCCAGCAAACTGATGGATTAACAGTAATTTGGAGTACTAATTATCCAAGCATTTTCACATGAATTACTATTTCTCTAACACTTGTATGTTTACCAAGTTTGCATCACCATACAAAAATTAGAATAGCCACAATGCCCTCTCCCCATCAAATCAGCATTAGAGTTTCTGTTGAAACACAGTGTTAGAATAATAAGGGCTATATTTAACTTTACACATCATAACATATTTGAAGGAAAATTTAAAAGAAAACAATGGAAAAGAGTATGTTTCTGAGAAAGAAAGGATGTAAAATATAAATGTGTCTCTAAACATAAGTGATTTTGAAAAAGTAAGCTTTTATATGACAAATTTAGATGTCAAAAATGGAAGATTAAAGAATGATGGAGCTGTTTGAACAGAGCAGATCAATCTTTTCTTATAGATTCATTTATTGTTATTACAGAATTTTCAGACAATGTTTTCAATACCTAAAAAGAATACAAAACTTAACAGCATCAATAAACACACCTATGGGACAAAAGTGAACATTTATTCACATCTAAAAGGCATTCTGTTAAAAAAGCACAAATTATTTAAATTTAACGCACAAAATTAAAATAATAATGTAAGTGAAAAAATATAGTATTTAAGAACAGTTATACACAGAAGCTCAAAAGGCCACTGTCACAAATTTATGTTCTCTTCAACTCAGTAATGCACAAACATATTCTGTTTAAAGAACACATACCTTTACATTTGTGCTTAAAAGTAATTAGTGCATGCTTTTAAAAACACAAGCCTACATTTAAGACACAAGTTTACAACAGTTACTGGAATTTGTGCTTTTCTGTGGTCATCATACTCAAACTAGCAGCAGTATTCAACATAGAAAGATGTATTATCCTAACTGCCATCATCATCATCATCATCATCATCACTATCACTAAAATGACACATAGTCCATTTTCTGCAGGCCTGCCTTTTCTGAAAGCATGGCAAAAGAAAAAAAAAGAAGTAGAAATGTTAGTTGAAGCTAGAACGTTTAGTTGGTCAGTTTTTTAAAGATGCAAAAATGAAAATGAAAAATGAGATGCAGCTATTAGTAGAGAGAAGAACTGTGATTCGTCCAAGTATAATTGTATTGTATTATACAGCAAAATGAAATCCAAGCTTTGCTGGATAAATTTATGCAAATCCTGAAACTTCTTATTTAAAAGACAAAGATAAATTCATATTATAAAATATATAAGGGACAGCCAGAACTGGATCATGGCTATTAAATAAAATCTATTTTACTTCTATTTCTGTTTTGAGAATAACATATAAAATAGAAAATCTGTAAAGGAGAGAGAGAAAGAGGGGGAGAGACAGACAGAATCTGATTCATATAGCTGTGATCTGCCTACATATTTATTTCCTTGCAGCACTTGGGATAGCAGAACTCTAAAATCAGTTAACCAGACGTTTTGAATTATGAACTACAAATTTCAGTTTGAAATTTGTAAATAAACATCAACCTTGTCTATTTAACTGCATGAGCATTTCTTTTGAACTCAAACTGAGACAGTAAAGAAAACTGAAGGTTTTTTTCCTTGGAAAATAATGCATATATATTGAAAATACATTCTTATTTTCTGAAAATAAAGCCCATTGGATTTCAGAATATACTTGTGACTAAGACGTCTTTTTCTGGTACTCTTCTTTACCAAACGCTTTGTACATTAATCAAGTTGTCTGAAATTCTACAATAAGCTTAAGAATAGTAATTTTTTTCAAATGCACGAGTTGTGAATGTAATTGCATCCAAAATGCACCTTTTTTCAAGAGAAAAAGATGGTGGAGTCCATCTGAGCATATGACAGATATACTCTTGACTGTCCATGCCTGCAGGACAGGACCCTCCCCAGGCTGATCTCCTGTCATACTAGAAAGGGAAATCAAGCTCAAGTCCAAATGCAATGTTCTACAGATGGAATGACTGGATCTCCTCTCTCTTCCCTCTTTCAGCCCACTTCACACCTGTCAAAAACCTCTCTGACAGCTTTACCAGGCCTACAGAGATGGATCTGGGGGCACACAAAGGCCTGCAGAGATTGCCTCTCCCAGTGTAACAGAAATCCACTGTTTTTCCAATAGATGCCCACCACATACTGTAAAGTATATCGTTAAAATGTCACTTCCAAGTTATCAAAGAAAATAGCAACAATACACTCTGACGCTATTAAAAGATTTCTACCTTGCTTCATACTCAGAATACATACTGTATTTGAGATATTCAGCAGGCAAAACAAGTTAATAGAAATGATACTATAAATCTATGGAAATTAATAGAATCAGAGCCCTTGACAAAAGGATGGATTAACATAAGCCATCTTCAAGTAAAAATCAATCACAGAATAAACTCCCTCCAGGAATTTTTCTCTCTTTGAATAAGTTCAGATGGATTCCACCAGCGGAACAAATCACTAAGCATTAGCTAGTAGTCAAAGCAATATGTATTTTATAGTATATAGGATAAACATAGTTAAAAATTTAAAATTTAAAAAGATAATGCTAAAATATAAAAAGCATTTTAAACAAAAAAGAAGATCAATCCATTTTGTAAAAATGATTTCATATGAAAACACTTTATACCTGTTCAAAATTTCCTATTTTTGTAGTTTCTCTGCTTGCTAAGGCACTTAGATTTATTATATAGCTAAGAATTTATACATTTTAGTACAAGTTTTGTTGTTGCTTTTTGACTGTACTAAAAAATTGTATCTGTCTAAAATATTTGCTTTTAAGATACTATTAAAACAGAATTTAGATAAATATCTCACCTTAAACATTTTAAAAGCTATCTCCAAGTACCATTTAAAAATAGCACTCTATGTTAAAAATCCCAAAAACAGGATTAAAAAAAAAACCTTAAAAACATTTATTCAACATAAAATGAGCCACTATTCAGCTAAGTATCAATAAATAGAACAGATATGTGGCCGTGTTATCACATGGGAAATGGATTCCATCTACAGAATGAAAAACATACATCTACAGTTCTATACACAAACTCACAGTTCTGCTCATGTATGAAGGGAAACAGAAGGAATCTACAAGCACAGGCACATATGTAGGGTGGAGAAAAAAGGACACAACAGGAAACTGAATCATCTCCTAATAACTGCATAAGATTTAATAAAATTTTATATAACGAATCTCTACTTTTTTTTTTGTAAGTTAGACCCAATAAATAATTACACACTCCAATAACATTTTTAGCTTGGGAACTAACAGGAAGATTACCAACCATATCTGTGTAATGCAACTTCAAAGAGTGGTCCCCATTTACTAAAAAATTATAATATTCCAGAATGTTAAAATGGAAAGAATACCTCCTAATTCTAAAAAAATAAACATATGTTAAGTAGGTAACTGACAATCTTCCTGTGTATGTGTGTTTACCATATATATGGTAGACCATGTAAAATTTCACATGACATCTCCCTGAGGATTTACTTTCTTCACCTGTAACATTTGACTTCCAGCACCATCTCTTAATCGGTATGGTCGAATAACTCCATCTTCACTAAAGAAGCGAGGAGGACGCAGGCTTGTGACATCTTCAGAAGTATGTGTAGCCCTGGAAAAAAAAAGGTTAAAGACTCATATTATACAGGGATAGAATGAAGATTTACAAGGTTTATATAGAATTTATGCTTCCTGAAACAGCGTTAAATAAAAAATTAATAAATGTTCAGATTTATTTTCTGCTGTTTATTATCTAGCGCTGTCCAAAGAACTTCTTCATTTTAATGCTAACTCTAAAGTAAACAAAATTATTCTCTGTTAGTAAGCTTTTAAAACGATTATCACAGCGGCCTCTCCATTTTTGTGATGGTTCGTGGTTCAGAACCTGCATGAAAATGGAAAGAAACATGAATAACACTCCCTCTGTCCCCTTCCGGGGCTCCTCCTATTCTCTTGCATTTTGCCTCAGCATGTGTTCTCTGCATCAGGTCAAAACGCATGAGAATGGGGAGCTCTGGAAGGGAAAAGAAAGGCTTGCACCAGCCTCCCCCATTCCTTTGCATTTTGCCTTGGTGTGAGTGGCAAAATGCATGGCAATGGGAGGGGGGAGCTCCGGGGAGGGGAGAAGCCTTGTGCGAACCTTCCCTTGTTCCTCTGCACTTTGCCTTGGAGTGAATTCTCCATATTGGAGTGAAATGAATGGGAATTGGAGGGTTCTCCAGAGGGGAAAAGAAAGGCTCATGTGAGTCTCCCCACCACCAATTCCTCTGTGTTTTGCCTTGGCATGCTTTCTCCCATTGGGGCTAAATGCATGGGCATGGAATGGTGCAGCACCAGAGGGGAGAACAAAGGCACTTGCCTCCCTCCTGTTTTCTTTCCTTTTCCCTGCGCATGCTTGCCTCCCTTCTCCATGCCTGGCAAAACGCAAGGAAATGGGAGGAGGAGAATGGGAGAGAAGGCACGCATACTCACAAATAATCAAATTCATGAAGATCTAGCCCATGAATATAGCAATATAGCAATAGCAGTTATTTCTATACCGCCTATCAACTAGTGTTATCTAAGCGGTTTACAATGTATTTTAGCTAATTGCCCCCAACAAGCTGGGTACTCATTTTACCGACCTGCGAAAGGATGGAAGGCTGAGTCAACCTTGGAGCCTGGCAGGATCGAACTCACAACCTTGTGGTTGCAGTACTGGCATTTAACCACTGCACCACCAGGGCTCCTGGTGAATGTGGAAGAAGAACTGTAGCTACTATTAAACTGCTACTATTATAAACAGCAGTGACACAGTCTGAAATAAGCATTCTGTGTTCCTATAATTTAAAGAGAAATAATCTCCCAAATGAAAACCAGCAAGATTCTTCTTTGAAAACTTGGACTTGTTTTTACTTTAGGTGAGAATTCAATTGGACTAACTTAATTGTATACAGCATTGGTTCTGAATTCCTCTTATATTATATATGCTTAGAAACTACAATTTTCTTTTTAAAAGAAAAAGCAGCAATAATTGACTTCAACCTCACTTGGAAAGGGAATTCAACTTTTTCCTCCTCATATCATTTCCCTCACTAAAATTACTTGTCCTAATGATAACTGCCGAAAACAACACTTTTGAGTGGAACAGTAGCAACAGAGGGATTTTGTGGCGGGGTGGTGGGATTAACCATCCCTGTGCACCACAGAAATGATTCACTAAGTGACTGTTTGATTTTACTTCCAAAAATAGCAATGAACAACACAATATAAAAATTCTTAAATTATTCCAAGTATTTTGTCTCATATTAATGAGTATTTTAGGTACACAGAAAATACTATCATATGTTATATTGTAAACTTCTTGGTGTAGTATGCAACTGTTGATTTAAAAATAAATAAATTATTCAATTTCATTTGAATGACCCGTGTTATCTGCACTTAAAATTTTATTCTGCAGGTTTTAAAGAAAGCCAGTAAGTAAATGTCCCCATCCTCCAAAGCAGAGAATACTACTACACAACAGCTTTGTAACATCATACAGTAATTTTACTTATTGCAACAAAGTTTATATTGAGAGGTGCTTTCTAGTTCTATAAAGAGAACAGGTCTGGCATTGGCAATAAGAAAAATTTCTACCTCTGTGATTAAAGACACAGAAACAGAATTTAGAGCGTTTTAATATAGAATGACTGGCAATCAATGTATTCTTGCCTTTTGATTCCCTGAAAAGTGCTGCTTGCCATATCTATTATTCCTCCAGTGGGTCTTGCCACTGCTCCTACTAAACCTTTTCCAACGCCTTTGAAGAAGCCTGCTGCTCCTTCTTTCTGGGCTCCTAGAGAGAAAAAAAATTACCAAATTAAAAAACAGCACTAAATTAGAATAACATCATCCTTCTCAAGATATATTATAATTAATTGAGTTGAAAATCATTTTGTAAACTTTTTCAGATTTAAAGGAAAGTTTGGATGGGGGGACACATCCAATAAAAGACTCACAGCTTCCTAAGAGCATCTGAACGAAATCAGAATCTGAAGGCAGTATTTCTGGCTTCCAAGCCACAGCAGCAGCCCTTCAGATAATGTTAGGACTTAAACTATCTGCATTACAGCATTTCTTATGGAAAATTACACTGGCTAGGGCCAATGGCAGTCTAACATCTGGTGGGACCCAGGAGTGTGAGTTTTAAGTCTATCTGTACTCTCTTTTCTCAGAATAGTGTAAATGTCACATTTGCTTCTCCCAGCAAATAGCAATTTTATGGTTAAAAAACACAGAAATGATTCAATGTAGATGTAACATACCTCTTATTGGTTTTGTTACTATTCCTGTTATTCCACTGACAAAACCCTATAATAAACAAGAATAAGAAGGTAATGAAGATTGATTTTATTTGTATTTTTATACCTATTTAATTTGTATTTTTATACCTATTTAATATGTCATTTTAAATCCTAGTCAGCATTTATTTTACTTTATGAATGTAAATGAAAGAAAACAAAATATGAAAATAAAAACTATTGTAGCTTGCAAATATATCTGTTATCTGCACCAGACCTAATATCTGTATGTCATTCTAAAAGATCAAATCTTACGTATGGTATTTCTTACAGAAACTAGGCCTTTTCCTCCACGAGTGATACCCTCCTTAAGACCACTAGGTTGCCTATTCATGGCTTCTCGCCGCTTCTGTTGGTAATCTTCATCCATAGTTATGGCTGCCACTCCTTTAGCCATAGCACCAGTTATTCTTGAAGCAGCACCAGCTAATCCACCTTTAATAAAAGATTTTATAGGAAGTATTCACATATTTATATACTAAAGAACACAAAATTACTTTACAACTTTCAGTCGCACAGGAACGTGGAGGGACAATTCATCTTGGGCGGCAATGTTTCTGGGGTGTCCTGGTCCGCAGCCACGCCCCCGTGTGCCCTGGCCATACCCCCGCACACCGCAGCCACACTCCCCACACAGTGGTCACGCCCCTCATGCTGTAGCCCCAGCCTGCTCCTGCTCCCCCTCCACACACTCCAAGCTTCGCCACTGACAACTTTTACCAATGTTCTATTAAAATCCCTGCTTACCAACAGCACCACCAACTAAGGCTTTAAGTCCCAATGCCATTCCCTCAACAAACTCTTCTGGACCTTGGATAGCTCCCTGTACAGAAGAAAGTAGAAAAGCAAAGTATAAACAAAATATCATTGACAGCAGTATAAATGGCCAATTCATTTCTTTTAGAAAAACAATCTACTGTCTAATGGATAGGGCAAAGAGCACAGCAAGGACAGATACCAACAAGAACAAAAATTTATACTACATACCAAACTGAGGGGAAAAAAACCTTGTTCTACTTGTAAACTTCCTTTTTAAGCTCCATAGCCTCAGTATGAAAAGCCAAAGAATCTTAATAGAACAAAATAACGAAGCAAGCCATGGAGGAAACAACAAATGAAAATGGAAAGGATGGGACAGAATTCCCTTCTGGTAACGTCCAGAATGATTCATTTTCTAGTAGGTATTCACATGCATTTACAGTAACTGTTATACTAGGCTGACTAAAAATTAGATGGCAAGCTCACCTGGTAAGGTTCATAGAAGAAGGCCTCAACTCCTTCTGACAAATCTCGTATGAATCCAAAGGGATTGCCCAAAACATCCAGCCCAAGAATAAGAACATACATTTGCTTTATAGCCTAAAATGAGAAGATTTTGAAACCAACATATGATGAGTAAAACATTTGCTTTAAAAAAAACAAACATACCATTTCTATGCACAGTTAAAGTTACAGCTAAAGTTAAAGCATTAAATGCATTTAAGATTGAGGGCTTACAAGAACAATGCAAAACATGGCATAAAAGTCCACAGGTTTAAAAGTTCAAACTGAATTAACACCTATGATTTTGTAAATGTTTTTGAACAATATAAATTAGTGAATACACCTTGAATGATTAAAGAGAGTTACTTGTTCACATTCTGTGTTGTTTCAATTAATGCTGATACTGGTACTACACTCATACAAAATCTGTATCAAGGGAATGTAAGAGATGTGCTGATTTACATTCTAGATACTCTCAAGTACAGCTGAGAAAAATATAGAAAAAGAAGCCTAAAGAGTAGGTGCCAATACTTCTTGATGACCTTGATACTGTACTCAAAAGTTTCCACTTCAGAGATAATATAAGTCTAAGCTATAGCGTGGAGCAGGACATGGATACTTCCCTCTTTGCTGTTGCAAGTGGCTCATGAGAGAATATATGTTACATTCTACCACCATCTTGTGGTCTGAGTTTGAAGTGGCTGTCTGACTGTGTGAAAGAAACAAGATCTATGGTTGGCTGCAGGTCCCTCTGGTACAGCTTCTACAAGGTACTGGTGGTCTTGGCGTTTTTGGTCACTCTTTTCTGACTTACCATGGGATTCACAAGGCACAGAGACACTTTCTGCTTTGTAGATTAGTGTAGTATTACCTCAACTATAAAATTCTTACACGTCTTCCCTGTTTCTGCAGGTTTTGCTCCCAGATGTTTACCTGACAACGCCACTGAAACCAAGATAAGAAGGTGAAAAGAAAGTGAAAGTAGAGATAAAATAAACAAGATCCTATTTTTTTAGGATGAGGGGAAGGCTCAAAGTGAGGGAAAATAAAGAAGACGAAGAATTAGGCTCAATGGAAGATCAATGGCTCAGAATCACTGCTCTAGGGAAGTAAATTTGTGTCCATCTTGCAAGTAGGCCAGAGAACTGACTGGGAAGGGCATCCTCTCAGGACAGAAATGTATGAAAAAATCTTAAGGAAGAAGAAAACATAAAGCCTAGGCCAGAGGCCTTCTTATCTCAACATTAAAAGTTACAGTTGAGTTTTCTGTAGCTATCTCAATTGTCTGGAATGTAAGGACCAGTCTGAAAGCTTGCACTGCCTTTCAGAAGTTCAAGAGCTCACAGGCATTGCTATGCAGGCATTGTTCCAGTGATGTCCAGGTGCCCCAGAAGGAGAGGTCATTCATGTCAATTTCCCTCCTGAGCTGAGAGTCATCTGCAGTTAAGAATTATCAAGAAATGAACAATATAAAAAAAGTACATCTCTATAAACAGGACACTGAAACTGGTCCACCGCTAGAGAGAGGCTTGGACCATTTTAATCCTGGCTGAAAATAGCTGTCCTCTTGTGCATCAAACTGTGCAAAAGACTAATGTAAAGCAGTTCTTATTTCAAGTCAATCCCAGAGTTACAAATTCCATTGCTGACATCTAGCCAGGTAACATCTAGTCTTGATGGCATCAAATGTGTCTGACCACAAGCATATGCTGATTACTAGAAATATGATTGTGTATTCTGGTGATTGAAAAGAACGCCTTACCATAAATGAAGTCAATGCATGAGTTAAGCTGGTTCTCAATGAACAGAAAAGATTGGGTTGACTTAAGATTCTTGTGTTTGATGATTAGTCATATGAAGGAAATTAGCAAGGTATAACAAGAATGATGCTGTGCAGTCTGAATTTTGAACTTGTGACTAGAAACCAGTTATCCAGGTAAGGGAAGACTATGATACCAAGACATCTTAGGAGTTCAGTGACAGCTACCATGAATTTTATAAGCACATTGTGTTGATGAGGGTAGCCCTGAATTGGAAAGCTTGGTGATTCATGGCAAACTAAAAGGAGTGAGGCTAAAAAAGATGGACCACAATATGAAAACATGTGTCTTTCAGATCAACTTGAGTGAACCAGTTTCCTCTCTTTCATAAGAATGGCAGACAGAATTATTGTCCTGAATTTGCAAAGATGTGTTAAGTCCACGTGTAGATCTCTGAGGCCTAAAGTATTCAATCACCCTTTTTTTAAAACCATAAAATACATGAAGAAACCACTAGATCTAGACGGAGGGGTGCACTCTATAGCAATGTGCTCAAGAAGAACAAAGACTTCTTCCAGTTTTGGCAATAGCACCATGGACTGCAGAATTCTTGAAAGTGGCAGACGCTCAAATTCAGCCATAGAACTGCATTGAATAATGTTGAGAAACCACAAGCCTATTGTGCTATTTGTCCAACAATGGAAGAAGTGAATTAATTTGTTGCCAAAATGAGACTTGCTTCAGAAAGCCAACAGTATTAAAGACTCTAATAAAAAGAATCAATTTATGGGTTCAACCAGAGTAAGAATACTTGTTTTGTTGAAGTGTACATTTTTAAGATGAAGTGGCCTAAAATGATGCCTCTGAGGACCACTGGTTGATTCAACTGCAAATAATGATGGGATAGATATGGTGAAAACAATGACTATTTAGATCACAGAGCATTCCATGCTGCTGTACTCCTACAGCACTGCTTCTACTTGTAAAAAGCCTCATAGGCATGTTTTTGGCCACTGTATGAACAGAATACTAAATCTGATCAGTGATGTGAACCACTACAGTTCCTTATTATGTTCTGTTACCATACGCTACATCCCCATTCTGTGGGACATGCTATTTTCATAACAGAACATATTTATGACTGAAAAACATGATTGAAGGCACATTGACTGGAAAGCATGCTGCCAAGCCAAGCTGACCTGAGACACAGTCAGGTCACATGTTCAGAGAAGATGTGGTGGGAAACCCAGATGCTAATGAGTTTATGCTAATCCTTTCAACACCTCAGGTTCCATGCACACTCGAAAACAATGGAAGATGAAACTGCCCAAGTTAAGCAATCAGCAACCATCCCTTGATCTTGCCATGTGAAAATCTTCTCTATACCTGTCCAACCAAGAAATTAAAGGACTGTCATGATTCCCATTAAAGTTTTGTCACCTAGAGTTAAAGCAATCAGCTCATTCTGGATTCCTTTATCAATCCTGTGAGAATTACCGCTTTGTCTACACATTCCCTTCAGGGTAGGAAATAGGGTATATAAACCCTAGCTTCGGCATCAGCAAATTGTAGTACATTGGATGTAGTGCCTAGATAGCTGTTCTTCTGTGCTCCTCTCAGATGCTGTATGAGCCCCTTCGCTTTGATCTTCTTTTTCAGGACTGGTAGCTATCACCTTTTTCACCTCTCATCTCTCTGTCCAACCTTTCCTGCCTCATTTTCCAATAGCCTTGTATGGCTCTTGAGAGTATCTGATTTCTTGGGGTTGTCAATCCAGATAAAAAACTTTTCACTGGAGTTCTCTCTACAGTTAGTACTGGTATACACAGGTAAAAAGATCCTACCATTACCCTCCTCTCACAGGCCTCCTTTGAATTATAATTACCTCAAATTCTAAGGAGACATTGGCATTGTGGGTGGACCCCAATGTCCTCCACCTCTTAGGATAATAGTATTTTACACAGAATTTTATATTGAATTAAATTTTATTTGAAAGTCAACTGACAGAGCCTGGAAACTGGCAAGCTGAACAAGCAATCTCAGGGGCAGTGCAGTCTTTTAAAAAGATGAACATAGCATGATCGGTATTTGCTGATAAAAAAACCCTTTCCTTCAAGAATGTTTTTGACATATATTTCAACAGCTTCAGCTGTGTATCTAAAGCACTGAA
Source organism: Iguana delicatissima (assembly GCA_948472985.1). NCBI lineage: Eukaryota > Metazoa > Chordata > Lepidosauria > Squamata > Iguanidae > Iguana > Iguana delicatissima. The sequence goes on from CAOKZL010001019.1 coordinate 410,591, forward strand.
AATGTGAATGAATTATATGAGTGAATGATTTATGAGTTACATACATGAAGGGAAACTGTAACACTGGAACCTACATAATTTATTTTAGCTCCACTCTATTTGTTTCAACCATACAATATTGTGCAAATTACTACATCTTGTGTTTAATCATCCAGTAGGTTGTTAATTCATAGTAATTTTTACTAGATAGCCAATGTGGTGTAGTAGTTTGTGTGCTGGACTTGGCCTCTGGCGGACAATGGTTCAAATTCCTGCTCAGACAAGGTTACCCGGTTTCAGAGGAAGGAAATGGTAAACTCTCTCTGAGCAAATCTTGTCAAGAAATGCCCATGATAGCCATAAATTGGGAATGACTTGAAGGCAGAGGACAGCAACAACAAATCTGTACTAACCTGCTTTGAATAATGCATTATAACTGCCCACTGCAGTTGCTGTGTAGTACAAAAGTGGTAGTTGAGCTCAAAGAATGCCAACCTACAATAAGTAAATCACATAAATAAAGGCAATATAAAAATAAACTTAAAGTAATATTCCAAAGTAAAATAAACCCAGTCAATACATCGTACATACTTAAGGACAACATCCTGCACATCTGTGAGTGTTGCTCCAATACTCTTTAACAACAGATTTAAAGACTGAACTGGAATCAGCTCCTTACTTCTTTCTTCCTTGTTGCTATCTTCTCCCCCAGTGCTGAGTGAAAAACTTAAATGTAACTGAAAGAAAATAAAATTGAGAAGATGGAAAACCTCCACAGTGTTTTAAGTAGCATCTTTATACTTTTACTGTTATGGTAGTTATTGTTCAGACACTTTATTTTAAATCCTATTAATGTTTTTTTTAAACAAAAATCCCTGAGCACCATCATGGTGTAGTGGTTTCAGTACTGGATTAGGATCCTGGAGACCAGGGTATGAATCCTTGGCTCAGCTCTAGAAATCCACTGAGTGATCTTGGGCAAGTCAGATTCTGTTATCCTCAGAAGGAGGGTGAAGCACAACCCCTCTGAAGAAACCTTGGCAAGAAAATCCCATGATAGATTTCCCTTAAGGTCACCATAAGTCAGAAACAGCAAAAACATTGACTTCTGATATTTACAAAAATACAGATGTTCTAGGTGTCTTGAAAGTGTGGCTGACAGTCACCATATTGACCACATTGCACTGCTTGGCTGGGAACTTGTTTGGACTGCAACCAGCAATCAGCAGAATATTGTGCTGCACTGCAGTACAGAATCCACATTTATCATTTACCTTCTCGCCAGCCTGCCCCCAAATGGTGAATGTCACAGATCAGTTAACCACAATGCAACATACTACCTTCTCCTCCATTTGAACACGTAACACAACCACCAGGAGTGATGGATCAATGAATAATAAAAAGGATTATTTATATGTAACACTACAAGATGTAGAAATAGTTCTGTTTGATTGTCATTTACTTGGACCAGTTTTCATAGACACATTATTGCCATTCCAGGATTATACACATGTATTCAAGAACATACACGAATTCATGTTTGGAGACCACACTGAGTAACACTAGCATGAGAGCAGTTCTTGTGAACGGATTTGTGAATCCTCTTTTTTACAGGTAAGCCACAGCCTATAACACCTGTACAGTATCCCTAACACACGTCTGTACAAATCTGACCTGCTACACTTGTACACTACCACACTGCCCTGAGTCCTGGGCTTTTTTCCAGTTTTAAAGAATTTCTACAGACACCCGCTGCTTGGTAGGAAGTGAGATTTCACCTTCTTTTTCATTCTTGGTTCCTGGTTGCATGCACTCATATATGCAAATACTACATTTATGACATGTACACACCTTGATCGGAGAAATATGAAAATACTCGTATAAGCTGATTTGTGATGTATCAGTTGATGAAACATTTTTCAGTTCTTCCTGTACAGATTCTACATCCTTTTTGAAAAGTCCTATCTGTAAACATATAATATCAAAGTAATAGTCAAAGTTACAGAAATAAATAAATAAATATTTTACAGCATGTATACATAAATATATATTATCCATATTCTACTGAATGTATTTAAAAGTGTTCTATAGACGAGGTCTCCATAAAGTGTAGCCCAAGCACGTTCCATGCATCTTTAAACCCTTTTTTGAGGCTATTGATGTCCTCTAGGACACTCTAACAAGACCCCTATTTTAATTTTGAGGGGAATTTTGTTGGCCCCAACATTGCCAAAAGGCGCCCAAACTGCTACAACACACCTTTTTCCTTCACCACTTCACCACCCTCCCTGATCCCCAGGCCCCATAAGAACAACCAAAACTAGCTGAAAATTGCCCAGTCAGGCACAGCAGTACAGCCTACTTGTGGTCCACATTAGTGTATAGTAGTATTTCCTATGCCAGTATACTTGCCTACCCCTTCTGTAGATCAATGTTAAGGTGATAAACATACGTCCCATTTCTTATTCCTGACATTATGACAGCAACAAATTTTCATTAGAAGAAATTTTGTTAATTATTTCCACAATAATTAGAATCAGTTTGTGAAGAATTGATGCAATGACTATCAAAGTTAACGCTCTTAGATTAGCTCTGCTTTTTTGGTTAAAACTGATTTTCAAGCAGGTTTCAGAACTTATCATGATGGTATTGAAGGACACAGACCCAAACTCATGCATGCAAAATGCGGTTGGTCACCATGAATTTCTTCCTTTTAGCTCAATGATACGATAGAGATAAATTAATCTTAATACAGAGGCACAAGGATATAGAGGTCTGCTCTCAGACAGCTGAGACTGAGAGGATGGATGACTGAAGGAGCAATCTACAACATACTTTATCCGCATGTACCAGCAGCTCAAGGCAGAAGTCTAAAACTTTTCAGTTAGGAATGTTGACTCATCTCTCCTCCATTTTTTATTCTATATCTTTGTTCAATAGAGTAGATATTTAGACACAGAAGATTGAAAGAAAGAAAGAGATTTTGGGAGGGCCAGTTACAGGGTGGGTTTACTTCTCTAGTCATCCAAGAAAGACCATTCACATTAAGTCCAACCTCTCATTCTCTAGATGACTAAAAAGCTGCTCGTACATGTGTACAAACCCATATGTTCTAGATTGCTCTTTCGGTCATCCAGAGAATAAGACTTTTAATCACTTTTATGCCTCTTTCATTCTCTATCTGTCACTTCCAAGGTACCAGCTGGACATCCCAAATATCAAGTCCAGATTAATTTTTTACTTGGGTAAGATTAAAGATTCTACGCTCAGCAGATTAGATTGGTTAGCAAAAGGGAGCACCTTGATGGGACAGAGCAGCATTTCTCAAAGTGTATGGCCTGGTATCTGGTGTTCCACAAAGAATTCCCAGGATCACTGTGGGATAATTTGGCCCTCCTGTTTTGCCTGGCTCAGCTCTGTCCTCTTGATCACTGCTGCAATGACTTGGTCCTGAGCAAGATGTTGCTGCTGCTGTACAGCAGCAGGTCCCAAATTGCCTTGCATCCACAGGAGCACGAGGAAGCAGCAGCCTCTGCCATCTTGATCACTACTGTAGAGATTGGCCCTGAGCAAACCTCTGCTTGTGAGCACACTCTGATTTGCAGGCTATGTGGAGAGTGGTTGCAGCCAACAGTAGCAACACCATCTCAGGCCACCTGGCCCAAGCAGGAAGAGGGGCTGGAGAAGCCCCAAAGCCAATGGTCGATAGTGATAACTGGTTGAGAAGGCAAAGGTATGTCAGAGCTGCTGGGCCAGGAGCAGTGAAGTGGGCTAGACTTGGAGATGAATCTTCTTTTTCCTCCCTTAGCTTTCTTCCTTCGCTCATAGGACTGTTGTCCTTCTATCAGTGGTAGCAGTGACTGATATCTGATAAAGCCTCTCTGCTGATGCCACTGCAGGACTGGCTGATGTACTGGAAATGACCAGAAGACCATTGTAATATTGAGAAGTTGTAGGAATGTCCTGCCCCAGTTTGTCTTTCCATATTTTAAGTTTCTGTCTGTTACTGCTAAGAATTCTGGGTAATTAAGTACACAGTCTTTTGGTTTGATTTCTGTCTTTTGCCTTGCTCTCTCAAGGTCAAAGACTCTGTATGCTTGCCAGTTTAAAACGTAGACAAAACAAAGTTGCAGATGAGACTTGCTAAGTGGTACCTGCTTTTGGATTGAGACCCACAGCCAAGCAGCATCAAACAGTGGGAAATGGGGAAGAAGTTAGCTTGTCCCAAATGTGTGAGGACTCTCGAATATTCTGTGAAAGAAGGCCAAGTCTCCCAGCCCAGGGGGTACAAATATACCCTGGACTGTGCTCTCAGTTGGGGTTGCTCAGCACAAGCTGACTGCTGCAGTGCCATGCATATTGGCTACCAGAGAGGATCTTCTCTGTTGCTTTCTGTTTGGGGCTCCTGCCAGCAGCCAAACAGGGAAATCTTTGCTTGGGTGAGAATATCGATCTTTATGTTATCTAGGCATGATAGGCTTAAGTGGATTCCATTTTTAACAGTATGCTAATGCTGCTTATATGCTTATGCTCTTTAAACTGCTTGCTGTTGAAAAAATCTAAAACTTTTTTACCTACAACTGCTGTCTTTTGCTGCCTCCAGATGTTTCAAAAAGAACTCTCTTGCCTTTGGTGAACTGGCCAATCACTTTTGGTGAGATAGCAGATAGGTAAGTCTTAGTAACAGCAAGAAAAGAGCCCTGCTTCAGTTCCTCTGTGTGTATGTGCATCTTATTGTTAACTCTAATCCATGTTAACTTCCAAATATTTGGTATAGAACCCCACCTCTTCCTTCTCTTATCCCTCCCTCCTACTCTACTACCACTGCCACCATAGTTCATCTGTGTAGAAATTTAGAGTGTGTGTGTAGAACTTCATTCCAAAAAAATTAGAGTCAACATAGATTAGGACTAACATTCAGATGTTCCATCCCACCTCTCCAAATCAGTACAACAAACACAAATTGGGCTAAACATCCAGTATTCAGTGTTTTCAGTACACTGATGAACATGGAGTAGACTGGTATGGAGAGGAAGAAAAGTAGGAAGGAGAGATGATATTAGCTTGATGTTCAGTATTTTAACTTCAGCGTCAAATTAAAATTAAATTAAATCAAATTAAAATTTTTCCCATGGACCTAAGTACCTGATGGCCCATGGGAAGAGCTTTGATTTGTGTAACAGTATAACGATATATTTGTAGACTTTTAACTGTGCGCAACTGCAAATTGCCAAATTACAATAAACTTCTTTGAGGATAGTAAATGGTTTTGTTCCCATCAAGATACTGCTTCCTGTAAGATTTCTCACTTCTATTAAGAGAGCAATAAAACAAACACTTAAAAAAAACCTACATTTTGCGAGAAACAAAAGATTTTCCCCTCGTGATGCTAAGTACACATACAAAAAATACAGAGGGACTTCCTGACTGACCAAAAATGTGCAACAGCCCATCCAAATTTTCTATTATTTTAAAAGTCCATGAAACAAGGCAGTATCTATTTCAGTTTTGTGCAACCATGCACAAAATGGTTTCGTAAATGCACAATTCTTGTTAAGACTGATCACGAAATCTTGCTGTCCTTGCAGGCAAGGAGAAGAATGGTGATGTTTCTTACATTTGCACATCAGAACAAAATAAATAAGGATGTGTATCTCTATGTATCTTATTTATAAATATGCTAAGAAAAACTATCTCATAATTCATTTTAACCACATGATACACATTATGCTTTATTGTTGAAGCTATCCCTGATATGATAGCAATTCATACCTCTTGGTCTTTGGGTACTTCATCAGCAAGTGTAAAGAAATCTGCCAAAGCATAAAGAAAACCAAGATCTAAACGGAGATCCATTTCTTGAATTAGGACTTTAAAATACCTGCAATGGAGTTCAAAAACGGTCAAAATATCACAAACATATTGTCTGAGCCAGCTTAGTGGTCTTCATCTTGCTATCAGTCCCAACTATAACACACCCACTGCCATCAATAGTAATGTGCAAAGTCAAACACATGCAATTTTCACTGATTCAAGGGATCAATTTTAGTTCAGACTAGCAGCTGAATTTACACATTGTCTGGTTTTAAAATTATATTTGCTAACTAAGGAAAGCATTCCAGTTTCAATTCTTATTAAAACATGATGTCAATATAAGACATGTTGAAGAATTTAAGACATCTTGAAGCAGGAACACCAAAGACTTTAGAAACAACATGTTTTCAAAACTAGCTTATTTAGAACAGGAAGTCTCTTACTGTAAAGGCTTCTGGTAGCCCCTGGAAGGTGTCTTCTTCTGAAATATCTCAGGTGTTATAGAAAAGCTCAGAACAGCTTAGTCTCCTATAACATGCCACCTCATTGCAAGGACAGTGAAGTATGAACATTTAGCCTCCAAACCAATTGTTAGTTCCAACTAGACACTAGAGCAGTGGTTCTCAACCTGTGGGTCCCCAGATGTTCATGGACTTCAGCTCCCAGAAGCCCTGAGCATTGACCATAGCGGCTGGGGCTTCTGGGAGCTGAAGTCCATGGACATCTGGGGACCCACAGGTTGAGAACCACTGCACTAGAGTAAAGCCACTGAATAAATGAAACCTGGCAACTTAGTATTTATGTTGTCAAGAAAAGGTTGAACTAAACCTGTAGAAAATACTTTGTGATGTGGGTCGTTAAGTGCACCTGTGAAAAGCCATGTGACTTTAGTTGAGTCATGCTGATGAGCAATCAGGGAAGAAGGTTGCATCAGGTGTGGGGAGAATGCAAAGGCTGGCAGGATTGCATCAGCTAGTGTGAGTATAAAGGTAGCTGAGAGCTAGCCAACAAGTTGTATATGGTGCCTGATGTGTTTGTTGGAGGCTCTGTCAGAAAGAGCAAGCAGAGGAATGCTGGAATGTCTTCTGGAGATTCTTGTAAATATGTATACATTGTAACTCAAGAATAAATTGCCTCCTTGATGGAAGAAAACAATTGGTGTGGGTGAGTTTTTCCTTGCTACAGTGCACTGCTGCTAAGTTATTCTCTGTTGCTGGGCATGCTACCAAAGCTGTGGGAGCAATCTCCGCTATATTTTGGGTGTGACGTATGTAACTTCCTTTGATTCACTGTATCTAATTTAGATGGGACTACTAACTGGATTTTAACCTTATTTTCCTTTTTTAGTTAGTCAGTTTTCACAAATAGATTATCTTAAAATCTATTCAGTAACTGTTTTACTACCAGGAAATACACAGAAAAGCTTCAGTGGGGAGTGAACCCACACAGAATACAGGAGGTAAAATACCTACACAAATTTTTAAAATTGTCAGGAGCCCCGGCATGGCTGAGCTTGCCGGCGTCCCTGAGGCTGTTGTGGAGGCCGCCGCCGCGGAGGCGGAAGGCCTGGCCGCCGTGGAGGCTGCCGCCGCCGCCGCTAGCGGTCCCATGGGTGGCGCTGGGGGCGATCCGGTGGCCCCTCCGGTGGGCGCGGCGGGCGCAGGCTCGCTGGGGGAGGCGGGTCCCGGTCACGGCCCCGAGGCTTCGACCCGGTGGAGTCAGTCGCCCCTCCTCCCACGTTCCAGCAGCAGTGGCAAAGCAAGGAGGCAACCCCCCGGTCCCGCCGGTTGATTGAAAAATGGTTGTGGGCTGAGAGCTCCCAGCTGTGAGCACAGCTGTGGGCTCTCAGCTGCGAGTCTGCGCCAGATTGGGCGCCGCCGGCCCGGGGAACTATTTAGGGTGGGCGCGGGGCAGGGTGAGGCACGGAGCAACAACCGTCGGCCTTCTGTGTTCTCCCCGCCCGCGTCTGGTTCCAGTCTCCCGCCGGTGGCCGCGTCCAGCCAAGGACCTTGTCCACGTTTTGGGTGAAGTAACCCTTCTTGCTTTCTGTTGAAGCCTGTTTGTTGTTGAGGCATGACCTGAGTTGGAAACCGTTTGCTTTAAGTTCAGATTTGCCTGTGGGGGAGTTGTAACTGTGAATAAACGCTGACACCCTCCCAGCCGCTTGTCCTGTGCCTGCTTGACCCCCGCTCGCTGCTGACAAAAATATCTGTACGCATCTAAGTTTGATGTTCACAAAATTAACACTGAAAGTGGCCATATAACCTGTTTATTACCTCCAGCTTAATTCAAATAGTGAATACCATGATATCACTCTGAACACACCCAATCTTGTCTGATTTTAGAAGCTATGGGGGATCAGGTCTAATTAGTACCAAGGAACATTACGGATCTTCAGGTAGGAGTGGGGGGAATCTTCCTTGAAGCTCTGAAAAGGCACAGTTGACAATACTGGACTAAGAGACGAATGCTCTGAGTACTATTTATTTTTTATTTATTAAACTATTCATGTTGTGCTCTATATCACAGGATCCCAAATGACATGCAGATAGAAACTATTTTAAAATAGTTTACAACAATTTAAATTTTAAACAATGGGGAATAATTGAGCCACTTGAAAAGGTAGTAAAGACAGTAAGCAATTGAAACATTAAACAATTTAACAACTGAAACTAATTAAAACAGTTTAAGACGTTCAGATCTGTGTAAAAGGTCTTGACAAAAAGGCTATTTTAACACAGCGTCCGAAACAAACCAAAATATAAACCCAATCAGCCCTCCAAGGAGATGGCATTCTACAACTGGGAAGCCACAACAGAAAACAAAACAAAATTAAAAACTATCTCATGCCCTCATAAAATGTATTACTCCTACTAGTAAATGGTCCTTCTGTCAGCCCCTAGTTCTCAGTCAGGGGCACAGAGAGAGAAGTGCTCCTGCAAATAGTGAGATCCCAAGCTGTTTAGGAATTCAAAGCAATTTGCGTTCAAGCTGGAAAGCATATCAGAAACCAGTGAAATTCCTTTAAAACTGGCTTTATATGATTTCTACAAAAAGTTCCAGTTAAGAATCTAGCTGCAGTGTTTTGCCCTAGCTACAGCTTCTGGAAGTAAGAAAAACATACTTACTTTATACGAGATATCTGGGAATGCCCTGCAGTTCTCATGACAATACTGACATCAGTAAATGGTTTAGGCTCTATGGAAATTTTAAACAAAAAAGGGTGAGCATGCATTGGAACTTTTTCTTTCTTTCTTTTTTGAATATATACTTTGCCTTTCTCCCAGGATGGGAGCCAAGATGGCTTACAATAATTTAAAACAAGATTCATTTAAATTTCTATTTTACAAAAGTTAAAAATGAATAACAGCATTTTTTTAAAAAAACCCATGGTTTTAAACATTTAACTCATTTAGATGTAATTACTAATAAAAGATAAAAACATGTTGGACCCATTCTTATTTCCACGTGCAGTGGTATAATTGAGATCATTTGCAAAGGATATTAATGGAAAGGGTGTACAAATCAATGGTATAGGGTGACAAGAAGCATATATGAAGTATATATGGGGGAAATAGAGCCAATTATTAAAATGAGGAATACATATCCACAAATACTTTCAAATCCAAATTCAGCATATACAAATTGACAAATAATTTAACAAAGTTACAGATATGTCATTTTTCATATTCCAGTTATATTCGTTGTATGGTTTTTGAAATAATGCTAATGTTTCTCTAAAGGTCATTGGCTCAGGATACCATTTCTTCCTGCCCTGAACACATATGACACTTGCAGACAAGGAAAATTTGTCAAGCAAGAGTAGTCTAAGATGTGTATAAAAGCTTGTGAATCTTTAATTGCCCCAGAATTTTTTGGGGGAAATGAGAAATGGTAGAAATGAGAAATGGTAGAACTGATGTTTCCCATTTGATCCAAATTACTTCCAGTGTTAGAATGAAGATCAGATTGCTTTGTTAATTATAACAGCGCCTGATTAGTCTTCATATTTGAAAAGCTATTCCCTCAAAATTGAAAAAGCAGCTGTTTGAACAAAGTTTTCAAGAAGTTTCTAGCAAATTTAGCAAATTCAAGGAGAAATAAACAACTCTATTCACAAAATTCACTTTATTTTCTAATCTATTAATTAGTTTTCCCAGACCCCCACAAAAAAGATAGTCTCCCAAGTTATTAAAAGATGTAGGGAAAAAAGCTTTAAAAGGTGTTAAACGGTATTAACAAACCTGAATCCAAGGAGATGGACTTGGGAGGTTTAATAGGATAGAACACAAAGGGAAATATGGCTCCAGGAATCTGGTTTTGTATCTGACAAGGGCAATGACAGGACAATATTGTGCATGTTAGATATCCACTTGCAAATGTTTGTTTTTACCCTAAGTGTTTGACAAACATTCCAGCTTGCAATTATACTGGTTTCACACATATTGAGGGGAAAACAGAAAAATCTTCAACAAATAAAGACTGCATTTTGAAATTTGAATTTAAGTACGTTGAACATGCATTATGCCTAAATCCAAAGTTTACATGATGGAAGTCAACACACTTTTCATAAACATCTGCTTTTCTTCTACCATTTGAAAACTCAAAATTAAAAAAAGTTTTAATTTTTAAAACCTATTCAGCAATATCACTAAAGATACCATATAGAAAAGCTTAAAATTCTAGTTGCTTATGTTAAAGTAAATGCTAAAGTAAAAACATAAAAGTAAATTTAAAAAGTCTACGAAATACCTTATCTATTTTATCATATCAAACTAAAAGCTTATTTCACTCATCGCTTGAGATAATCCTAAAACATACCTGTATCCTATAAATCTGGACTCTGAAGGATGACTGATGTTCAGACGTACTATATTGTACTTTTAAAGCTGGCAAAAAGCTTCTTCTCACAGGAATTTCACTTGGTTGTAGTATTTTCATGTTATTACCAGTAGGAGTCAAGCAGACCTATTATTTTAAAATGCTCAAATTTAAATCTCAATTTTTAAACTTTTTTCAAATAAAGCATTCAAATACAATCTAGCTAATTTAAGCATTTTTATTTTTCACCAATTTCAAAGGGAAATCAAGCCTCTAGCTCAAAGCAATTGCATTTAAGAAGTATTCAAATCTGAAATGGCTTAGTTCTGCCCAAACTATGTGCATTGCAAACCCATGATGATGCCTGATGACTAGAAATAGACTAAGATCCCATGGAAAAGGTTGCTGGACTGGATCCACAGGGAATGTTAAGTGTGCCGCAGGACTCACCCTGCAGCGCGATTTGCAGGGTGGAGCGTGGGCAGTAGAAGATGGGAGCCTTTCTGGCCTCATGCAGGCCGGAGGGGCAGGTCATTTCCATGGAGGGAGGGCCTCATGGGGATCCCCGGATGCCCGCGAGGTGGCAGCCAATCGGAGTGCACCTCCTGCGCGCTGATTGGCTGCTGTGGCCTGGTGGCCAGCTGTAGGGGATCACCTCCCCTGCAGCCACCTGGGAGGCCAGCACTCCAGGTCCACACTGCTTCCAGGCGCCTCATCCCGTGCTGCTCCCAGGCTCCTCATGTGTACACAATTATGGTACGGCAGCAGCAACAGTGAGCAAGGGGTGGGAAACGAGGGCACAGTGGATGGCGAGGTACTCTGGCAGAGCTTGGAAGTGGCGCGGGTCGGCTGCTTTGGTGCAGTAGTGGTAGCTGCTACAATTAGGCAGTGGTGAGTGCCAGACTACAGAGCAGGAGGCAGTGTAGATCAGTTGCTTGGGTGAGGCAGCATAGTGGCAGCTGTGGCAAATGAGTGGGCTTTGGAGCAGAGGCAGCAGCAGTGGATGAGTGGGGCCGCCGGTGCAACCTTGCAACAGGAGAGCAAGGTTGCTCCAGAGCAGCAGCAATGGCGGTCGAGCGGCGGTAGGCGTGGAGCACAGGGACTGCCAGGCCTGTCAGCGGAGTTGCAAGGTCAGTCAGGGTCGGGCCCTCCCTTCCATGAGCCTGGGAGGCTTGTGTTGCTTTGCGGGTGGTGGTGGCCAGTTGGCTGTTCTGGGGGCAGCAGGGAGGGGCAGCTATGGTCCCGGCCAGCCTTGTGCCTTGCAGCAGTGGGTCATCCAGGCCGGGACATTGCCTTGGAATGGCCTGCTGGTGTCTGCCCTCCCCCTGGGTTCCTCGGTTGCTTTAACCCCCCCTCACCCCCACTGGCGTGGTCTCTCGGTCCCTTCGTCCCCTCCTCATGCTTCTGACAGTGCCACCATCCTCCCTTGTGCCAGGACGCTTCACGCTTGCAGCTCTTGAACATGCCTCCCAAGTGGGTACTTTCGGCTCAGGAGCCTCTGCCTCACACTTGGAGCCAGGCTTGGCGGCAGAGAAAATCCTGGGCCAGCCTTGCCCCAGCCTCTAGGGGAGCTCGACCTGATGGAGAAGCTGGATGCCCTTCGGAGGCGGCAAGGGACTCTGCTCCACATGGCGATGCAGTCTTGGCTGGTTTTATGCAGACCATTGAGTTATTAGTGGAAAATGTGCAACGCCTGGAGATGCCGTCTGTGCCTGCTCCCTTGCCCCCTGTAAACCAGAGTGAGGCTGCCACACCTTCTGAACAGCCCCAGGCATGGTAGGACCGTCGACAGCGATCTCGATCATCATTACCTTCCAGCACCTCTTCCTCATCATACTCCAGCTCTGATTCCTCCAGCTGGGAGAGGTGAGGCAGGAGAAAGAGGAGGAATAAGAACAAGTGGCACAGAAAGGAAGAGTGGAGCAGATTCAGACAACGGTGGGGCATTGGGTGAGTCCTCAGCTGAAGGATGTCGGGCTCCAGAGTACTGGTAGGCTGCAGCCCATGTACCGGGGCTCCTGGCATGGGCAATTCGCAGGTGCCTGGGTGAGAATGAGGAGGGCGTCAGACCTAGGGCCATGTGAGACAATTCATCAGGTACCAGAGGTGGTGGCCCTCTTGCTACCTTCAGGGATCACAAGGATCCCCCTGGGATCCATCTTGACAAAAAGACTAGGGAGTGTATTCTGGATGGATATTATGTGGATGGTTTTTCTCTCCTCAAGCCCAAAGGAGAAGAAGAGTGGGTACTCAGGTGCATAAAAAAGCATAAGAAGGAAGAAAAAACTGAGCTGGCTACAACACTTTCATGGGGGTAGTCTCAGCGGCGTATCCCGAAAGAGGCTGGCACCTTTCCAACCATCTGGATAACATCCTCAAGGCCAGGTCTCTTGTGGGGAAGTCTTCAGCCATCGAATATGACTGTGCCTTTTGCAAGTGAGCCTCGCAGAGCGAGTCCGTGTGCTGGGACTTGATCAGTGACAAGCTCTGGCTTGTGATTGTTGGTCCGTACATCAAGGGCAGAATAGAAGGCAGCAAGCTTTTTCGTGAGCATGGGAAAAAGAATTCAAGGAGGCTGGTGTGCTGGGAGTTCAACCAGGGCAAGTGCCAACGGGCTCAGTGCAAGTTTGAACATAGCTGCGAAGGCTGCCTGGGCTCCCAGCCCAGGGCATCCTGCCCCTGCCTCGGGGAAACCCTGTTATCTTGCCCAGGCCAAGGTGGGGGCACTCCTCCCAGTAGGAAGGATGCTCCCCGTCCGCCTCCCCCATGGTGGTGCTGGGTCCACGAGGCGTTAGTTTTGCTCCCTCCCATTTCCAAGTCTGCCTGCCTGCGCTCTGCCCCCTCCTGGTTCTTTATCCGGACCAAAGGGTGGCTCATTTCATTGAGTGCAGATTTACAGTGGGCTTTCGCATCCCAGCGGTGGGGCCTCGGTTGGCCTTTGAGGTTGGCAATCTGAAATCTGCCAGTGATCACCCTGAGGTGGTTGCTGAAAAAAATCGCTAAGGAGGTGCAGGTGGGCAGGGTGGCGGGCCACTTCTCCTCCCCACCTTGCCTAATCTCCATGTGTCTCCCCTCCATGTGTGGTCCCCAAAAAGACCCCGGGCAAGTTCACACTCATCCATAACCTGTCTTTCCCAAAGCGTTTGTCTGTTAATGATACCATTCCCTGCAACCTTTGCTCAGTTCGTTACTCCTCTTTTGATCAGGCCATCAGCCTGGTGAAGTCGTGAGGCCGGGGGCGCTCATGGCCGAGTGCGATATCCAGTCTGCCTTCAGGTTGTTTCTGGTTCATCCAGATGATTACTGCCTGCTGGGATTCAAATTTGGTGGGTCTTGGCATTACAACAGGGCTATGCCTATGGGGTGTGCAGTCATTTGTGCTGCCTTCGAAACCTTTAGTACCTTCCTGGAATGGGTGGTCAGGCGTTGGGCAGGGTCCTCTCTGGTCACCCATTACCTTGATGACTTCCTGTTTGTGGGGAAGAGTGGGTCCGGGAGCTGCACCAAATTATTGGAGGTGTTCCAGGAACTGGTGCATGAGCTGGGGATTCCTTTGGCACAGAGAAAGACTGAGAACCCGTCAACATCGCTCTCCAATTTGGGCATCCAGCTGGACTCGGTCCTTGGAGCGTCCCGCCTGCTGGCCGACAAGTTAGCAGGTATCAAGGAGCTCATAGCTTCCTTCATGGAACAGAGCAAGCCCTCCTTGAAAGAAGTGCAGACCCTGTTGGGACATCTCAATTTTGCCTGCAGCATTGTCACTCCCGGCAGGGCTTTTTGTGCCAGGTAAGTGACAATTACTTTGGGTGTCAAGGCCTCTCATCATCGCATCTTCATCACCAAGGGTGTTATGGAGGATCTTGGAGTATGGCTTTCCTTTCTTGATAACTTCAATGGGATAACTTCAATGGGATGGGTTTGGCAGGACAGATTCGAGCCCAGTCAGGCACTCCAGATCCAGTCTGATCCAGCTGGGTCAGTTGGCTTTGGAGCTTCCTTTAAAGATTGGTGTGCCAGGCACTGGCCGCAGGCATGGCTGGCAGGAGATGTGGTTAGGGACCTCATATTTTTGGAATTTTTCCGATCCTGGTGGTGGTGTCCATTCGGTCTGAGGAACTCAGCAATAAAAAGGTCTCCTTTTGGTGTGACAATCAGGTGGTGATGGCTGTCATCAATCACCACTCGTCCAAGTCCAGCAGGGTTATGAGACTGGTTTGAAGGTTCGTTCTTGTCTGTTTGTCTGCTAACATATCCTTCTGAGCTAAATTTGTTCCAGGGCTGGACAATGTGATCATGGACTCTTTGTCTTGCTTCCAGGAAGAGAGATTTCGATCCTTGGCCCCAGAGGCAGACCCCGTGCCAGCAGCATTCCCGGAGGAGCTTTGGGACCTTCAGAATGATGAGTAATGGAAGGGTTGTTCCAGTCCATCACACCTAGCACCTTTCAGGCTTACTGCAAGGCATTCAGCAGGTTCCAGGACTTTCATTGGCTCTAAGGGTATCATCTTGTGGGCAAGATTCCCAAGCCACAAGTGTTGCATTTTATGGCTCACTTATGGGACCCTGGACTTTCTCCCCGTTTGCTGTTGGCCCATCTGGCAGGTAACTCCTTCTTCTGCAAGGCTGCAGGGTGGGGCGACCCCTGTGCATCCTTTTGGGTTAGTAAGGTGCTGGTGGCACTCGCGTCCTCATCCCAGGGACTCCAGGAGGCCTATTTCATTCAGCCTGCTTGGAGACTTGATCCGGTCTCTGCTTGGAGTTTGCCATTCTCGCTTTGAAGTAACCCTGTTTGGGACCGCTTTCACTATTGCCTTCTTTGGCACGTTCAGGGTGGACGAACTGGTGTGCAGCTCAAACTTGGATGCTTCCAACATTCTTGCTTGGGGATGCCACCTTCCATGGATCTTCTCTTGCCTTGCAGGTGAGGCACTCGAAGAATGACCAGCAGGGGTGGGGGACCACAGTGTGGCTCCACGCATGGCGCAGGAACAGTCCTTGCCCGGTCAAGGCCTTGACCAGGTACCAGCGGATGAGATCCAAGGGCTCCACCAGGATTGTACCGATTTGTCTAGGTTCCAATTTGTGGCCATCCTACAGGCGGCCCTGGCCCACCTCTGGCTACCTCCTGTGCAGTCTGGGAGTCTCTCTTTTTGGATCAGGGCTGCTACCATGGCTTTGGAATGCGGTCTGTCTGACGGGGACATAATGGGGGTGGGGAGATGGAGATCCAGGGCCTTTGTGGGTTACATCAGGCCTGAATTAAAACTGCAAGCTCTCCATGCCAGCCTTCATCCTTGGCCCACGTCAGCTGGGGGGTGCTTTCTGGGCTAACATGATTCATTATTGGCTGCAGCTGCGAGGTTGGCAATAGGTGGTCCCCAGAGGTGGGTCTGCCTTTTGGCAGTCACATGGGACTTGGATCCAGGTGGGTTGGGGCCAATGGCCTTTGGGCAAGGTTCACTGGCCACCTGCGGTTTGGAAGGTGGTGGCGAGCATGTCCAGCTCGGGGGGGACATGCCTTTTTTGCATCTCCTGATGACAAAGGGTTCTGGGGGTGGGATCCCCTGGTGGCTGCTATTGATTGCAGCACTGGGTCAGAAGCTTGGGTACATTGGTCAGCAGCGGGCTGATCAATGATAGGATCCAGACCATGTTTTGGCCAATCCATTTGTATGCTGTAGCCAATAAAGCTGTGGCCTTTGTTCTCCAAAAATTTGGTATGTTGTCTTATTCTGAAGTCCCATCACCCCTACTCATGCAAAATGAGGATAAGATGTTTTGCTTAGCTGCAACACACTAAAGAATCAATGATGAAGAGTGTGCCTCCTCAGATGGGTGAAAGGGTGAAAAGCACTAAAGCCATTAGCTCTTGGAAGCACCGGTTAGACAGTAGAATATAAAGGTCACATAGGAAGCCAACATGTTATAGGTTTTATACTATGATGTATAAAACCTCTGATTCAGATAGCTGTTAAAGTCTAGGACAATGTGTACACCGATTTTCATATAGATCATTCTAAATGTTGCTCTGCAGAGGCACAGAGCCATATGAAAGACTGAACCAAGACCACAAGGAAGAATTACAACAAAAAGAGAAGCAGAGGTTGAGCTCACATTAACCTTTCCTTTTCCCTCACAAATAATATTGGGTAGACAAAGGTCAGAATGTTATGAACTCTTACAATCAGACATAATTCTGAGTAAATATTAACAAAATCAGGCTGAGACCTCCTGCTGAGAGCTGGACTATGGAGACCAGGGTCAGCCATGGAAACCCACTGGCTGGCCTTGGGCAAATCACACTCTCTCATCCTTACAGGAAGACAAAGGCAACCTCCCTATGAACATATTGTGCCAAGAAAACCCCATGACAGGTTCATCTTACCATTGCCATAAATTAGAAATGATTTGAAGACACAATGCAACAAAACTTTTCTGCTGCATAAAAGTAACATATAAGATAAATGGCTGGGGTAGGAGAAAGAAAAAAATGGGCCCAAACTTGTCTATATGCTTTTAGTAAAAATGTAATAAGAAATACACTAAGCTTTACATGACATATTCATGGTTGAGTTACAAAAAATCCTCTCAGAATTACCGGAGTATTATCATCTAGCTCCACTATTTTATTTTCTGTCGGTGAGCGATCACAGTATTCACTAAATTCTTTCTCCAGTTTTTCAGTTTGCTTCAAACTCAGTGGCCTCCATCTTGACTTTTTCTTGGGTTTTGTCTCCCAAATTACATCAGAACTTGCAGTAAAATAAATAAAAGGAAAGATTATTTACCACATTACAACATATTTGGTACAGTTCTCAATAGGAAAAAAACTATCATATGTCTACCCAGTAAGCAACTGCATTTCATTAGGTCTTTGAAGTATATTTACTGCTGAATATTTAACTGTTTGCTAGAAGTGAAAGGACTTCAGTTCAAAATTACTTCTTTGTATCTTTCTAGAAGTCTAGGAAACAGTTTTAAAAATTTTAGTCTCCTGAAATCAATGATATTCCTAACTTAATCATGATAGAGACTTTATTTTTTCTATTTATCTGTGAGCCATCTTGAATCCCATCCAGGGAAAAAGATGGGATATAAATAGAATAAATAAACAAACAAACAATATATGAATATGCGTATTTACAAATTAAATTTATTTAAATTAAATTTCTTCCATTGAAATGAACAGCACATAGGTTGCAACAGTATGCACACCTACCCAGGGAATAAATCCAACTGAATTCAGTGGGTATGTATTCTTAACACTACACTGCTGGGGGATTCCATTTCTGGTCATGTCAATGGAAGATGTGATCTAGTGAGCAATGCTAGACTACGAACCCCTGAAGCATCATGACTGACGGAGTGAGGGGGCCTCCTGAAGTCAAGCTAGTGGATTCTCTGATATTTGAAGAGTCTGAAGACTCCAATCTAGCCAAGATCAGGACCGGCAAGGTATCCAATAGGGAAAAGAGTGGTCATAGTGGGTCCCGAGGCTAGGAGAATTGCATGCTTGAGTAGACTTGAGAGTGAGGGCTTTCCACCCCCAATATGGACATTACATTTATTGTGTCTGGATCTCTTGTAGATATATATTTTTTTTAACTAATACTGCTTACAGAAGACAAGAAGTCTTTGTTTGCAGCAGCTGAAACTGTTTCCTAAAGTTTAAGTGGTTTCCTGTGTGATTGAGGATTTAAAGTGACAGTATTCTTTTTTGATTCTCAATGGAATGACATGTTAACTAAGTTAAAGGACTCAATCTTTCTTTTTATTTCCTTCTTTTGCTTTGGAAATTATCTTAGTCTTACTCTTAAAAGGATTTGATTACTAGTATATGCTTGATTTTGTATAACTGGATTTTGATCTGGACTTTGGATTCTCGGAGAACTGATTTCTCCTTTCTGTCTTTTTGACTGAACTGTTTTTACTTGGCTTATTAACTGGACTTTTAGATGTAGATCATATCTATATTTAGCCTACATACACAACAGAGTAAGATTTCATTCTTAATTTTAAAATTGTCATGTTCGGTATTATGAAGATTGGATTTTTTTTAAAGATAACTCTGTCAGTCTGCTTGCTGGTTGGCAATGTGACAATTTTTACATTCCTAAAAAAATTGTTAGACTTGGGCCATTTCCGCACTACACTGTTATAGTGCTATTATTCCACTTTTAAATTCCTGCAGAACACTGGGGTTTGCAGTTTAGTGAGGCCAAAGAGCTCTCCTGCTGAGAAATCTAAATGCCCCTACCTAAACTGCAAAACATAGGATTCCATAGGATGCTGAAAGTAGAATAACAGCATTATAACAGTATAATGTAGAAATGGCCTTTTTGTGAACACAAGCTGCCTTGTTTCAGAATACATTTAACACTGGATGGAAGTAGTTATGGCACCAAGTTTGGAATATGACAATCAAATCAGAAAAACTCAGCTGAGGATGAGGATGCACCTGAAAATTCTGTGAGTTTTTTGGCTGAATTCAGGTAATTTAAAGTCTGTATTGAGAATAAGTTTGATGTACTTAAAAAACAATTATTAAGAGAGTGTAAAGATGGGCCAGAAGAAAATGAAGATATTACAATATAGCAGATATATGAAAAGATATCTGTACATCTGCAAGAAAAGGAGGACACAACAAAATCCTCAAGACTTGGAAATTAAGATTACCCATACTGAAATAAATTCACAACAAGAATTAGAGAGAGCCAATACAGCAGATGTAAGAAGAATGAAGGTTTTAAGTAATGTCATAACTCAGGCTTCAGTTAAAAAAGTGGAAAAGTCAAATTCTAGGATCTGATCAGAAACCACTTGACAGCTTGTTTATACTTTCAGATGAAATTTCTCTCAGAAGAAAAGACAATTACAATCTCTTGATGGACAACTAATCAGAAAGACTATTTTTTCCGGCTGTGATTGATTTGAAGAGTTGGTTTTTACTTGTAAGAATGAAAGGCACAGACTGAGCATGACTGAGCTGACAAAAGGTTTTTCAGGAATACTTAAATATGATTCTACGTTTTGGAAAAAAAAGGAAGGAAGGAAGGAAGGAAGGAAAGAAAGAAAGAAAGAAAGAAAGAAAGAAAGAAAGAAAGGAAGGAGGATTCTGATGAAGAAAGGGGTCTATAAATATGACACGAAGAGTCCAGAAGGGAATGAGACTGGTTTGATGATGATGATAATTTTTCTTAAACTTTAAATTTAAAGTTGGAATTTTTATTATCACAAGAGAAATGGAATTGGAGTTAATAGTTTTACTTTTGTTGCTTTTAGAGGTGATTTCTTACATAGAGATTTATTAATCTTAACACAGAATATAAAATAAGAATAAGTTAGGGATGACGAATATAGAATAAGTTAAGAATGATTTATATTGTGTTGTTAGTAAATAGTTAAGGAGAATCTATGTTACTTTAATACAGAATATAGAATTATCTGATAATTGATTTTAATTTTTTTAATTTTTAATTTTTTTTAAATTGGTGATTATTAATTAATCTTGTAGGTATATGTCTATGAAGGTAAAAGTGAGTAGCAACAAGTATACATTTTTGGTATAGATTTAAGACTAACAGGCATAATTATTTGATTATAATGAGCTGTTTGCAAAAAGGGAAGGAACCAACTTTTAGTTATTTGTAGTTTTTCAATTATTTGTTATAGCTTTGTTAAATGTTTGTAGTTGTGTTATGTACTCTGTTTTTTAAATTGTATTATTATGTATTTGTAATTTTATGTATTGCTATATAGTGTTTTTCCTTTTTTCTCTATTTAATACAAATATTAAAAAAGATTTAAAAATTGTGTTAAAAGCAGTTTTGAAAGATTTATTTTACAAGAATAGTGATTAGTTTACCAGTATTTTTATCAAACTATTAATGCTAAATCATCCAAAACATGCCCATTTATAATCTATCACTACAAAAAATCAGTAATTAAACTGGAAATATTGTAAATATTTTACCTTGTAATTCCAATATAACCTATTTCTTGTTTTAAATAGTTATCTACTAAAGAGATGCCAACATCTTGTAAGGACATAATGATTTCTTGTTCGGCTAATTCGACTTTCTCACTTTCATATGTCAGTTTGAAAACCTTTTCATCTTCAGTGAACAGGATAATACGCTGCAATCCTTCAAAAAATGAAACTAAATATATGTTTTTGCTTCCCACCTGGATAGGTGTCATCAAATCCTAGAACAAAAAAATAAACAAAGGCTTGTTTTCAGAGTAACATTCTCAAATCTTACATTTACTTTAACCCAATGTTATCTGAGTTTTCTTTGAAATGATCTCTAATAATTATACTGAGACCAGCTGTAAGTAAGTTTCATCCTTCTTTGCGTAACGTTGTTTAAAACCAATACTAATTTACTGAAATATTCCAGCTCAATATCAAAATCAACAATAAAATAAAAACAGACATATGCAGTAGCTAAAAGAAAGACTCAATCTTATGTTTCCACAGAGACACAACCAGAACATTTCAGAGCTGAGTAAAATTAGCAGGAGCCCCACTCCTCACAGTGTATGCCTATTTCTGCCTCAGAGTCTTCTCAATTCCTAGTCTGCCACGTAACAGAAATCTGCACAGATATGGAGGGCAAAGATGAGGATAGTTTATGAATTTGCAAGCTCTTTGTTTGGAGAATCACAGTAACAGATAAACAAAATATTCTTTGCAGTCTCTGATTCACACATGTAAGTGACTTATACCAGCCAGCCTACCAGAAGAAGGGTGTGCAAAAGACAGACCTGTTTGGCCAAACACAGCTTCACCTCTGACTCTGTTCAAAAGGCAACAGTAAAAAATGAATGTGGACAACTGAGACCACATAGTGGCTCTGCACAAGTATGTTCATGAAATTCCTTTTGGTAGCACTGCAGATGTTGTTACTGTTCTTGTTGAATGTGTATTTAGCTTCAGAGTAGAAGAAAATGCACAAGCTGACACATGAGCCTAATAAACTCTACCCATCCATTCGGAAGTTCCTGTGAGAAAACTGAAAACTTTTTTTTTGGTCTAGAACAGACGACAAAGAAACTCTGCAAATATTTAAATGAAGTACTAGAGTGAGTGGAGAAAGACGAAACTCAACAAATATCTCAGGTAAGGTTGAGAAAACTGTGGCTCCCAATCCCCGTTTTTGCAGCCCCAGATATTTCTAAATCTGCAGAACCTTGTTAAAAAAATCTAGATGATTTTTCATCTCTACCTCCACCCGTTCCAAAGACCATAAACACCTCTCCAAAGTGAAGAAGACCAGATAAAATCAGAAAAAAAAACACAAAAATCAAAGTGATGTCAAATTACATTTGCTTTCATCTTGCAGTGGGAATGCAGACTACAAGGGGATCAGGATTATGTGGAATATGGCATTCAATTTCAATGGCATTGCTCACTGTTGACATAAAGGATGTTGTGAAATAAAGACATACAACACTACATCTTGGCCTAGTGAGGAATGAGATATCTGAATGTAAACCCACCTAACCTCTGTGAAACACTAAGTAAGTGAGTCAACTCTTAAGTGTTGCAAGCTCATTTGCACAACAATTGGCTGTAACCACCACAAAGATGACTTTAAGGGCATGGAGGTTTAAGTTGACCAAAACCAGCATCTTAAAAGGACTAGAGAACCTTCAAAAACCAGTTCACCGATGGGTTTGTTAAGAGCGAACCAGAACTAGAAATAAGACGTCAAAAAATGCTGACAATGACTCCCAAATTCTTTAAATGCAATGTAAAAGAAGAATTTCCCCAACAGAGAACTGATCATCAGATGACCAATTCAAAAATAGCAGGAAAAGATGCTACTTGAACTTGTAACAGAGATGCATGGAAGGCTTCCTAAAGAAAGTCTTCTTCAAGACTTCTAAGCTCTAAGGTGGAAAAACTGCAGCCTTCAGATTCTTCACTTAAGGCTGCGAGGTCTGAATTGTGTCCTCTGCTACATCGAGGTTTGGGATCTTCTGCAAATGGAAGACCTTGCGATCTTCAAGGAGTAGGCTGAGGAAATTACTATAGATGATACAATCCATATTGTACGATCCATACAATCATCTCTGATTTTGCTGGAACCCTGGCAGAGGGCAAAAATGAGTAAAGGAAATGTCTGTTTCACATATGGAAAAACAAGTCCCCCAAAGAGGCCTAACCCTTCCCTGCTCTGCTGAAAAACAGTGGTAATTTATTGTTGATTAATTACGGGAAAACACCTATGCAAAGAAGGTTGTACTGCTGAACTAAAAGTTGAAAGACACTATGAGACAAAACTTACCCCTGCCTTATCAAGAAAACTGTGTCTCCAAGTGAATTGTTTTCCACTGCTTGTTAAATCTCCAGCAATAGGTCATGATGTGCAATACACCAGTCTCAAAACTGCAGTGTGTGTGAGTAGAGTGTGAGATCTGTTGCCTCCTTTCTTGTTTATGTAGTACACAATTGTAGTGTTACCCGTAGCTAATTGTACCATCCTCTCCATGAACATCTTGGAAGTCCTAAATACAGCAAGGAATTCCAGCACATTGTGTGCACAATAAGACTACCATATGCTTCCTGTTCCATTTCTGTCATTATACTTATGGGGGAGGGGTAAAGGAGCAAGATGGCCTGAAAAGAACTCCTTTGCCAAAGTTCCTGCATGAAGCCCATCAAAGAACTCCTTCCAGCCCTGTTGGCAGATATATGGACAGTTCCAGTAAGAGGCATCTTCTGCAATGAAGGAGAATAAGAGTAACTGTGACAGAGCCTGGAGCTTAGTAACAGCGGTTGATCTAACCTGATTGCTCTCTGACTGAAGAACCCAGCCCTAGCCAGAGGGAGGGGTGTGTGGGAGACATTGAATAGCGCATAAATACTGGGACTGCGGGTTAGGATCTGTTATTCCTTCAGTGACTTTCATAGAGTCAGAGTTCAGTAAATCAAAAAAGGGTTTTCTGGAGGAGGATTAGCTTCTCAGAGGCCTAAATGTGGGGCAGAGAAATAACCAAGCCTCATCTGAAAGGGATCAGAGGGAGGAACCCTGAGTGGAGAAAGAACAGGTTGCTTACCTGTAACTGCGGTTCTTTGAGAGGTCATCTCTGCCCTCACACACTAGGAGCTTTCACGCGTGCGCCGTAGCATTTGGAAGATTCTAGAGCTTAGTAGCTTGGCGGGAACCCCTCCTATGTCTCCACTGAGCATGCTCAGCCCGCCGAGCAACGGTCACTCCTCAGTTCTGTAGTCCGCCAATAAGGGACTTGAGAAAGAGGGGATGGCTGGGCGGGTGCGTGTGAGGGCACAGATGACCACTCGAAGAACCACAGTTACAGGTAAGCAACCTGTTCTTCTTCTTCGTGGTCTCTGTGTCTCATGCACTAGGAGACTGTGTAGCTTACCGGTAGGATGGTGGGTCAGGTCCTAGAGAACGGAAGCCAGCACAGCACGTCCAAAATGGGCATCTCTGCGGGACTGGCACTCCAGTCTGTAGTTGCGCACAAAGGTTGATGATTGGGACCAGGTCACCACACGGTAGAGTTCTTGCAGGTCAACTCCTCTTAGGAGGGCTGCAGATGTCACCATGACTCTGGTGGAATGAACCCAGAGGAAAACTGGCGGAGGCTTCTTGGCAAGCTCATACGCCAGCTGGATAGTCTGGGCCACCCATTTCAAGAAACGCTGGGTGAATACCTTGTGGCCTCTCTGATGCCTGCCACAGCACACAAAGAGGTGCGGGGTGTGTCAGAAAGAGGCAGTCCTGTCCGTGTAGAAGGCCAGGGCCCGACAAACATCCAGGGAGTGAAGGGATCACTCCAAAGGTGTAGTTGGGTCCGGATAAAAGGTCGGCAAGATGATGTCTTGACTGAGGTGGAAGTTAGACACCACCTTCGGCAGGAATGAGATGTCAGGCCGAAGGACCACTTTGTCCCTCCGGAAAACGAGGTAAGGCTCGTCAGACCATAGGGTTGTCAGCTCTCCCGCCCGCCTGGTGGAGGTGACAGCCACCAAGAAGGCAGTTTTCATGGTGAGCATCCTGTCATCTGCGGTCGCCATGGGCTCAAAGGGCGGTCTCGTCAGCTGCGACAGCACCAGGGAAAGTGACCATGGCGGTAGTGGCGGCACCAGTGGATAAAGGTGCTGCAGGCCCTTCAGAAACTGCTTCACGGTACCATGACGAAAGAGAGCTGCCGATGGAGATTGTGGTGGTTGGTATGCCACGATAGTGGCGATGTAGACCTTCAGTGAAGGGAAAGCCAAGCCCTGCTGTCAAAGGTGTAGGAGGAAGTGGAGCACAGTAGGCAGGTTGACAGGCGATACCGGCTTCCGTTGTTCCTCAGCAAAGGTGATGAAGCATTGCCACTTGTAGTGATAGTTGCGGCGTGTCGACTCCTTCCTGGCTGCAATCAAGACGTTACCGATGGCGGGGTCATCTAGGACAATATTCTCCAGGCATGGAGGGCCAGGAGTGGCAGGTCTGGGTGGAGGACGAGCCCGTTGGAGTGCGACAGGAGGTCCGGTGTCGTGGGAAACCGGAGGATTCGACCACGAGCAGTCTCGAACAGGGGGCTGAACCAGTGCTGCCTCAGCCAGTACGGGGCTACGAGGACGACGTTGGCTTGGTCCGCAAGGATCTTCGATATCATTCGGCAGAGGATGGGGAACGGAGGAAACGCGTAGAGGAATCCCTCGCTCCACCACAACTGGAAGGCATCGCCGATGGAATGGGGATCCCAGCCGGCCCTCGAACGGTACCGGCGGCACTTCGCGTTCTGACTGGTGACAAAAAGGTCGATTGTCAGCTCGCCCCACTGATCCCGAATCATCTGGAACGCCTCGGTCGAGAGGGACCACTCGTCGTGGGTAGTGGTGTCCCTGCTGAGGGTGTCTGCTGTGGTGTTCCCCTGCCCGGCCAGGTGAACCGCCACCGGATGGATTCGGAGACGCACCAGTCCCAGAGATCGAGGGCAATGTTGAGGAGGGTGGTCGAATGAGTCCCTCCTTGCCTGTTGACGTAGCAGACTGCCGTTGTGTTGTCTGTCAGGATCAACACCATGCGGCCAGTAATGAGGTGGCGAAAGGCCCTCAGAGCTTTCCAGATGGCGAGCAGCTTGGGGGCGTTGATGTGAAGGATGGTCTCGTCGTCCATCCACTGGCCCCGGACTCTGAGGTCGCCACAGTAAGCTCCCCATCCGAAGAGGGAGGCATCTGTGGTCACGGTGACGTGTGGATTCAGCTCCCGAAAGGGCATGCCAGAAAGTAGATTGAGGCAGGGCTGCCACCATGTCAGGGAGTGCTGCACCTACAGGGGCAGTCGAAGGAGATGTCTTTGATCGTCTAGGAGTGGGTCGAAGACTCGGACGAACCAGTGCTGAAGAGGCTGCGCACGGAGCCTGGACAGGTAGGTCACGGCGGCAGTCGAGGCCATGTACCCGAGGAGCTGCTGGATTCTCCTCGCCGATACCGTTGGGGCGTTGAAGACAGTGGACGTGGCCCGATGAAGCGTCCGTGTGTGGTCCACCGGTAAGTAGGCCTTGGCCAATACCGAGTCCAAAGTTGCCCCGATGAAGTTGAGAACCCTCGTGGGCTCGAGATGGGACTTCTTCGGGTTGACCCGGAGACCGAGACAGGTCAAAAGGGTGTCTTGTGAATGTCTGTGAAGAGTTTGCGTCTGCAGGACGCCACCAACAGCCAATCGTCCAGATAGGGATAGATGGAGATGCTCTTCGTCCGCAGGAACAACACCATGGGGGCCATGCACTTCGTGAAGATCCGTGGCGCGGTCGAGAGGCCGAACAGTAGTACCCAGTACTGGTAACAGGAACCGTCGACCGCGAACCGGAGGTATCGTCTGTGCTGCGGGCGAATGGTGATGTGAAAATAGGCATCCCGAAGATCGATGGATGAAAACCAGTTCCCTCAGCGAAGGAAAGGAAGGACTGACGACAGCGTGACCATCTTGAACCTCTTGGGGCGGATGTATTTGTTCACCCCTCTGAGGTCCAGAATGGGTAGCAGGGTCCCGTCTGACTTCGGTACCGTTAAGTACCAGGAGAAGAAGCCGGTGGTAGAGGCCGAGGGCGGGAGTTGTTCGATCGCTCCCTTTTGCAGGAGGGACTGGATCTCTTCCAGCAAGGCCGGGGTGGAATAATAGATGTCTCGCGGAGGAATACTTCCAAACTCCATGGCGTAGCCAAGACAGACGATGGAAAGGACCCAAGAGTCCGTAGTGGCGTGACGCCACTCCGCGAGGTGCCTGGCCAGGCTCAGTTGATCTTCTAGGGCTGCTGGCAGGCTGAAGGATGGTAGTGGTGGTGACCTGCAAATCAGGTCAAAATCGAGACTTCGTCCCGGAGGAGGACTTCTTCGAGAACGAAGATGGGCACCTTCGAAGAGGTCTCCGCATCGAGGACGGGGTCGACGGACGACACGGGCCCGAGCAAGGCTGGAAGGTGAAGGATGAAGATCTGCGCCAGGACGGCCGGGAACCAAAGCTACGCCGAGGCTGTTGGGGCTGATGGATGCCTATCTTCTTGGCCGTCAGGCGTGCCTTGACGAGGTGGTCCATGGCGTCATCGGTTGTCGCGTGGAACAGCCCCTGGCCATCGAAGTGGAGATCTTCAATCCTCCTCCTGCTGTCCTCTTGAAGGTCTGATGATAGGAGCCAGGCGTAGTGGCGCAAGGCCACAGACCCAACGAGGACTTGGGCGGCAACCTCCATGGCGTGCCTCGTGGAGATGATTTGCTGGTTTACGAGGGCCACTTCTTCATTGAAGAACTGGAGGGAATTTGCTCGATGCCCCTACCGCTGATTGGAGAGAATAGGTCCAAACCTGTCGAGGAGGTTCCTCGCATAGACCGCCATGCACACCTGTGTGTTACGCACTCTGGCAATAAGGGAGGCAGCGGTGTAAAAGCGCCTGCCAAAAGTGTCTGACATCCCTTGCGGTCGGGTGGTGTAGTATGAGCCCGATTTCCACCTTTAGTTTGGGCAGACTCCACCACAATAGAGTTAGGCACCGGGTGCGTAAACAGGAAGTCCACCTCATCCTTCTGCGTACGATAAAGTTGTTTGAGCCAATGCAGGATCAGCTGTGCGAATGCAGGCTTGGCCCAAGGATGCTTCAGGGCCTCGGTCAAGGCTGGCAGGAAAGGTAGCGGTGCACTGGATAGCGGGCCGGGTGTCAACGTATTGGTACACCGGATCCTGTACTGCCGGAGCCTGGTCAGCAACCTTGAGTCCTAGTGCCGTGGTTACACACAGAAGGATGGTGGAGAACTGTTTTATGTCCTCCGGTGCTGACTCTGGTCCTGGTTCCCCAAATGTCAAGGGGGAGACTCATGGGACGTCACCGTTGACTCGTCCGAATCCGAGTCCGTCTCGTAGGACTGGGAAGACGGAGACAGGGGCCTGTCAACGGACTTCTCCCTGGATGATGGAATCTGCAAGGTAACCGCCGGTGTCGTTGTTTGTAGTGACGGTATTGCGGCAGGTACCGTAGCCTCCAGCAACGTCGTAACGGCTGTCGTCCGGGTTACTGAAGATGTTGAGATCGGTACCACTGTGGGCCTCAGGCGCTGTATCGCCTGCGTGACAACGATGATCGGAACAGTCGTCCTTGCCAGGGCAGATTCTGAGGTCGGGCGGGTGGCGGTCAAAGTTACCCTCGGGGGCAGAGACACGGCCCTATAGTGAGGAGTAGGTTCCCTGGATCTCCTGTAGCGTGGAGACTGGGATGCCGACTCGGCGACCGTTGATGCTGGGAGTGATACCGCTCGCAGGATGGTGTGCGAGACCGGTGGTAGGGAGACCAGTACCTGGCGTCTGGATGGTACCTGTCCCAATATGATGGTGAGTAGGACAGGTACGAGGGTGAATGTTCTCACCAAGTGTATTCTCGGCCATACCTCACTGCATGGGAAGCGGAAGTGTGGGGCGAGTCGGTCAAAGGGAAAGACGTGGCCCTCTCGACATAGGTCTCCCGATGGCGTGGAGATAGACGCCTCACCCGTTGTTTCGGGGAGCGTGATCTGCTTCTGCCCGAGTCTGCCCAACGTGTGGCCGAGGCACATTGTAGGGCAGGTATTTCCTCCGGGCGGTCCACCCTCTCAGGGTGACCGAACCGGGTTACCGCAGCTGTTAGAATGGGTGGTTCCAAGGGCAAGTCCGTAGCCACGGGCTGCTCCTCATCGGACACCTCAAGGACCTCTTGCAGGTCTGACTCTTCAACTGGGTCCCCAGTGAGTTGAGTTGGAGGAGGTGTTAAGGGGCAAGTCACCTTGGAAGGTGAGCGCCGCTTCTCTTTCCTCTTCTTCTCCTTTTCCCTCATTGTCTCTTGAGGGGCAGGATGCTTCCGCTGGGCAGCAGTCAGCGTTTTCGGTGGTTTTACAGCCTGCGAGCCTGCAGGAGCCTCTTGAGATGTCGATGCAGCCGACAGTAGCTTCGGGATCCGCGGTAGCGATGATATCGGCGTCCGGGAGGACGGTACCGGGTCCGAAGCCATCGACGCAAGCAGTACGGCAGCCGCCAAAATCGCTGAGGCGGTGGTGGTTGGATGCCCAGAAATCGATGCCGACATAGTCGGGATTTCTGGTTGGTTTCGTGCTCGAAGGGACTCCTCCCAGCAGTGGGATTTCAGTCTCGAAGCATGGTTCTGAAGCGTCTGCGCGGTGAATTCCCGGCAAATAGCGCAGGCCTTAACATTATGGGTTTCCCCCAAACAGAAAAGGCAATCCCGATGCCTGTAAAGGGCGACTTTACAGCCACAGGTGGAACAGTGCTTGCAAAGGGCTGATATATAATGAGGTTAAGATGCTGAGAGAATGCGGAGACAGAGAAGAGTAGAGACGAAGACGAGAAGAGGAGGCAGGGGAGGGATCTAAATACCAAGAACAAAGCCGAGATCCAAAGTCAAAAGCCAAAAAAGTATTCCAAAGCAAGCCAAGAATTGCTACGAAGCAAGAACCTTCCGTTTGCAATGTTGGACGAGAAAGAACTGAGGAGCGACCACTGCTCAGCGGGCTGAGCATGCTCAGAAGAGGCATGGGGGAGGGGTTCCTGCCAAGCTACTAAGCTCTAGAATCTTCCGAATGCTACTGCGCATGCGCGAAAGCTCCTAGTATGTGAGGCACAGAGACCATGAAGAAGAATAGAGTAAATACTGGGAGAGCCAAAGGAGAGTGTGAGTGAAACACTGAGGTGTTTTAAAGAAAATAAACGTCTGTGAGAAAGTGTTACTTTGTTGTAATCTTTTAGAATCCTCAACATCTTTTTCCTTGTTTGTTCTTTTAATAACGATTTCATTCCACTTTTTCTATGAGAACAATACAGTGTTTTCTTCAGTTTAAATTCAACAACATGCTACTACAGGTTATCCATTCCCTTTTGGA